>QRFJ01004572.1:38243-126535 GCA_006176705.1 Cocos nucifera | reverse complement strand
CTAGATTAATTTCTGTGCCATCAATTAATTGTCGGACTTGTTAGGTAGATTATGGCAGATGACCGATCGACCTGATTTTTAATTGGGAGCATACTTGGACTTGAAGCATGCTTCTTTGTTGCAGTTAATGGCATTCCCTTCCATTGGTTCTCACTTACCATGCCACATGTTTGTTGACACAGTTCTAATCTGAGGTGGTCAATATCCGAGCTAACCCATGCCACTCAGGTATAGTCAATAATATATGACTATATCAACGTCTCAGTTTAATTGAGAGACCTAAATCAAAACTTCCTAAGAAAAGATTAAGTCTAAGGTCTTCCACCATTGTAGATCTGCAGGCCTTTCGAGGTTGATTGTTCTCAGTGGTCTACAGTCGCTCCGCTCGGGAAGATGCAACTATGTCTATTAGCCTTGGATGCTAAGGCTGGAGATGGACTTGGGCTCAATTTTTGGATACGATGAGAGACTCAATTAGGAATCCAATCTGTGAAAATGTGTGGGGCTGACTTAAACTAAGGAGATGGATCAATATTCTGACACGATGAGATTCATGAATTAGAGACCAAATTTGGGTGAATCATGATTAGGAGAATCATTGAACAGAGTTGTCACTCATTGGCTAATCCATCACCAATAAATATTAGGTGAGGTGATGAGTAAGTTGGTGGGACTGCAGCGCACCACTCAGAAATACAGTAATTCATGGAGAGATTTTTGCATCTCGACAGAGGGCAGTGTAGGGATCAAGAAAATAGTGGAGCTAATTTATTTAAAAATAAAATTCCTAAATTAAAGTTAAGTCTTAATTATAATTATCTAATTAGAAATCTTGACTCTCCTTGGCAAAATGTCTGCATCCACCCACTAGCACGATACTGGACACCTATAGACTGACTGGACCAAATTATAAGGATTGCTTCTTCAAACTTCAAAATCATTTTGGGTTCACGAAAAAGTATAACTCATGTATTAGACCAGGGACCCTCCCACCTTACCAGCTCGTCCACGGTCTGCGAGCAGAGACGCATCTCTGGATAAGTAGATAGATGATGAGATCATAAGGCCAGATACTACATGCTTAGGCATCGATGCTCTGATGAACTTCAGCCGCCAAACATGAAGATATCAGAACTGCTCGCCAAATATTGGCTCATCTAACAGGAGATGTTTGGTGAACAGAGGCTCGCACAGCCAAGTATCAAGTCATTAAAACGACTGGTTCAAGAGCAAGTGCGTGAATGGCACTACGAGTCCAAGCATCATATCTTAATGATGATGCAAGAACCATGGAAGAGCTGAGAAGCTCGGAGTGAGTTGGACTGGATCATGTAGACATGACATAATTCTACCCATCTTGTACTTGATGCGTGCATGGGGCAGCTTCATCATCTAACTACCATATGCATAAATCTTCAAAATTTTTGGTCACAACTATATGAACAATGCTGGTTACCGCTGAGCTTCATGAAAGATTCTAAAGGCTCCAGTACTTGCTATGGAACGGACTTCTTCAAGAGAAATCTTTTGTGAAAGAAGAAGAAGTCTGTATGAAAAAAGTTAGAAGGTGGAAGGAGGAAAAGAAGAAAAAATAGAGCTAAAGAAGATGAACCGCTGGACAATGGAAAGTACTTTGCATTGCAACAAATGAGCCATAAAGCACTTGAAAAGCTGAAACTATGCTACTTACTTTGGCCAACCCTTAAAGAAGGAGGCAGGTACCTTTTGAGGTATGCTCCGTTATTGAGTCTAACCCTGCACTGGTTTCTTCTGCATCTAGTTGGGTGCCTTGACTATGATTCTAGTGGCTTCACTTATGCACTTCTTTGCAGGAGTCATTGAGGGATAGCAGAGGGTTGAGGATCGTTGAGCTGATCCTACGCTGGTCAAAAATAGAGCACAGATGTTGCAAGTGTCGTAGTGTCATGGGACACCTGCCCTCTTTGACTACCATATGGTGTAGATTAAGTATTAAAAAGACTGTTATTTATGCTACAACAAGTAAGGAATTTGATTCGATTTTTTGCACACATTCAAATATAGACAAGGCATAAATCGTAAAATTACGTTATTTTAAGGTCCATTGTCAAGCATTCTTTGTACCTCGAAAGAAAAAACAATTGCAAGTATGGTTTTCCTTATAATTAAACAGAATCACTATTAACTCAGTACTGTTTGACTGTATCTATTTTTACATTCGAGCAAAATAGTGAATGCCATAAATCAAAAATGTCCTAAAGGAATAGTCCTACGATAGGTATCTATTGGCACCTAAGACTAGGTCATATAGCAGAAGATAGGTGAACAAAATTAGAGAAAAATGGGGCATCATTCGAGTTCGTTTTACTTCCGATCAATATCCAATTTAGTGATCCTATTTCAATGCGCAAATATTACAAGCTTCCTTGTTAGGACATGGGGAAAGGGCTGATTGCATTTCATCTGCCCTAGTACATACTGATGTGCTGCGGCCATTTATGACGTAGCCATGACCGCGCTAAGGTCAAGCAATTTCAGTCTCCTCTCATAATCTTTACGAAGAGGGTTTATCCAAGATATGGGTTTGTGTATTCTAATATGATACACACAGTCTTAAAGCATTCGAGAAACGTACAAGCAATTCAGGACACTCGAAAGCTTAGAAAAGCAAATTGGAAAACCTATTCAAGTACTTCTCCTCGATCAGATCTGAGAGAGCATGTGCAATACCTTTCCGAAACTCGACACAAACTATCAGCCAGACACCCGAACTATCTCAAAAAAAATGGCATAGTCTCATCAAATGGATTGCAACTCAGAACACCTAACTCAATGAGAGGTTGGTAACGGCAGGAATCGGCATCCTAATTTCGTATGGTCCGATCCATTGATTGAGCTTCATATGACCTCCCTAATTTTTAATTTGGGAGATACTATTCTGGTTTAACTTTGCAATATAATCTTCTCTCTTGTTAGCCTATAATCCAGACTCTAACCACTGAGCCTAATTAATTCTTAGCTTGATTGATCACTCATATGACTCGATCTTGATCCAGACTTAATCCTATTAGGCTGGTCAATTTAAGCATTGTTAATCCCATCTAACCAACTCTTGATTCGATTTGATCAACCGCTAGACCTAATTGAGCTACCTAAGCTCGAACCTAATTTTATGAATATGTCTTAGATCTAAAAATTATCAATTTTAGACCTAATATGTTTCATAATCTTAATTCTTAATTAAGTTTAAGGTTCAAAAATAAAACATGTAAATAAGATCCTAGGATTTTAGGATCTAGGATTTTGCAGAAAGTAAGTTTTCAATTTCTGATTAAGGACGAACGCGCAGCACCCCTACGCATCATAAGAACACCCCATCGAATGGGAGGAGAGGGTCTTTAAGCTCTACTTTGTTCTTATGATCGGATGGCCAAGGGAAATGCCTTAATCAAAAATACAACTAATCTACAAAAACTAATTAGATCTAAGCATATATCTCATATAAAAAAATTGATCTAATTAAAATATATTTTATATATATCACATATATCATGCATGCATATTTTTTAGATCTAAATTATCTCATAATCATCTAGAAAAATTAAATTTAAATTTGATCTCATCAAATAAAATTTAATCTAGACCTATTTGCAGAACTATTCTGCAACTAGTCTAAACATGCAACTATCATATCTCATATGAATAAATTAAATTTAATTTATTTTTTATTTTTAGATCTAATTATAATATTTATAAGATAAAAATAATAATAAATAAATAGATCTAAAAATCATATTTAATTAAATAAAAAATATGATTATACTAGACTACACATAGAACAATTCTATTCCTAGTCTAGTTATGTATCTCATACCTATTAGATCTAGATTAATTAATTTTAATTTTTTATTTTTTTTATATTTCTAATTTTTGATCTAATCATATCTCATGTGATATATAAAATCACTAATTTACTAGATTAAATCAGATCTAAATAAATTTTATAAGAACCTGGCTCTAATACCAGTTGAAGGAAAATCCTGATTTCTCGGGGTTAGGTTCCTTCAGA
Organism: Cocos nucifera; assembly: GCA_006176705.1. Classification (NCBI taxonomy): domain Eukaryota; kingdom Viridiplantae; phylum Streptophyta; class Magnoliopsida; order Arecales; family Arecaceae; genus Cocos; species Cocos nucifera. Next base: position 122,487 of record QRFJ01004572.1, on the reverse strand, counting down.
TCTGATTGGATCGAGAGGCATATTTCAAAAATTTCTTCTTAGATCCTAATTAGATCTGACATTTTTTAGATCTAATTTTATGATTTCATAATCAAAAAAATTAAATTAAATCAAATCTAAATTAATTTTACCTTGATTCTGGGTAATTTGATTACCCATTGATGATCGTGCTGAAGTCCTGAGGTTCTGGATTTAGCCATGCAAGCGCCTGGCCTCTATCGATATTCACTCAGGCTAGATCTGAAGATCTTCTTCCTCTTTCTTTCATCTCCAAAAATTAGATCTAGATCTAATTTGGAGGATCTTCGATACTCCTTTCGAAGATCTACTATCATCTCTGCAGTAGTGCTGCCTTCTTCCTTTCTCGTCAGCCTTTTCGTGTTTGAATCACACTAATCCGAAGGCCCAACTTCCTTGGGCATGGAGAAAAGAGAGAAAATCAAAATGATGGCATAGAGGAGGAAGAGGAGTAGCCTTAAGGCATGGCTAGGAGAGAAATCTATGAAAATTGGGTGCAGAGAAGTCTTTATATAGACCTTGCTGTGCCATGCAGTGCCACATCACCCCAGCCAATCACGTTGCTTCATTTAATCAGATCTAAATCTAATTGGTGGGATGACATCATCTGATCTAATCAGATGAGAGACCCACAGATTCATCCTAAGGTGATGCCTAAGACTGGTCAAAGTCTATAGGTGAGGGTCACCTAGTTTGAATCCATGAAGCAACCTGGAGTCCCATCCGTATGGGACTCCAAGCATTCCTATCCATAGGCGCACGCCATCCTAGGCATGCCCCCCTTTCTTTCTAATTTCTAGGGAGGGGACAAGCCCCTATCTGCTCTCCAATAAGTGCATGACACATAGGTAGATGTCCAAGGATCAAACGTCAATGTTTGACCAAAGTCAAAGGACAAGAATTAATAGGTGACGAAAAATAGCAGGTATTGTCTCAAATTTATCTCATAAATTAAGACAATCCTTTTCTGACCTAGACAAGCTCCAGTCAGACTAGGTAAAGGTACCTAAGTGAGCATAAATATATTTGGCTTAGTCGAGACAACTTTTAATGATAGAAAAAGAAGAATGTTTGGTTCAATCATGTGCTAGCATGATTTTCTTGAACCTAATTGAATCTAATTCAAATCAATTGAATTGGATTAATCCAATTGATGATATACAGATCTAAATCCTTATTTGTGTGACCCAGTTAGGTTCAGTTCTGTATGGTAATGAGATATGTAGTAATCTCCATCATCAACATCATCGTAACTCCTTTCGATGGATCAGAACTCTTCTGATTTAGACAACTAGAATGATCGGTTATCTAAATCATTCTAATTGCTTCCAAAATCCACTAGTGACACCTAGTAGTATATGGTGGCAATCCATCAAAACTAAAAATAAACCGCTTGGTGTAGCTACTTGTGTGATTAAGTTCTTCTATCTTGAGCTCTGATCAGATTAGGGTTAAGGTGAACTTGTCAAACCCTAATTTCTATCATATGATTTAATCATTCGATTCAAGTCCGATGTGAAAACCTTAATAGAAACCTTTTCGATTATTTCACTCTCTACCATGGCCATGGGCTTATGGACTTGATTCTCATGATCATCATAGGACTGCTCCTCATCCACCAAGGTAGATAGATTCCATCTTGGTGCAATCCAATTCCTACAATGAATATGCTATAGCCAACATACACCTCAGGATTCCAAATGGCTAGAAAATCGAGTCATGGTGTAGTCAAACTATAACACCCTCAAGGTGAATTGCCGATGCATCTTAGGTCAAAGAATCAGACACACCACTGCAGCTTCGAGTCAGTCATCGATGAGAAGGTAGACTTCCTTATGACTACTCGAGGTAGTCACACTCAGTGCCCTCGTTCTCTAACGAGTATCTGTACTCTCACTCTAGTATCTTTACACCATAGACTCAAGACTCATCTACAATAAAGAAGTGATTGTATACTAACCTTCTAGATCAATCATCATCCTCATGATGATACTACGGTCAAGAGCATTTTATGAGTTAATAATGAAGATTCTTGTCCTAAATTTTCAACTCTTGAAAATAAGAATTATCATTACCATTAACTCAAGAAAAGTATCACAGACACTAAATAGACATATATGATAGAAAATAATCCATTTTATTATTTATAATCAAAATTATAGTTTTGCCTCTAGAAGTGTATTACAAGTGTCAGCCAATTCTGGCTTCTAGGGCACACATATCTAACAACCTATACCTTATTTGAAATTCTGAGTGAAAACATAATTAACCATGCTTCATTATCTTTCTACCAAACCTAGGCAGGAATCCATAAATTTAAACATCTAGAATCTAGTCCTAAGACTGATTTAAATTTGATAAATAAAGTGGACTTTCTTGCTCAGAAATTAGATCAAGTCCTAACCCTAGGTCAACAATCTCCTACACAATTCACATAATCTTCTAATTATCAGAAGATTTGTTCAATTTGTGCTAGCCCAACCCATCATGTGAGTGAATGTCCTATGACTGCACAGTTTTTACCTTTTATCCAAGAATAAGTCCAAGCTGCTAAAGGCTACTCCAAGCCAGTTAATGATCCATTTTCAAATTCACATAACTCTGGCTAGAGAAACCAACCCAATTTTTCTTGAAAATCACAACAGACTCAGGCTTAGACCCAAACTCATCAGTGTAAAGTTATCAAAATAGACCTCAATACCAGAACTATGCTTATAACAGAGGTCAGCCTAGTAAGCCTTTCTAGCCACCACATCACAATCAGCCCTCATACCCACCTCCTCAACAGACCAATCTGGCTGATGATAGATTTAACCAACTTCAACAATTGATTTTGACTCAACAGCAATCTATCACCAGGCTAGAAGCTTAAATTGGACAATTAGCTAAATCTAACATGAGGAGAGAACTAGGTCATTGATGAGCCTACCAATTTCAAACAACCCACCTAATGTCCACCAACCATTTGGACCAAGTTATCAATTTAATGTCTCACTTAAGAATCCTCAATCTGAGAATTTCAAAGTAATTCCTGAACTTAAAAGCTATAGGATTCTTATGAACCCATACCAAGATCAGGTGAAAGAGGCTAGTACTAATGCTAGCCAAAATAAAAATTTAGAGGAACAGGTTAGTACTGAGACTAACCACATAGAAGAAACCAAGCTAGGAACTAGTACTGATGCTGGTTCCAGTTTAAATGAGATAGACATAGAAAAAAAGAGAATAGATGATTTACCCAAGACTTATAAACCTAATATCCTATTTCCTTCAATCCTAGAAGCCAGTTCCTTTTACAAAAATCAAGAGGCATGTAATGAAATATCAATGAAGTTATTTAAATAAGATCATATTAATTTACCTCCAGAATTAAAATCGCCTTTAGTCATCCTTCTAGCACCCATTGAATCAAACTTAACTCCTAATACAAAAACTCAATTCATGAGTATTTTAGAAGAGCAAATAGGAGAAATTCTTAATAAACATGGGTCTGAGAATGGGGTCACAAATTATGTCCCTAAAATTAATAATAATTATATCAATAAAGGGATAAGAAATTACCTTTCTGAGATTGGTAATCCAAAACTATTAAAATTTGGCAATCCAATATTTGACACAAGATAGTAAGCTGCATTGTGTCTGACTGAAGATGATAAACTTAGCGTTTGTTGGGAGGCAATCCAATATTTAGTTTTTTTTAGTTTAATTTATCTTTTTAGTTGATTTTTTAGGATAATTTGAATAAGGGAGAGCTCAAATTTTCAAAGACTTATACTGGACCAAAAATATACTGAGTCATATTCTTTCATGTTCTTTATTACATCCTTTATTTTTTTTTCTCCATTAAGGACAATATCGATTAAGTTGGAAGGAGAGAAAAATAAAAATTTTAAAATTTTAAGTCCTTGAAAAAGTTAGTATTTAGTATTTAAACACCTGATTATGCTTAAAAATTAAATTAAACTAAGCATTTTTAAAAGAAAATTGATGCACAGATCAGAGAATCTGTGAGATAGAGGAATCAAGTATTAAGAAAATTTAATAAAAAATTAAGTCTAGAACATAAAAAAAATTTTCTTGAAGCATTTCTAATTGTTTCTACTAGCATCAAAAAAAAGTTTACTTCTTATGGGCCTATGTAGGATAACTTTTCATTTCTTCATATAAAAAAATTATTTTAATAAAATAATTTTCATGTACTTCTCACTGAGTAATCGGGCCTCTTTGCCTAAGCAAGCATTGAGTTTCACGTCAAAAGATGGAAAGGGCAAAGAAGTTCATTGTAAAGTTAGTCTTAACTCGTAGCCTGTTTGATTCGAGCTAGTAAGCCTAAGGGGTATTCTATACCTAGTGCCCTAAAGCCAACTAGTTTGAAAGTTATTGGCCCAAGACTCACTACATAGATCAAATAGAAAGCTTAAGGGGTTAAAACACTCAATAGTGGTACAATGTTAAAAAAAAAAAAAAAAAAAAAGAGTTTTCCACCAAGTAATTGGGTCCCATTGCCTAAGTAAGCAATGATATTTGCATCAAAAAGTGGGTAATATGAAAATAAAAATTTATAAATGAAGGGCGAAAGTAGCAATACACTTGCCTATATGAAATTTTAGATATTTCAAAGATAAAGGTACGATAATTTAGAAAAAGTTCAAAAAAATTTAATGTTCTTTACTTAATTTTTTTATTGATAAGTATTAATATTCCAATGATATATCTCACTTAAGTTCTACTAAATATCAATGGCCATTTTAAAAATTGCTCAGATAAAATTTGAATCTCTAAAGTTAAAAGGTATTTAAAACTAAATTCTTTCTTTACTCAAGGATGAGCAAAGCTTAAGTTGAGAGGTGTGATAAGTATCATAAATTCATTAATAAAAGTATTAATTTATCAATTAATTCATATTAATTTTTAAGAGTTAATGATCAATTCATATATATTTTTAGAAATTCATATTTTTATTAATTAAAAAATTAATTAAAAAGTAATAAAAATTAAAAAATAAAATTTTATAATCAGTGAAAAGAGTTTATTTTTTTATCATAATAAAATAAGTTTGAAGCAAAATAGAGCTAAAACGGAGAAGATACGAATTTTTAAAGATAAAAAAAATTAAATTAAAAAAAAATGGCTCGGTCGGCTCCGCAAGCCAAGCCACCAAGCCGAGCCAAGCTGACAAAGCTAGTGCATCCAAATGCGCTAATCCAAGCCAACTCAACCGTGGAAGCCATCAGCCAATCTATGATCCAACTGTGGACTGCCAGCACAATAGAAATCAGTGAATCATAGAGCGACACGTGGTGGACCTAGACCCTCAAAGGGTTCATAGAAAGTCTATCGTGGCTCATAGGACATTTTAGACTTTTCACTCGATGATAGGAGGCATTGATTGGTTGCAGTGTATGGTGCAGCCTATCCACGCGGTCCATGGGAACAGTAAAGGCACGATCGGACGGATTCGATTGATTGCGGTCAAGATCGGACGATGATGGTTATTACCAGATTTGATTCGAATTCCACCAGTGATCTGGTGCGATCTGATGGCCAAAAAACCAGCCGATGAAGATCCAACAATCCAGGAAGCTCCCAACTTGATTAAAACATCCAAAACTTGATCTGACGGCCAGATCTTCTCCTAATTAACTCAATTAGATGGTCAGAATTTAATCCAACCTGATCTGGGCTGATACGCATCCGATTTTGATGATTTTTGATCCATTGGATTTTTATCAATGGCCAAATTTTATCTAGAGTAGCAAAATTCATCTAGGACTTTTTTTAATCTGATTTTCATTCAGATTTCTCCATATTTTGATGATCAAAATGCTCCTTAGTCCCACATTGCCTAGAAGAAAACTCTCCAGCCCTCTTAGCTCTATAAAAAGGACCCTAGGCCTCTAGAAATCGAGATCTCCAATCAAGGTGAAGCTTTGGTACAAGGTGAAGCTAGGCTCTAGGTTAATGGCTGCTTCGAGGCAATTGGTGTCGAGAAGAAAAGCTGGGCTTCTACACCATCTTTCCATCCAAGCCAATCCAAGATTAGAGATCAGGCTATTTTATTTTATTTTATTTTTTCTTTTTAAATTCTATATATTTAAATTCTAAAATTTTAATTAATATAAATTTTATTTTTTATACTTTGATTTCAACTTTTTATTTTTATTATAATTTAATTTTTATACTTTAATTATTGTTCTTTATTTTACTGCAAGTAGATGCTAAGATCTAATTAGTAGATCTTAGTACCAAGTTTACTTTTTTGCATAATTTAATTTTCACTTCATAATTTTAAATTTTAATTTCTGACTCCAAATTCTATTTTTAAATATTTTTCTTTTTTTAAGAAAATCAAAGATTTCAAATCTAAAAATACTACTTTTCCTATGGATTCGATCCGACTCACTGCTATCTATGTATTTTTAATTATTTTAAGAAGTCAGATTAAACTAATAAACATGGTTTCTTAACGACAACATCGTGTTTCTATCACATACATTTGATCTATCTGAATGTCGGATACTATTACTAGATAGTCATTTTGATTGGCATAGGAGTTCATTCCTATACTACCAGCTTAGGTTCGAACTTATGGGGTCACACATATAAGAGGTTACTACTTGATCAGATAGTTGATTGATAATTGAGAATCGTTCAGTGATCGAATCATCAATACGATTGATGATCGATCAAGTACAAGTATTGTAGGAGGATTGATTAATAATTGGATTACTAATTGGCTCAATCTAATTGAGCAATTGGGCTAAGATTAAGTCTAATATAATTAAATTTAATTAGAATTAATTTGGACCTAATTAGGTTAAGTCTAATTAGTTTATTTGATAAGCCAATTATAAGAAAAAATAATTTCTTATTAGACTAGAACTTGTATGCACATGTTTCCTAATTGAGTTTGGATTCAAATCAAATTTAAATTTGATTAAATTTAATTTAATTAAGCTTCTAGATAGACTAGTATCATCCTTAAAAGGATTGTATTTAATTTAGTTTAAATAAGATTTAAATTAAATTTGACCTAGTCTATAGTGGAGAGTCTTAGTTAGACTAGGATTCCTAATCTCTTGCATCTAGGAAAAACCCATGCCCCTTATTTTTATTTCCTTAGGTTTATGTGAAAATCCTCATACCTAAGAAAGGTCTCCATGCTCCATATCTAATGGTTTTGAAAATTAAAGTTTGAATTTGGAATCATGTTTAAATTGGTCAAACATGGCAAGATGAGATTGAATTTTAAATCACCAAAACTCTTCCCTTTCTCTTTGAAATTATTTCCCATGCCCATAAAATTTTTTGTTGCCCATCTTTTCCTTATTTTGTGTGTGGCCTTGCTGGTAGTCATGCCAAAAAATCAAGGACAGGCGTCTAAAGAGTTTGACGCCCACTTATCCTCCTTGTTTTGAATTCCTTTGACTAGGTCTTTTGACCTAGTCTTCCTATAAAAGTGGCACCTTCTTTTTAGGAGGTTGGCGGGAAAACCTTGAGATATTCCATACAAAAACTAAGAAAGAAAGGTAGAGGGCATGGGTGGTTTGTGCACCAACATCCTTGGAGAAGAGAGTTTCTTTTGGACATGAATTGTTCATGTCCTACAGAGAAAGAAAGGAAGAGAAGATTGTCTTCTCTATAGTTCCTTCTGGGTTCTTTGTCTTCTCCATCCTTTGAGGAATTACCACTTGAAGAAAATTAGAGATAAAGAGATGAGGGGCATGGAGGATTGGTGGTCCAAGTTGTTGGGGTGTTGTGGTTTCTTCTAGACAAGATATGATCATGTCCTAATGAGAAGAAAAGAAGAGAAGATGGTCATCTCTTAGGATTTCTTTAAGAGAATTTTTCTTCTCAATATTTGAGAGTTTTTTTCATGAAAAAAATGAGAGAGAAAGGGACCTAGAGCATGAAAAAATTCTTGAGGAGAAGATCTCTTCTTGTCTAGATGTGAAGATCTATTTAGGACATCAATGGTTGATATCCTGAAAGAGAAGATAGGTCTTTTCTTAAAGATTTTCTTTAGACTTTTTTTTCTAATTTTTGGAAGATCCAAGAGTTAGAGTTTTCCCTCAATTCTCTTCTTATTCTTTATCTCTTGAAGGATCTAAGAGATCTAAAGAATTTTTACGGATGGACCATCAGAAGGGATCCGTGAGATGTTAGCACTTTGAGCGGATCTTCATTTGATGAACCTCTGATTTGTGTAGCGATCTCATATGGACAACCTATAGAGATTGGAGATACTGTGCACCTCCATGTAATAAGGATAACATCTAACTTCAGCTACGATGTTCTTGACCCATACAAAGGTATGAGATTTGATCTCTTATCTAACCTAGATGCGATCTTGGATTTCTAGAAGTGTTCAAAATCTGGGGTATTGATATGATCAATACCAACCTAATTTAATTTTTAGATTTATGCTTGAATCTTGATATGTCATAGATCCTAGATGTGGGATTTAATAATTAGATCACATGCATAATTAGGTTAAATAATTTTATCTACATCTTTCGTTGCGTCTGATTTTAAAAATGTTTTGAAATATATGCATAAAATCCTGCATGATTTTCCAACATATTTCTTATACTATGTTAGATGATATTCTCATTGGAATGACATTTCCATACTAATCTCTATCTAAAGATGGTTGTCCCAAAAATTCTTCGTAAAAGATCTAGGAAAAGCATCCTATATTCTCAGAATAAAGGTCCATAGTGATAAATCTAAGAGGATGCTAGGACTGTCATAAAAACTATACATAGAGAAAGTGTTAAAGAAGTTCAACATAGAAAACTCTAAAAAGTGGCTTCTATCTCTTAGGCATGGTATTTGTCTTCCCAAGATGATGTATCTTTCCACATCTGAGAAAATTCAATGTATGAGTAGGATTCTTTTGCCTCGATAATAGAGAGTCTCATATATGCCATGTTGTATACTCGACTTGATATTGCACTTGCTGTGAGTGTCATGAGCAGGTATCAATCGAATTTAGACGAGAAGCATTGGATAGTTATGAAGAATATCCTTAAATACTTAGGAAGAACTAAGGATTTGTTTTTGATCTTTGGTGGAGGGTCTGAGTTACAGGTTGAGGGATATATTGATTCAGACTTCATATCTAATCCTGATGATAGAAAGTCTATATCAGGATATGTGTTCGCATGCAATGATAGCACAGTCAGCTAGAAGAGTTTCAAGCAATCCATCATAGCAGATTCACAGAAGCTGAATATGTCGCTGCTTCAGTTGCTACAAAGGAAGGCTTTTGGTTCAAAAAGTTCATCACGGAGTTTGGTGTAATGACATCAAATGTCATACCACTATACTGCGACAACAATATTGTCATAGCACTTGCCAAGGAGCCTAGGTCTTATTAGAATCCAAGTACGTCGAGCAGCAATTTCATATAATACATGATTATCTCAAGAAGAAATATAATAAGGTATGAAGAGTAGACTCCGTGGACAACATGACAGATCCATTGAAGTTCATCTTGAGAAGTAGGGACTTAGATTAATGGCCAATTGACTTTTGTCCAAGTAAATGATTGTTAGATATATGTCCTAGAAGCTAATATGGCAGACACATTATATTATTTTAGGACAAATTTATATTTAAAATACTAATTTTATCAATAAAAGGATAATTTTATTTTCATTCAAGTGTGATGTGTCTTTGAGTTGTCCAAGAAATTAATGCTAATGATACATATTCTTATAGAGTTAAGAATTAGAAGCATATATAATTAATTTCTAAATTATTCCTGAACATAGGATCATCATTAGAATAGAGATCGATTTGGATAAACTAGCACAACGATCATTTTTTTGGGGGTAGATGAGTCTTTGGTATACAGTATAGAGACACTGAGCGATAAGTACAAGTAGTTATTAGAGAACAACTAGTACTGTGCATGATTATATGAGAGATCACATAAATTTCTATTGAATCATTAGTGATCGTCTCGATGTTGTAGTTGTGTGAATGGTCCTTTGACCTACGGTGCTATGACTACTTCCAGTGAGGCTGCTAGTGTTTGACTATACATAAATATTGACTTTATGAGTCTTTATAGTGGATGTTGGTGATAGTTGGTCCACTACAAGAGCAGGATGTGCATCTAAATAAAATCTATTGATCTTGATAAAGAGGAGTAGTCTTATGAGATTTGAGAGGAAGAGTCCTTCAGTTTATGGCCACAGTAGTATGATTAATGAAAAAGAGTTTTCATGAAAATTACTATTAAAGTTGAGCTAATTGAATATATCATATAACTGATACTGAGATTTAACGATTTATCTGTGACCTGCCATCTAGTCAAGACTTATAATAGAGGGACTAAATCATACGACAGCTACATCTAGAGGTTTTTAATTCAGTTCTACTAGGTTGCTACTATATAGTGCTAGGTATCATTAATAGATTATGAGAGCTCACTAAGATCGATGATCCTTATTGAGTTAGAGTGAAATTATTTCGATCTATTGAAAAGAGTTTCAATTATACTATGATAGAGATCAGGGTGTATCTCATTACTAGACAGAATTGAATCTATGGGATCACACAACAAAGGAATTTAACCTAGATTGGACAATTAGGTTTATGAAGTCACAATTGGATTGGATTTAGAGAAATCCTATTGGGTTCAATATAACATTGCTAGCACCAAGCTGAAACCAATTTTTTCTTGGATTTGCTTTGGTTATTTGATAAGATTTAACCAAGTCGTATACCTAAATTGGGCTAAATTGAATTGGATTTAATGGGCTCCAAATATTGGTTGCTTAAATAAAGGCTTGGATCAAATCAAGAAAAGGGTTTGTTGATTTTCTTGATTACATCTTAGAGGTGCCACTTGATGAGATCAAGTTATGGCACCCAATTGGTGGAACCATATGGGATCAAGAGAGGGCACACATGCTCTCTCTCTCTCTCTGTGTGTGTGTGTGTGTCTCTCTCTCTCTCTCTCTCTCTTCTTGGCATGTGAAAGAAGGCCTTAAAGGGTGCTAGCCAAGTGTTGGCACCCCCTTGCTTGCATTAGGCATAGTCAAACATGGTCAAAGCAAGGAGTCTTAATATGATTAGGACTCATCTTAAGGCTAGTTCGATATTGGTTAGGATTCCAAGTGGCCCTCTATTTAAGAGGCTATCTTTCTCGGTCCTAACACCATAAGCTTCACATTAGCCCACGCCCACTTAGAGCCTCCATGCCTCCCTCTCTTCCTCCCTCTAGTTCCTATGCCCAATTTGGTGTTGGGTTTCAGTGGCACAGTGGAAGAACTAGTGTTTAAAAAAAATTTTCATTCAAAACACCTAACGCACCAAAACCCAAAAACCCAGTAACCCTTGATAATATCAATCAAAGCATAAATGTTACTAAAATGATAGAATGCATACCTAATTGAATCTGATTTGGTGAAGAATAATTTTTACTAGGCACCCAAGTTTTTGCCCTCTAACGGTGATCCATACAGGAATTGATCTAAGGACAATGCTCCTCCTTCATCTTGCTTCAAGAGTTCTAACCCCTAGAACTCAAAAATCCTGATACTATTCAAGTTTCTTCAAGAACTTGACCTCACCCTTTCAAACATTCACTTGGACTTTAGTGGTACTCTATTTGTCCTTCTTAATTCTCTTCCTATATAAGCTCTTCTCCTAAAGAAGGCTCCTTGTCTTTATTTAAAAGACCTTATCTTGACAAGAGAAGGAAGAAAACTAATCAGACCACAATGTCCTAAGACATTGGAATGCATTGCTCCCATCTACCGCAAGCTATTTATGGGATGAGAGGGGGCACAAAGAGAGAAGCCACGTCCTATTTGAAAAGGTTTATCTAATCTACATATCAAAAATAAGAGACCCTTCAAGAAAAAGAACTGTTATAGAATGATATGTCGATTCAGCCTTCCCCATGTGCACATCAAATGGAGAGGCATTTTTGAAGGAAATCGATCTAGGGTTTCGAGGTTACATTTTAAAACTTTTTAGATCTATGTAGCGGAAGACATGATTTAATCATATTAATTCATAATAAAATATAAAAAGCCCTAGATCTAGGATTCTATTACATGATAATAGTATGCTATTAAATTAAAAAATAAAATATCAAAAGAAAAAGTGTTGATCGCATCAATATAGATCTGCACTAGATCAAATCTAGATATGTAATAGAGAGATCAAATCATTGTTATCTTTGCAACTTGAGTTTCTTAACTCACTGATCTAGGTCTGATGTTGTTGCTCTAAGCTGCACACATGTCCGATCTCTACAAGTTATCCACACGAGCCCTCTATCGTAGATCAGAAGTTCAATGCCCGAAAAATAACACAATATGCTGTAGTGTGCTGATCCTTTTTTGATGGACGATCTAGATCTTTCTTCTTTAACTTTTGGAACCTCCAATAACTAGAAGATAAGGAAGAAGATTCTGGACCTGAGACTCCTTTCAAAATCATAAAAGGAAGGAGGAAGAGATGTAAAGAAAAAATCCTAGAAGAAGACCCTTCTTCTTCCTTGTTTCTCTCACCAACACTTAGATTTTTCTCTCCACAAAATTCCCAATCCCAAGGTATTTGCACCCAGGTTTTCTCATGCTGTAAGAACCCTCTCTCAAATCTTTCTCTTCCAAAAAAATCAGATTAAAAGACTCTTTAAATAAAGACTTGTAGAGGAATCCTTATTTAGGTCAAATACCTAGCAAGGATTAACCAAATTGGGCTAGACTTGGGGTGCCCAACTCTTGGACACCCCCTCCTTTATTTTTTGCATGGACCACTAGGGAATGTCACACAAAATGCCCCATAAAAGCCATGAAAATCCCAAAAAAAATCTGAGTAGGATTGGCCCAAAATGGGAGGAGTTTTAGTTGCTTAAAATTCTATCTCATATTAAATCAACTCGAACTCCCTTGACTTGGTCCATATCGAATTTTCCATGTAAGAAAGAAAGGGAGGACATGAGGCATGTGTGAAGGCCTGGGAGAGAAGATTTTCATAAAAAAATCCAAAGAAAAAAATGCGTGGGCATTGGGAATTAGGATGGCACAAGGAAAGGGAAGTCCTAGTCACACTAGGACTTCCAATTTGATTTGGTCAAACTTCTTCTTTGAATGAAATTAAATAAGATTTAATTCAATTCAATTGGAATAGATCTTAGTCCAACTAATAATCTAATTAAATCAAATTAAATTTAATTTAATTTTAATTTAATTTATAATCAAATTAGAAATTGGGTTCATACAAGTTCTAATTGAACTAGGATTCGTTCTTTCTTGCAGTTGGCTCATCCAATAAATCAATTAGACTTGATCCAATCAAGTTCAAACTAAATATAATTAAATTATATTTAATTAGACTTGATCTCAATCCTTGATTTAATTAAATTAAGCCAACTAGCAATACAATTGCTAATCGATCCTCCTACAACACTTGCACTGGGTCAAACATCAATCGTATTGATTGTTTGACCTAAGAACGATTCTTAATCATCGATCAACTATCCGATCAGATCAAGAACTCTTATGTGTATGATCCCGTAGGTTCAAATCTAAGCTGATAGCATAAAAATAAATTTCTATACCAATTGAAGTGACCATCTAGTAATGGTACCCGATAATCAGATCGGTCGAATGTGTAGAACAACATCCTTAGAACCCATGTGGATATAGTTTCCATATAATTTATCTCCTTGACTAAAATGCTCATAGGATACCTCACAGTTTAACTGTCAACTATGATTAGATCATCCATATTGTATTTTAAAATATCAAATCCATCTTATGGATTATCCTAGCTAAGATTTTGCGACATTGAAATATAGTGATGCATTCTTCTCCAACTCTTGGAGTGATCAATCCCATCTTGATCACTCATTGACTTTGCAAGTACTTGACTGTGCCTAGAAATCTTCTATCGCAAAATTAAAAATTTAGTTAGTCCAGTATCAAAGCACAGTGAGTTGCTTGTAAGTCACTGTGGTCATCTCAGGTCTAAGGGATACTTATACCTATATCCCATCAGAGCAGTTCTTGATGGTAGAATGCTCTGAAGTTGGTCATGTTTAGTGATAATATATCCTTACATCTCACTTGTATGCCATACCAGTACCTCCATACTCGGTTAAGAGAACAACCAACCTATATGGCATACAACAATTCATGCTTGATAAATGCTGTCATCCTAATTAACAACATATCATTTGATCGTGAACAGTTTAAGGACTAATCAATAAATCCTCTCTTTATCGAAACTAAATAGTTCTAAGAATTTGATCATAATAATGGAGTTCATTAGAAGATATAGACTTTATGATGAAAAAGTTAAAAATATATTTTATTTAATAATAAATTAATTATAATTATAAAATAGCACAACCATCACTAGGATGATGATTGATTTTGGGATACATTTTTCAGTAACTCTCACTTATCCTAAAACCACTCGGCATAGTATCTAATATCCATTTTTGATTTATGGATGTCGAACTCCTTTATTGCTAGGGCTTTAGTGAAGGGGTCATCATGTTCTTCATTCAATCAATCTTTTGAAAGTCGACATCACCTAGATCCATGATCTTCCAGACCAGATGGTAGCGGTACAATATATGCTTTATCCACTGGTGTGCTTTTGGTTTCTTTACCTGAGCAATGGCACCAGTGCTATTGTAATAGAATAAGACTAGACCATCAAGGGAGAATGCTACTCTGAGCTCGGTGATGAATTTCTTCAGCCACACAGCTTTCTTTATAGCATCTGATGCTACGACGTCCTCTACCTCATAAACAAAGTTTGCCATAGTATGCTATTTAGAACTCTTCCAGCAGATGGCTCCACTATTTAGGGTAAAGATATAATCTGACATGCTTTTGCTGTCATCATGGTCAAATTGAAAGCTTGAGTCAGTAAATCCCTCAAGTTTCAAATCTGACTTGCTATAAACTAACCATTGGTCAAATTAATACTTAAGGATGGCTTTAACCACTTTTCAGTAGTTCTCTCCTAAATCAGATTGGTATCTACTCACTACTCCTGGTGAGTATGCCACATCTAATCTCGTACATATCATGACATACATGATAGATCACACTGTCAAAGCATATGGGACTTTACTTATATGCTCTCTCTTTATGAGTTGTCGGACAATCCTTCTTAGAGAGAGAAATTTCATGGCCTATCAGAAGATAGCTTTTTTTGGAATTCTCCATGCTGAACCTCTTCAGCATAGTTTCTATATATGTGGACTGAATTAACCTAAGCATCCTTTTAGATCTATCCCTATAGATCTTCATCCCTAGGACGTAGGATGCTTCACCCAAGTCCTTCATGGAGAACTGAGATGACAATCAAACTTTTATTTCTTGTAGTGCGGGGATGTCATTCTCAATTAAGAGAATATCATTTACATACAAGACAAGGAATACCACCATCGAACTATTCATCCATTTGTAAATGCATGACTTTTCTTTGTTCTTAACGAGGCCATACATTTTGATCACCTTATCAAAATGCATGTTCCAACTTCGAGATGCTTGCTTCAATCCATGAATGGATCTTTGAATCTTGCACACCTTGGACTCATCTATAGATGTGAACCCCTCAGGTTGTATCACATACACCTCTTCAGTCATCTCTCCATTCAAAAAAACTATCTTCACATCCATCTTCCAGATTTCGTAATCCAAATGGACAGCTATCGCAAGCATTATCCAAATGAATTTGAGCAATGCCACATGAGAAAATATCTCGTCATAGTCAATACCCTAATGTTGATGATACCCCTTGACAATCAAATGGACTTTATAGATCTCCACCTTTTTGTTAGCACTCTTCTTTCTTTTGAAGACCCACTTACACTCAATAGGTTTAACCTATTCGGGTGGATCAACCAGTGTCCATACATCATTGACCTTCATGAACTCAATTTCAAATTTCATGGTCTTAAGCCATTTTTCAAAATTAGGCCTCTGAATTGCATCCATATAAGTGATTGGATCCTCATCGTCCTCACTGAATTCGATAGAATCACATCTTGGACCAAAAAATTGTAGTATCTATCCAGCTGATGTGGTACTCTACCAAATCGTCTTAATGATGCAGGTACACTGGGCTCTAGATTTAATCTAATCAAATCTGATTCTAGTTTAGCTATGGGTGTCGGTGTTTTTACCTATTGAACTTCGTCGAGTTCAACCTTAAAGACAACAATTTCTTCATCATGAAATTCTTTTTCTAAAAAGATTGCCTTAAGGCTAACGAGCACTTTTTATTCATCAACACTATAGAAAATATATCCTTTTGTCTCTTTTGGGTATCCCATGAATGTGCCCTTATTGGGGGTATAATAAGCCCCACCGAAGTTCTTAGCTACCGACCTCCACTCTATAGGAACTTGCCGATCTTCTCACTAATAATGTTCATATGGCAGAACTTGCTGAAAGCATGTAGGAGTCCGACCAGACAATCTAGGATAGTAAAGGAGAACTATTGTTTCACTAATCAATGAATGGCCGGGCCAAAGCCTAGTTCTCTCGACTATGATCAGTATTAAATCTCGAAGATGAATGAAGTCTCATATTGCAGATGACGGACTCCATCAGCAGCGCTCCTTCCAACTGCGCTCCTCTCAGCAGTGCCCCTTCCAAATGAACTCCTTCTAGACATACTCCTTCTAGTTGCCTACTAGATTCCTCCTAGACAAACTCCTTCCAATCGCCCGCAAGACTCCTTTCGATTGAACTCCTTCCAGCCATGCTCCTTCCAGTAGTGCTCCTTTGAGATGAACTTCTCTCAATCATGCTTCTTCTAGTAGCACTCCTTCCAGCCATGCTTCTCCAAGTAGTGCCCCTTCTGGACGAACTCCTTCCAGTCGAACTCCTTCCAATCAAACTCTCTTCAAATGCACTCCTTACCATCATGCTTCCTTCCATTCAAATATCTTTTAGGATGAGCTTCTCCCAGTCAACTATAGACCTACTTAGTCCATGTTACGCCTGTTCGCTGGAACCATCTAGAAGGACCTCATCAAGCCATTGATTTATGATGACTGCTCTATGATAGATTTAGTATGGTACTTTTAATCTTAATCTGGGAGGTATTTGCTGGCACACAACCCTCCTAAGGCTTCCAAACTCCTTAAAGTTACTAGGCATTACCCCTATGGACCTCAGCAGATTATAAGTCCACCGGGTATACTGAAGTCTTCAACTTACATCCGAACTCTAATGAAAAGATCTCCACCGCTGGTGAGTCTCAATAAATGACAACTCATCCTCCTTAATAAACTCCACGTGGCCTAAATGATCCACTATCAGATGGTTACGACTATCACCATCAGTTTGTTACATGCTCCATCTATAAAAAAAATTCTCTAGATATGTTTCTCTCCAAGCTCTCCTTCCCTTTTTGTTACTCTGCTTCTCTATTTTTCTGAGCACTCCATTCCAATTAGTTAGAGAACTGACTTGAGCATCGAAGGATCCTATCAGAGCCACCCACCTCTGATTTGGACTTTATTTTGCAAGTTCCATCGATGGCCTTGCCTTTCCAACTCCAATCACCTCTGGCATCCTCATAGATTTCCACACCAACAGGATTGATGCTAGAGGAAGAGACTTTGAGCTCTTATTCTAAAAGGAGTGTCCAATTGATCCTAACAGCCTCCTTCATCTTCTAATCTTTTGAATCTACTTCCATCTAATCTCTTTTTGCTCCAGAAATGCCCCCAAAGAGGATGACCATCCAGCACTCTACTGCTTCTACCATCTGATCTAAGCCAAATCTACCTATCTTGACTCCATCACCAGTATCTCAACCTCCTCCACCAGCAACCATGATGGATCCGAAGCAGTTCAACTTGCTGTTACAGCAGGTTCGAGGTCTCACTGAGATGCTGCAGGCTTTGCAGCAGCCCTGAGCAGAGGCCTAGCCAGAGAGACCTCCATCAGAACTTCAAGAATTGGCACAGAGAAAGGCAACCTAGGTCAACAGGCCCATAACCCCTAGGAAAGAAAATTAGAGAGCAGGGAGCTCCTGCTTCAATCATGATTCTTCTCTAGAGAAGACTTTTTCTATCTATAGTCGGTGGCCCTCTAAGATCCATGATCAAGATGATACTCTCAATCAAAAGCTTTAGAGAATATAAATCGATAGATTGAGGAGCTCTGCCATGTCGTCCCAATCCATCATGAAGATATCTGCATCGATCCACCTTTTTTCACCAAAATCATGTCGGAGCCCCTTCCATCGAACTTCAAACTTTCCTAATTCGAGAGTTACGATGGAACTTTCGATTCGATCAACCACCTTGAGACCTTTTAGATAATGATACTGCTCCATGATGCATCGAACATCATTTTATGCTGAGCTTTTTCATCTACCTTGAAGGGAACAGCAAGAAACTGATACTCGAGTCTTAAACTAGGTACGATCTTCTTTCTTGACCAAATGAGCCATCAGTTTATGGCTTATTTCATAAGTAGCCAACATTCAAGATAATGTTCAGACTCTCTTATCAACATAAAGCAGAAGAAAGGAGAATCTATCCGAGCCTACATCAACCACTTCAATGCTACTACACTGAAGGTCAGAAACTTGGATCAATCTGTAGCCATGGCCATGTTGAAAGGTGGTCTTTGGAAAAATGATCTTCTATCCTTCCTAAAAAAAAAGTCTCCAAGAATTTTGCTGATATGCTGGCACGGGTTGAAGGTTATGCTCGAGCTGAGAAGGCCTTAAAGTTGAAGGATGATGAGGCCGCAAGAGAGCGACGAGCGGGTGAATCCAGCAAACCCAC
This sequence comes from Cocos nucifera, assembly GCA_006176705.1. Lineage (NCBI taxonomy): Eukaryota > Viridiplantae > Streptophyta > Magnoliopsida > Arecales > Arecaceae > Cocos > Cocos nucifera. The sequence continues at coordinate 103,670 of QRFJ01004572.1, read as the reverse complement.
ACCTAAAAAAAAATCGAGTGAGGATTGGCCGCATTTCCGAACTCCTCCTGAGCACAGATGAGCCCGAACTTCTTCTCAAGCCCATCAATAAGAAAGTCTGAGTCAAAAGACCCGATGGAACTCTCCTTCTAAAAGATTCAATAACTATGCTCCCTTGAGCAGCTCAAGGACCCAGGTACTGATGTAGATAAGGGAGCACCTACCATGATCGGAGAGGAGACGAACTCATCCAGCCAAATGTAGCCCCAACAAGTATTGCCTTTACTATCATGACCATGATCATGATACTGAAGAATGTATTCAGCCCCAAGATGAGATTGAGGCACTGATCAAAAGAGGTCGGTTGGATCGGTTTATTAGATATCGACCAAAAAGAAGAAAAGATTGACCAAGAGCACCACCATAGCCCGAACCATCTTGAAGGGATGCATTGTAAGGAGATCGGCCTCCTCTTGGAATCATCAATATGATTACCCAGGGACATTGGCAGGGGAAAGCCAGTAAGTCGATAGAGCCAGCAAAGAAGTAGTAGACTGAAGAACCCATCACCTTCACCGAAGAAGATGCTTAAGGAGTTCAACTTTCATATAATGATGCAGTTGTAGTTACTTTAAATATTGATGATTATGATGCATGCCACATTTTAATTAATAATAAAAGCTTTATAGATATCTTATTTTATGATGCTTTTTCTAAAATATCCATATCTGATAGTAGAATAAGTCTGAAAAATTCTTCATTAGTAGGATTCATAGGTGATGCAGTGCCAGTGGAAGAAATAATAATATTGCCAGTGGTAGCAGGGCGGTACCCAAAGTAATCCAAAGCTCAAGTCAATTTTTTAGTAGTCAAAGCCCTTTTTGCCTACAATGCGATCTTTGGCCGACCTAGTTTAAATACACTCCAAACTGTGGTTTCAACTTACTACCTAAAAATGAAGTTCTCGATGAGGTATGGAGTTGGAGAGGTCAGAGGAGATCAAGTATTAGCTCAGCACTAACTATAATATTATTCTATAAGGAGGAAGACAAGCAGATCCTTGTCCAATGGATGGACATGACGCCCGTGATGACCTATCTAAAGAAAGGGAGGAACCCATCAATGACCTGGAGGAGGTCCCTTTGAATGATGGAAATAAGAAACATACTATAAAGATCGGCTTAAATCTAAAAGAAGAAGTTAGAAAGTAGCTCGTCACCTTATTCTTGCAAGGGAATGCTGATGTTTCTGCTTGGGCGCTTGCAAACATTCCCGGAATTGATGTAGAAGTAATGGAGCATCATCTGCGTGGGGACCTTAAGCATCAACCAGTAAAGCAAAAAAAGCATAGTTTCACACCAGAGAGGTAGAAGGCTATAATGGTTGAGGTCAACAAGCTCCTCAAGGTAGGATTCATTTGGAAAGTGCTCTATTTAGATTGGATTGCAAATATCATTCTTGTTAAAAAAAATAAATGATAAGTAGAGTATGTGCATTGACTTCACAGACTTAAACACAGCTTACCCAAAAGACAGCTATCCCCTGTCTAGGATTGACCAACTAGTGGATGCAACTTCAAGCCATGAACTCCTCACCTTTATAAATGGCTTCTCTAGCTATAATTAAATTCAGATGGCACTAGAGGATGAGAAGAAGACTACTTTTATTACTGATCATGGTCTTTATTATTACAGGATCATGCTCTTTGGGTCTGAAAATGTATGAGCAACTTATTAGTGCCTGGTAAATAAGATCTTCAAGAGGTAGATCGACCGAAACATGAAGGTCTATGTAGATGACATGCTAGTTAAAAGCCAATCTTTGCCAAATCATATTACTGATCTTGAGGAGACCTTCAGTACCCTCCGATAGTATAAGATAAAGCTGAATCCTACAAAATGCACTTTTAGAATAATCTTGAAACAGTTCCTAAAATTCATGGTGTCAAACTGCGGCATTGAAGCCAACCCAAAAAAATTCAAAACTATCCAAGAGATGACTATCCCAAAAATAATAAAAGAAGTTCAATGCCTCACAGGCAAGGTAGTGGCCCTAAATCACTTCATTTCAAGGTCAGTAGAGCATTGCATGCCCTTCTTCCAAGTACTCAAATAGCCTAAGAACTTCAATTGGACTCTTGATGCCAACAGGCCCTTGAAGAATTGAAGAACCATCTCAGTTCACCCCCACTCCTAGCCAAACCAGAACCTGGAGAAGAGCTATACTTGTACCTCGCTATGTCCCTCGTAGCTATTGGAGCCATCCTGATTAGAGAAGAAGCCAAAATTCAGAAGCCAATCTACTATATAAACTGAATCCTAAGGGATGCAGAAATAAGGTACACCAAATTAGAAAAGCTAACTTATGCCTTGTTGATTATAGCTAGGAAGCTTCGAACTTATTTCTAGGGACACATAATTACTCTCCTTATTGATCAATCCATCAAGGTAGTTCTTCACCGACCTATTTTCTTTGGAGGAGTAGCAAAGTGGGCGATTGAGTTAACAAAATTTGATATTCATTTTCAACCTCGGCCATCCATCAAAGCTCAAATATTGATCGATTTTATAGTGGAGTGCACCATTCCAGATGCAACCAAACCAGAGCACAAAGAAGTTCATATCCCTAGCTCCCCTGAAGAAAAGGCTAACATCCCTGAAGACTTTTGGGCATTGTATGTGGATGGTTCATCTAATGCTTCCAGGATAGGTGCAAGCTTAATTCTCATTAATTCAGAAGGAGTTATAGCCGAATACGCTTTGCGCTTTAAGTTTTTCGCTATTAACAATAGAGCAGAGTATGAAACCCTGATTGTAGGACTAAGAATAGCTAAAAAATTGAGAGTAGAATATCTGAAAGTTTACAGTGACTCTCAACTGATTATGGGGCAAGTCAGTAGCAATTATGAAGCCCGAGAGGAAAGCATGAAGAGATACTTGGAAAAAGCAAGGAGCTTGATCTTGACCTTCAAAAGTTTTGATATCCAATAGATCCCTAAGGAAGAGAATACTAGAGTCGATCTTCTCTCAAAATTAGCAACCTTGGCCCTAAATGAACTGCCGAGGGAGGTTCTCTTCGAAGTTCTATAGCACCCAAGTTCAGAAGAGTCCCAAAAAATAATACAGGTCAACCACAAACCTAGTTGGATTGACCTACTGATTTCTTATCTCAAGGAGGGAGTCCTTCCAAGAGATCCAAAAGAAGCTAGGAAACTGAGGAATCAAGCCTCCCACTGTCCTGTATAAAAATAAGCTATACAAGAGGTTGTACTCCCAGCCACTCTTCAAATATCTCTGATCTTTCGAAGATGATTATGCCTTGAGAGAAGTTCATGAAGGAATATATGGAAATCATCTGGGGGCAAGATCCTTATCATATAAATTACTTCGGCAGGAATACTATTGGCCAATGATGCACCAAGATGCAATGGATTACGTAAGGAAGTGCGATAGGTGTCAGAGAAATGCAAACATTCAAAGACAGCTAGTTTCACAGCTCACACCATTAAGTGCTCCTTGGCCATTCATGCAATGGGGGATGGACATACTTGGGCCTTTTTCCATGGTACTTGGATAATGAAAGTTCCTACTGGAGGTAGTAGATTATTTCACCAAGTGGATTAAAGATGAATCTCTAGCAAAAATTATTGAAGCTAAAGTACAGGACTTCATCTGGAAGTCAATTATTTGTAGGTTCGGCCTGCCATGGACATTGATCACTGCTAATAGGCACCTATTTGTAGGAGCAAAGTTTACTGAGTTTTACAAAGACTTGAACATCTACCATAACTTTACATCAGTGGCTCATCCATAGGTGAATAATGAGACCGAGGTAACTAACAGAACCTTTCTCCAAGGGATAAAGATAAGGCTTGAAAGAGCGAAAGAAATATGGATGGACGAACTCTATCATGTGCTCTAGGCTTACTGGACTACCCAAAGATTACCTACTGGAGAAACGCCTTTTGCATTAGCCTTTGGGATAGAGACAGTCATTCCGATCGAACTCCAATTTCCTTTGGCATAGGTTGAAGCCTTTAATGAATAAAGCAACTTGCAGGATCTCAGAGCAAATCTCGATCTATTGGAAGAAAAGCAAGAGAAGGCTTAAATCTGAATGGCAGCCTATAAGCAATGGGTGGCCTGCTACTATAACTCTAGGGTGACAAGTAAGAAGTTTAGAGTAGGAGATTTGGTCATTTGACGAGCAGATATTTTGCAACCTCAAAATCAAGAAAAGCTCATCCCAAATTAGGAAGGCTCCTTTGGAATCATGCAAATCATCCGACTGAGAACATATTATCTAAAGGAGCTCGGAGGGTCAGCACCCCCACGACCTTGGAATTCGAAGAACTTACAAATGTATTATCAATAATTTTGCCTCCATAAAACTTTCTTATTCCAATATCTTTGTTCTTTGATGCAAAACTATATGATGGCAGGAAATGATTTAACTAGATTTTGTTTTTAAACAAAGTGGAAAACCTCAAATTATTTAAGATAGGAGGAGGAGAGAAGTCCTTTCAACAATCCTTTTATGTCCTAATAACATTGTTAGGGATAAGAGGAGGACCTTGTCTTAACAAAAGTAGAGGCCAACCCTATCAGAAATAGGAGGAGGACCTCATCCTGATAGGGGGACATAGGAAAAGGCCCTTTCAACGATCCTTTCATGCTCCGATCACCTTGTTAGGAATAGAAGGAGAACCTCATCCTAACAAGGATTAAGGCTAATCATGTCAGAAAAAGAAGGAAAATCTCATCCTGATACAGATGAAGACCTTCATTTATTTAAGACAGGAGGATAGAAGAGGCCCTTTCAACAACCCTTTTGTGTCCTAATAACTTTGTTAGGGATAGGAGGAGGATCTTGCCCTAATAAAAGTAAAAGCTAATCCGATCAAGAATAGGAGGAGGACCTCATCCTGATTGGATGACATGGAGTGAGGCTCTTTCAAAAACCCTTTCATGTCCTGATGATTTTGTTAGGAACAGAAAGAGAACCTCATTCTAACAAGGGTGAAGGCTAATCATGTCAGAAATAGGAGGAAAACCTCGTCCTGATATGAATGAAGATCTTTGATTATTTAAAATAGGAGGAAAAAAGAGAACCTTTCAATGACCCATTTATGCTTCAATAACTTTATTAGGGATAGGAGGAGGACTTCAGCCTAATAAAGATAAAGGCCAACCCTGTCAAGAATAGAAGAAGAACCTCATCCTGACAGGACGATATGGGAAGAGGCCCTTTCAATGGCCCTTTTGTGTCCCAATAACTTTATTAGGGATGGGAGGAGGACCTCGCCCTAACAAAGATAAAGGTCAATCCTATTAGGAATAGAAGGAGGACCTCATCTTGATAGAAGGACATGGGGAGAGGCCCTTTCAATGGCCCTTTTGCACCCCAATAACTTCAATAAAAAAAAACTATAAAAGCATACATTTGAGATGAGACAATCAAAAAGTAGTGTTTTATTGAAATAAAAGTTTGATACATGAAAAGGTCTATAGGACTAGTTTTTTTTTAAAAAAAAGAAGAAGAAGGGAAAAAGATGCCAAACTCTCACTCAAGATCAGACTTTGGACTGCCAGCACTGACCAATATCAGGGATAACTTCAAATCTTTGATCTTTTCTTCGATCTCACGTCAAGCTGCCAGGCTTTCACTGAATAACTTTATATGCCTCTGAGAGTCATCTTTAGCTTCCCTCAGCTTCTTTCTTAGTACAGTTGACTCGGCCTCCGCATCCTTCACAACATCCCATTCATTTGGCTATTTCCATATAAAGTGCACAAGCTCTCTAAAGAGCTCTGTAAGGACAAGACCTCCATCGAGTCCCTACTCGAGCTAGCTCGAACCCCTTCGAACAATTATCGCCAAAGTCGGGCAATCTCATCATCAGCTCTTCGAAGCTTTTCCTTGACATCAGCAACTTAGCTACACAAATTGCATCTATATTCATAATGAGCATCATTGGCTGCCTATAATTGACTTTGGAGTTTGGAGAACTTATTTATCCAATCCCAACCATATTCTTTCCGATTGATGGACCATGCCAAACTTCCTTCAAGTAATCAAATTCTTTCTTGCACGGCCTTCAGCTCAACTTTTAGAGAGCTTGCCTTGGTCGTCAGGGTTCATGCCTTATCACTGTCAAGCTGCTTCATCCATTCCAACTCCTCTATCAGATGGTGCTTCTTATTGATATAATCCATGGCATCCTTTTTATGGACTTATCAAAGGTTGGTGATTTCAACTATAGCTTCTGAATAATGCTTCTTTAACTTTTGAAGCTCGTTCTCTACTTTCTTTAGTTTCTTCTTAGTTTGATGAATCTCCTTTTTAAGTTCTTAATAATAGATTTTAGAGGAAGGCCTTGGGGCAGCAATGTGGCATTGATAGGGGGAGATAAAGCATGATTATCTTCACTAGAGGGATTCTAAAAAACAAGCATACCAAGATACAAACTTAAAGGAAACTTGCTTTTATTAATTAAAATATTTCTTAAATATAGGAGAAGAAAATAAAAAAGAAAGTATAAAAATAAGAGGCCTCAGACCTCTGATGGGATAGTAGAGGAATTTGGTGCAGTTAATCCCTCGACAGCAATAGATGAGGGCTCAGCTGTGGGAGATCGATAGTAGCAAATGAAGGCTCAATTGATGGGAGATCGATGGTAGCAGATAGAGGCTCAACTAGTGGGAGATTAGTAGCGGCAATGGAAGGCTCGGCCTCATTATTAGAAGCTCCTTCATCAAGAAAATTGAGATTGAGCTCATGAAATTTATCAGCCATGCTCTTTTGGCAATGCTCGTATCCCTTGTTTGAAGGACAGCTAGGCGAACTCCACCTTTATGCCCTTTATTTTTGGGGAAGCCTTGAACTCCTCCACAGCCTGGACCCTGGCCTCCACAATCTAGTCCAAAGTTCATTGCTCCTTCTCCACCATTTCGGCTTCCATCTTCCTCTTCTAAACCTTGGAGGCCAGTTCTTCCTCCACCCTCGTCGAAGCTTGTTTGGCATCCTATACAGCTTGTCGGAGCCCTTCAACCTTAGCCGACCTCTCCTTGAGTAGGCGATCGACTTTGGCTTTCCCTTCAAGGAGGCATGCAACTTTAGCTTGACGATCTTCTTGAAGGAAAAATGCTATTTTCCACTGCAAGATCGTGCAGATCTGATCAGATCTAAGGAGAATTTTTTGAAAAATTCCTAAATAATTCAATCAGATCTAAAAATTCTCAGATCTAATCATAGTGATTTGATATTAAAAATTAAAAATTAAAATTAAATCAGATTTAATTTAAACTACCTAATTGGGTAATCTGATTATCCTGCAATGATCCTATTGATTTCTGAGGTTCTGGAAGGAGCCATGCACGTGCCTGGCCTCTACTAGTATCCACTTAGGTAAGATCTGAACATCTTCTCCTCATGAACCTTTTTTCTAAAAATTAGATCTGGATCTGATCCGAAGAACCTTCAAAACTATTTCTGAAGGCAACCCATCCATCACACGAACACCATCGCGTAGATCCTGAATATTGTGCCAAAAATCTTGGACCTTCTTCTCAGATTTGTGCCTAAGCTTTTAGACTTGTAGAAGAGAAGAAGAGAGAGGATAGAGGGGGCATGGGATTTCAAGAATGGTAGACTTTGGGCATGGAAAATTATTTCTTGCGTTGAATGCACTTTGATGTGACAAAGGCTTTTATGTCCAATGCCTACTTAGAGTTCCTTTTGATCAAAATACCTCATTTATTTTATCATTATGACTCTAGAACTTATTCTCCATAAAAAACTACCTGATCTCATCTATTTATTTTGTCAAAAATGATTCAAAAAGGTATCGGCATGACTAGATAAGGAAGAGTCCATTGCGCCTAGGACTTTTCCCTCAAGAGTTTGATTCAAATCAAACTCTATCATAACTCAGTCTAGACACCTCCAAAAATCACAAAATTTGGTACACCTAATCCATAACTCATGATCTATTACATAACCAAAAATTTGATCAAAATAATTTTTAGATAATTTTTTAGAAGCATCTGATAAGGTGACACTTAATTCTCTCAAACAGGTTAATTTTTGACTCTAGTCTAATTTGACTATGAATGGATTTAATTTCTATAATTAATAATCTAGACTTATTCTAGTTAGATGAAAAATAAATTCATTCAAAATACAAGAATGAGTCAAATCAAATTTGACTCGGTCGCATTGAATTAGAAAGATTTTAGAAGAAAAAAGTCAGGCTCAATCATGTGCTAGCACGAATACCTTGATCTTGATTGGATCTAATCCAAATCAATCAAATTGGCCTAGCTCAATTGATGACATCTAGACCTAAATTCTTGTTTGTGTGACCTAGTTAGGTTTAATTTTGTATGATAATGAGATATGTCACGATCTCCATCATCAACATCATCTAAACACCTTTCGATGGACCAAAACTTTTCTGATTCCTACAATTAGAATGATTGATCATCAAAATCACCCTAATTGCTCCTAAAATCCATCAGTGATACCTAGTAGTATATGGTGGCAACTCATCAGAACTAAAAGCGAACCTTTCGGTATAGTTACCTATATGATTGGGTTCTTTTATCTTGAGTTTCGACAAGATTAGGGTTAAGGTGAACTCATCAAACCCAATGTCTGTCATATAAATTAATCATTCGATTCGAGTCCAATGTGAAATCCTAATAGAAACTTTTTCTATCATCTTCACTTTGCCATGGCCATGGACTTATGAACTCAATCTCATAATTATCATAGGGCTACTCCTTATCTATCAAGATAGATAGATCCCCTATTGGTGCAATCCAATTCCTACAATAAACATGCTATAGCCAACATATACCTCAGGATTTCAAATGGCTAGAAGATCGAGTTATGGTGTAGTCAAACTATAACATCCTTAAGGTGAACTATTGATGCACCTCAGGTCAAAGAACTAGACACACCACTGCAACATCGAGTCAGTCATTGATGAGAAGGTAGACTTTCTTATGACTACTCGAGGTGGTCACGCTCAGTATCCTCGTTCTCTAATGAGTACCTATACTCTGACTCTATTATATCCACACCATAGACTCAAGACATGTCTATCCTAAGAAAGTGATCGTACACCAACCTTTCAGATCGATCACCATCTTCATGATGATCCTATGGTCGGACACAGTTTATGAGTTAATTATGAAAATTCATGTCTTAAAATTTCAACTCTTGAAAATATGAATTGTCATCATCATATATCACAGACACTTTTAAATACACACTATGATAGAAGATAACTCATTTATTAATTTATAGTCAAAAATATAAAATTGCTCTTAGAAGTGTATTACAAGTGACAGCCAATTTGGCTTCTAGGACACACATCTAACAAACTTCCACTTAACCTAAAGGCTATTGGCTATAAATCTAAGTTCCATCTTCTAAAGGTGGGCTTCGATCTTCTGCTGGCTCAATGGCTTTATCAGTGGATCAGCTGCATTATCTGCAGTATCGACTCTCTTGATCTTGACGTATCTCTTCTCGAGGTAATCACGGATGAGATGGTATCGCCACTCGATGTGCTTAAATTTTTAGTAAGACCTCAGCTCCTTAGCTAGGGCTATGGCTCTATTATTATTATAGTACAGAGGGATGGCATCTAATGGCATCACGTCAAGCTCTATGACGAACATGTTGTACCAGAATGCCTCCTTTGCAGCTTTTGAAGCAACGACGTACTTAGCTTCCATGGTGGAATCTGCTATTATAATTTGCTTGAAACTCTTTCAACTGACAGCGCCATTATTGCACACAAATAAACTTCCAGATGTTGACTTTTGATCATCTATATCGAACATAAAATCCGAGTCTGTATATCCCTGGACCTAGAGTTCTCCATTACCAAAGACTAAAAATATATTCTTAGTCCTTCTCAAGTACTTAAGGATACATTTCACAGAAGTCTAGTACTCTTCACCTAGATTCGACTGATACCTACTTGTGATACTCATAGCATGGGTAAAATCTGGTCGTGTACATAGTATGGCATACATGAGGGTTCCTATTGCTGAAGCATAAGGGATCTTGCTCATGCAATCAATCTCCTCAGGTGTGTTGGGACACATCTTCTTGGAGAGATGAATGCCATGTCTGAAGGGCACCAATCCCCTCTTAGAGTTTTCCATGCGAAACCTCTTTAGCACCTCCTCTATGTACATCTTCTGTGAGAGACCCAGCATCCTATTTGGTCTATCTCTATAGACCTTAATTTCTAGAATAAAGGATGCCTTTCCTAGGTCTTTCATGGAGAATTCTTTAGACAACCATATTTTGATTGTAGTCAATATGAAAATATGATTTCCAATTAGGAGGATGTCATCCACGTACAGTATGAGAAAGACAACAGCACTCCTATTGATCTTTTTGAAAACATAGGGCTCCTCCTCATTCTAGATGAATCCAAATGATTTGATCACATTATTGAAATGAGCATTCCAGCTTTGAGATGCTTGCTTAAGTCCATATATGGACCTTTGCAGTTTGCAGACCTTGTGATCAGTATCACTGGATGTGAAACCTAGTGGCTGTTTCATATAGATATCTTCCTCAAGATATCCATTTAAGAATATCATTTTTACATCCATCTACCATATTTCATAATCAAAATAGACAATAACAACAAGCAATATGCAGATGGATTTGAGCATGGCTACTAACAAAAAAGTATCCTGATAGTCAATGCCTTCGTGCTGATTATATCCGTTTGCTACTAGCCTTGCTTTAAATATCTCTACATTCCCATCGACACCTATCTTTCTCTTGAAGATCCATTTACACCTAATAGGAACTATACCTTCAGGTGGATCTACTAAGGTTCAGACTCAGTTCGAGCGCATTGAGTCAATCTCTGATTTCATTACCTCTAACCATTTCTCAAAGTCAATATCTGATATCACCTTGTCATAGATTTTGGGACCATCACCATGAACCCCTTTTCATATAAGAAATATTTTCTCTACATCCTTTGAAATAGTACTTAAGTACCTTTCAAGGGGATAAAAAACCCTTTCTGATCTACGAGGTGGATGAGGTAGTGATTGGACTAGCTCAATATGATTAGGTTCCTTAGCTCGTGGCTCTTAGGAGACTTTCTCCTCGGGCCTAATCTATCTTTCGATGCCATCATCTTGAATAAACTATTTTTCAAGAAAGATGGCATGTCGACTCACAATCACATTGTAATCTTTTAAGAGATAGAAAAAATATCTTAATGACTCTTTATGATATCCAATAAATCAAGCTCTAAAGGACCTAGACTCTAATTTGTTCGCCTATTGTCTCTTGACATGGGTCGAACAATCCTAAATTCTGAGATGACTCAGACTTGGTTTCTTACCATGACATATTTTATATGGTATGGTAGGAATGGTTTTAGATAGAATCATATTCAATAGATATATAGCAGTCAACAGACTATGTACCCAAAGAAACTCAGGAAGGTCCATGAAGCTTATCATGGATCAAACCATATCTAATAGGATCTGATTTCTCCATTTTGAAATCCCATTGAGTTGAGGCATTCCAAGTGGAGTCCATTGTGAGACTATGCCATTATCCTTAAATAGTCTAGAAATTTTTGACTAAGGTATTCATCTCCTCGATCTGATCAAAGAATCTTAATGGATTTTTTTGTTTGTTTTTCTACTTTGAGTCTAAATTCTTGGAACTTTTTAAAAGCTTCAAACTTGAGTCGCATCAAATACACATACCTATGTCGAGATAAATCATCGATAAAGGTGATGAAGTAGATGTAATTGCCCCTGATTGGAATATCAAATGGGCCGCATACATCAGTATGTCCCACAAAAGAAAGCTTGGTTATTTTACCATGAAGGCACGATTCATAAATCGGATATGACTCAGAAATCAACAGACTCAATAGCCTAGATTTCTCCAATTTATTAACCCCATCTTTAGCTATGTGACCTAGTCTAAGGTGCCAAAGATACCTATCATTTAGACTATTCCTAGGTCACTTTGATCCTATGGCATTCATGTTTTGCTTGATATTAAAAATAGAAATATCAATATGTAATTGATAGAGACCATTTATAAGAAAATCACTTGCAATTTTATTTCTTTCATAAAGAATATTACAATGATCCTTAAGAAAATGAATTACATAGCCTTCCTATGCTAAACATGAAATAGAAATTAAATTCCTGCTTGCTATAGGCACATAAAATCAGTCCCTAAGTACTAAGTCTAATCCTGATAGTAATCATAGAGGAAAGTTTCCATGGCCACAACAACAACTCTTGCTCCGTTCTCGATGCATAGGATCATTTCACCATCCCTCAGCCTCCTGCTATCCTTAAGACCTTGCATAGAAGTACACAAGTGAGCACTAGAACTAGAGTCAAGCACCCAACTAAATGTAGAAGAAATTGTAAGATTTGATTCTATAACAAGCATACCTCCTTCTTTTTCTTCAGGCTGGTCAGGTAAAGAGAGTAGTTCCGCTTTCAATGGCCATCAGTATTGCAATGAAAATATTTTCCTTTGTTAGCGGCTTTTTTCTTCGGCTCTGCCTTCTTCTTCTTCCCACCATTCATCTTCTGCTTCTTCATAGATTTCTTCTTCTATCCAAAAGACTTTCTCTTGGAAGAAGTCCACTCCACAGTAAGTACTGAGCCTTTAGAACTTTTCATAGAAAGCTCAGTAGTAACCAGCATATTCATGAGCTCAGCCAAAGTATTTGAAGTTTATGCATATGGTAGTTCATGATGAACTGCCCATATGCATTAGTCAAGGACTGTAGAATTATGTCAGTCTGTAGATCATAATCAAATTTGACATCGAGCTTCTCAAGCTCTTCTAAGTTCTTGATCATCATCAGATAATGATCTTGGACTGACTGCCCATCATGCATTTGAGCCTTAAAAAGTCTTCTAGTGACTTGATATTTGGCTGCACGACTCTATTCACCAAACAACTCTTATAGGTGAGCCAACATTTGGTGGCTAGTCTTAATATCTTCATGTTGGCACTGGAGCTCATCAGATATCGAGCCCAACATATAATACCTGGGTTTGTTATCTTCATCCATCCACTTCTCGAGAGACACTCTCTAATCAGTGGATGGACGGGCTGGTAAGGTGAGAGGATCCTATTCCAACACATGAGATAACTTCTCAGAATCCAAAATAATTTTGAAATTCTAGAGCCAATTATTGTAGTTGGGTCTGGTCAGTCTATGGGTGTCCAGGACATGGGCTAGTGGGTAGGACGTAGATATTTTTGTGTAGAGAGTCAAAGTTTCTAATTAGATTTTATAATTAGACTTAAATAATTTATTTAAAAATTTTATTTTTAAATAAATTAGGCTCTTAATATTTACTCAGATCCGTACACTTTCTTGGCGGAGATGCAGAAATCTCTACGATTATAGATTTCTAGTGGATGGTGTGGTCCCACTAACTGACTCACCACCTCACCTAATAGTTATTGGTAATGGGTCAACCCATGAGTGGACAACTCTTATCCATTGATTCTTTAATCATGGTGCACCCTAACTTGATCTCTAATTCATGAATCTTACCATGTCGGAATATTGATCTACTTCTTAGTTAAGTTTGACCCACCATTTGCACTGATTGGATTCCTGATTGGATCTCTCACCATATCCAAAAATTGAGTCCAACCCATCCTCCAACCCATAGCATCCAATGCCTAATAGATATGGTTGCATCTTTTCAATGCAACTAAACTATTATATGCAGCCGAGAACAATCAATCTCGGGAAGGGCCTGCACATTTACAATGGTGGAAGATCTTAGACTTAATATTTTCTTAGGAAGATATAACTTAGGTCTCTTTAAACTTGACTTGACTTAGTCATAATAATTATGACTGACCTGATGGCATGGGTTGGCTCGAATCGTTAGCCACCTTAAATCAGAGCTGAATTGATACAAATGACCAGGTAAGTAAGACTGGTGGAAGGAATATGCCATTAACTCGACAAGAATGCATTCAAATCGAGTAGCTTCCAATTAAAATCCAGTCGATCGTATCTACCAAACTTACCTTAGACATCAAATTATCGAATCAGAACCAATTGGATTAGCTTACAATCCAGGCTCGAACTGCGGAGCCAAATTAGGTCTTGATTTGATCAAGTCATATCTCAATGTGATTCGATCTTGACCCAAACTTAATCTTATTAGGCTGGTCAAATCTAAACTTTCTTTGGTCCCACCTAACCAACTCTTGATTCAGTTTGATCAACCGCTAGACCTAATTAAGCTACCCAAGCCCAAACCCAATTTTATGAATATGTCTTAGATCTAAAAATTTATAATTTTAGATCTAATTAATTTCATAATCTTAATGTTTAATTAAGTTTTTAGTTCATGAACAAAACATGTAATAAAAATCTTAGGATTTCAGGGTCTAGGGTTTTGCAAAAAAAATAAATTCTGATTTTTGATTAAGGATGAATGCGCAGCATCGCTACACGCCATAAGAACATTCTATCGAATGGAAGGAGAGGATCTTTAAATCCTATTTTGTTTTTATGACCAGACGACCATGGAGAACTCCTTAATCAAAAATATAATTTTTTACTACAAAACTAGTTAGATCATATATCATATATAAAAAGATCTATGTAATACATGTCTTGCATACATCTCATGTATCATCAATATGCATACTTTTACATCTAAAAAATCACATATTAAAAATAAAACTTTAAATTTGATCATATCAAAATTAAAACTATTCTAAATATTTTATAGAACTATTCTATGACTAGTCTAAGCATGCATCTTTCATATCTCATATGAATAAATTAAAAATTAAAAACTTTATTTTCTATTTTTAGATCTGATTACAATAATTATAACATCAAAAAAAAATTTAAATAAATCTAAAATTATATTTAATTAAATTAAATACATGATCATACTAGACTACACATAGAACTATTCTATACCTAGTCTAGTCATGCATCTCATATATATATTAGATCTAAATTATTTAATTTTTAATTTTTTAATTTTAGATCTAATCACATCTGATGTGATATTTGAAATCTTTTAATATCAGATTATAAATAAAAATAAAATTTGATCTAAGGTAGATCTGAAGAACTGCTAACACAGCTCTAATACCAGTTGAAGGAAAAATATTATTTTTCATCGCAGGATCGTATAGATTTGATCAGATCTGAGGGAGATTTTTTAAAAAATTTCTAAATAATTTGATTAGATCTAAGAGTTCTCAGATCTAATCAAAGTAATCTAATATTAAAAATTAAAAATTAAAATTAAATTAGATTTAATTTAAGGTATCCGATTGGGTAATCTAATTATCCTGCAATGATCTTGTTGATTCTTGAGATTCTAGAAGGAGCTATGCACGTGCCTGGCCTCTATCGATATTCACTCAGATAAGATCTGAACATCTTCTCCTCATAAATCTTTTCTCCAAAAATTAGATTTGAATCTGATCTAAAGAACCTTCAAAACTATTTCTAAAGGCAGTCTGTCCATCACATGAACACCGTCACGTAGATCCTGAATATTATGCCAAAAATCTTGGACCTTCTTCTCAGATTTATGCCTAACTTTTTAGACTTGTAGAAGAGAAGAAGATAGAGGATAGAGGGGGTGTGGGATATTAGGGATGGCAGACTTTGAGCATGGAAAATTATTCTTGCATTGAATGCACTTTGACATGAGAAAGACTTTTATGTCCAATGCCTACTTAGAGCCCCTTTTGACCAAAATAACTTATTTATTTTATCATTAGAACTCTATAAGACTTATTCTCCATGAAAAACCACCAGATATCATCTATTTATTTTGCCAAAAATGATTCAAAAAGGTGTCGACATGAGTAGATAAGGAAGAGTCCACTGCGCCTAGAACTCTTCCCTCAAGAGTTTGATCCAAATCAAACTCTATCATAACTTAGTCTAGACATCTTCAAAAATCATAAAATTTAGTACATCTAATGCATAACTCATGCTCTATCACATATCTAAAAGATAGATCAAAATAATTTTTAAAAAATTTTTTAGAAGCATCTGATCAGGTGAGCCTCAATTCTCTCAAATAAGTCAACTTTTGACCCTAATCCAATTTGACTATGAATGGATTAAATTTCTATAATTAATCTAACCTAAACTTATTTCAGTCAGAAGAAAAATAAATTCATTCAAAATACAAGAATGAGTCAAATCAAATTTGACTCGATTGTAATGAATCAGAAAGATTTTAGAAGGAGAAAATCAGGCTCAATCATGTGCTAGCACGATTACTTTGAACCTGATTGGATCTAATCCAAATCAATCAAACTAACTTAGCTCAATTGATGACATCCAGACCCAAATCTTTATTTGTGTGATCCATTTAGGATCAATTCTATATGGTAATAAGACATGTCGTGACCTCCATCATCGATATCATCAAAACACCTTTTGATGGACCAGAATTTTTTTGATTCATATAATTAGAATGATTGATCATCAAAAAATCATCCTAATTGCTTCCAAAATCCATCCATGACATCTAGCAGTATATGGTGGCAATCCATCAAAATTGAAAGTGAACCTTTCGATATAGTTACCTGTGCGATTGGGTTCTTCTATCTTGAGCCCTGATAGGATTAGGGTTAAGGTGAACTCATCAAATCCAATATCCATCATATGAATTAATCATTCGATTCAAGTCCAATGTGAAACCCTAATAGAAACTTTTTCTATCATCTTCACTTTGCCATGGCCATGGGCTTATGAACTCAATCTCATAATTATCATAGGGCTACTCCTCATCTGCCAAGGTAGATAGATCCCCTATTGATGCAATCCAATTTCTATAATAAACATGCTATAGCCAACATACACCTCAGAGTTTTGAATGGCTAGAAGATCGAGTTATGGTGTAGTCAAACTATAACACTCTTAAGGTGAACTATCGATGCACCTCAGATCAAAGAACCAGACACACCACTACAGCATCGAGTCAATTATCGATGAGAAGATAGATTTTTTTATGACTACTCGAGATAGTTACACTTAGTGCCCTCATTCTCTAATAAGTATCTGTACTCTTGCTCTGATGTCTTTACACCATAGACTCAAGACACATCTATCCTAAGAAAGTATTCGTACACCTACCTTCCGAATCGATCACCATCCTTATGATGATCCTATGGTTGGGAGCAGTTTATGAGTTAATTATGAAAATTCATGTCTTAAATTTTCAACTCTTGAAAATATGAATTGTTATTATTATTAACTCAAAGGATGTATCACAGACACTTTTAAATACACACTATGATAGAAGATAACCCATTTATTAATTTATAGTCAAAATTATAAAATTATCCTTAGAAGTGTATTATAAGTGACAACCAATCTGGATTCTAGGGCATACATCTAACACTTCTTCAGCTTTCGTGGCCTCCAATTTTATATGGTTCATCACCTTGATATTGGTGATCAACTAGTGTCCAATCTATGAAAATGACCAAATGCCTCATGTTAACAAAGAGGCAATGGATAAGCTAATGAAAGAACAAAAGGAAAGAGGGATGGGTTGACCTACCTCAAGAAAGAACCCCAGAGAATCCTAGGTGTGCAGCTCGGGGTCGACTTCAACAATCCTATCTATGACCTTGGGTAGGGTACACCCATCAACCAACTTCTTGATGATGTCTTTATTATTGATGGGGTTCTCCCTCAGGTCCTCGTTAGAACCGTTGGATCCCCTAGTGGCGGCCCTGCGTCAGACCTTCGTAGTGGCGAATTTCTCCTTCTTCTTCTTCTTTTCCACTTCCATCATCCTCTTAGTGGGGGGCTCCGAAGTGGAGACTTCGGTCGGAGGGTTCATGGAGGTCAGGGGTGCTACAACCTTGGTGGCTATGGTAGTAACAAGGGGATCAGCAACAATGATAGTGGGTGCAGTGGAGCTTGAGGCATCGACCTTTGCCCTTTTGGAAGGCTCACCGACCATGGTGCCTTTTGTTTTGTGAGCTCAAAGTCCTTTTAAAAGATGCTGAAGCTCATCCGTGTCTATTTCTACAATAAGAAAAAATTCATAATTAGGAGGAATGAGAAAGAGACTCATGAAATTCAAGAATATACCTGCCAGATTGAGAGGACTTAAGCCAAAATTGAATAAAGTCTAATTCTTGATTAGCTTGGTAGAGCGGAAGCCTGGTAATTTCTAATCTTGCTAGCCAATCCTTGGTCCTCTCTCTCTAATCTTGAAGCTCGATGGATCGAATCTCTCAGATATCCCTAGGTAGGAAGCCCTAAGTCTAAGGATGGATAGGAGACATAAAAAAAACTTTCTTTCAGTTATGAATGGAAGAAGGAGCAACCTTAATTAACCCCTTCTTATCGAACTGAGAAGATAGATACCACCGATCTTTGGTGGTGGGGTGACGTTTGAAAGTGAAGTAATTATGGAATAGAGAAATGGTAGGTCGGACCTCGACCATAATGCATAAAGATAGGAATCCTATGACAAACCTAAATGAGTTTGGCATCATGGAGGCGAGGAAGATATTCAAGAATCTAAAGAGAGCTACAATGAAAGGAGGGATTGGAAGTCGAAGTCCAGAATGGAGAGCCTTGGTATACAAGCAAAAATAACCTGGAGGTGGAGAACAAGCTTGATTGCTAGGTTCGGAGAGTTCAAGCTCATATTTCGGAGGAATCCCATATTGAATTCATGCTAAGGAGTGGTCTGCAGGATGAAGTGAACAAGAAATCATATCAGGAGTGAATGGAGGATGGGATACTTCTACGACCTTGGCTTCCTTATGGGTTGGATCCATCAGGCTCAGATGAGTCGGACTTCCCTAACAAGTCAACCAAGATTCCTCAGTGGACATATAGATCAAACCAAATTAGGAAAAAGGAATAAAAAAACCAAGAAAAAAGAGAACAAAATCTTGGAAGAGAAAGGGATGAAACCGACCAGAAAAACCCAAAGAAAATCCCCAAAACAACGGTTAAAAAGCAAAGAGGCAAAGAAGAAAGTGTTGAGGAGCTAACCTAAACAAGATTGCAGAGCATGAAAAGATGATCAAAAGGTCGAGAAGCAGTCAAGAAAGATGACAATCGCACAGACTGATTGGAAAGGAAGAGTTTAAATAATAGAGAGGAGATCGAGGTAGTTATGATTGCAGATCCACTCCACCTGATCTCCATTTGATGCGTGCCCCACTCATCATGATGGAAGGCAGGTGGCTGATAGAACCCTAATTACTTCATACATTAGGCGGCACTTCGGCAGGAGTTTTGAAAATCTATCTTTTCGGGTCACCTCATGTTGAAGAAGCTTCGATGCCAACTCAAAAAAAGCCAAAATATTTCATTTCTTGATAGGCGGAAAGTTGGTAGAGGACTTCGACTATTGTGATTTTCGTACTCCCTTCATTCGAAATCCAAACTCAAGAGTAGGAGGACAATTATTGGGGGTATAATAACCCCTGCCGACTCCTTGGCTGCTGACCTCCATTCTGCGAGAACTTGCCGATCTTCTCACTAATAAAGTCCATATTGCAGAACTTATCGAAAGCATGTTGGAGTCCAGCCAGACAATCTATTATTTCACTAATCAATGAATGGCAAGGCCAAAGCCTAGTTCTCCAAACTTTGATCAATGTTGAATCTTGAAGATGGATGAAGTCCCATATTGCAGATGAGAGACTCCATCAACAGTGCTCCTTCCAGCCATGCTCCTCCCAGCAGTGCCCCTTCTAGATGACCTTCTAGATGTACTCCTTCCAATTGCTCGCCACATTCCTCCTGAATGAACTCCTTCTAATCACCCGCCAGACTCCTTTTGGATGAACACTTTCTAACCACATTCCTTTTAGTAGTGCTCCTTCTGGACGAACTCCTTCAAGCCACACTCCTCCTAGCAGCGCTCCTTCTAGCCGTGCTCCTTCTAGTAGCACCCTTTCTAGACAAACTTCTTCCAATCGAACTCTCTTTGAATGCACTCCTTACCATCATGCTTCCTTCCATTTGAATATCTTTCAAGATGAGCTTCTCCCAGCCAGCTGTAGACCTACTTAGTCTATGTTACACGTATCAGCTAGAACCATCTAAAAGGACCTCATCAACCTACTAATTTATGATGACTGTTCCATGATGGATTTAGTACAATACTTTAGATCTTAATCTGAGAGGTATTTGCCGGCACACGATCCTCCTGAGGCTTTCGAACTCCTTAAAGTCATAAGGCATTACCCCTATGGATCTTGACTGGTGATAAGTCCACCACGTTTATTAAAGTCTCCAACTTACATCCAAACTCCAATGAATGGGTCTCCACTGCTTGCAAGTCACGATAAATGATAACTCATCCTCCGTAACAAACTCCATGTGGCTTGAATGGCCCATTACTAGATGGTTACGGCTATCACCATCAGTTTGTTACATGCTCCATCTATAAAAAAAATCCTCCAGATACGTTTTTCTCCATGCTCTCCTCTCCTTTCTATTACTCTACTTTTCCATTTTTTTGAGCACTCCATTCCAGTTGGTCAGAGAACTGATTTGAGCATCAGAGGGTCCTGCCGAAGTCATCCACCTCTAATTTGGATTTTATTTTGTAGGCCCCATCGATAGCCTCATCTTTTCAACTCCAACGACCTCCGGCATCCTCATAGATTTGTGTACCAATAGCACTTATCTGACCTAAGTCCAAGTTTATCTATGATTAATCATTTAACATAAGCTGGGCACTCCTAGACCCTAAGGTGTGAAAGTGCTGGCTTACGCCCTATCCATATCTCATATGAAGTTTTAATTACAAACTTACTTGGAATCCTATTTAGAAGATAGCAAGCTAATTTGAGTACATATCCCCATAAAGATATTGACAATTTAGCAAAATCCATCATGGATCGGATCATATCTAATAGAATTTGATTCCTTCTTTCAGACACACCATTATGTTGTGGTGTTCCTGGAGGAGTCCATTAGGAGAGAATCTCATTCTCTCTTAGATATATAAGAAACTCATTAGAAAGATATTTTCTACTTGGTTAGATCAAAAAATTTTAATACCTTTTCTAGTTTATTTTTCTACTTCACTTCAGAATTATTTGAATATTTTAAATGACTCAAACTTATGTTTCATCAGATAGATATATCCATATCTAGATAGATCATCTATGAAAGTAATGAAATAGAGATATCCATCTCTGGCACTCGCTAGTGCCCATTGATCCACATACATCAGTATGTACTAGACCTAAGAGCTCAATGGCTCTCTCACCTTTTTTAGTAAAAGATGACTTAGTCATTTTTTAAAGAAGACCTAACTCATAGGTTGGAAGTGATTCACAATCACTAACTTCGAAGATTTTCTTTTGAGTCAACCTGTTTATCCTATTATTGTTGATATGACCCAGTCTATAGTGCCATAAGTACATATCATACACATTATCTAATCTAAGATGTTTGTCAGTGAAATAGACTACATTAATAGGTTGTGATAACATATATATACATCATTATTCAAATATCTAGAGAATATAGTAACACCATTCATAATGATATTACAAAACTCTTTCTTTATTGAAATTTCATAATTGTCTTTGGCTAAAGGCCTACAGAAATGAAATTCAAAAAGAAACTAGGATGAAAGTGATAATCACTAAGAACAATGATATGAGACTCAAATATAAGTTTTAAAACTTTTAATGCTAGAACTAAAACTGGTCTTCCATCTCCAATATTCAGGAACCTCTCATCTTGATCGAATCTCCTACTGACCTGCAACCTCTATAATGAATTACAAATATGGTAAGGACTACCGATATCTAATACCCTATCAGTAATATCACAGATAGAAAAATTTCAATGAGTTATCATATAAATACCTTGCCCAGCAATAGCTTGCTTCTTTCTTGGCTTATTCGAATCCAGTGAGGCTATGTACTAAGGATAGTTCCTCTTCCAGTGCCCCCGCTTCTTTCAGAAAAAGTACTCAGCTTGACTCTTATCAGACTTTATCTTCTTGGTCTAGTCTTGCATAGATGTCCCAGTTTGAACTTACACCTTTTTGGACTTTTTTTTGTTCTTCTTTCCTTTATTAAAGGGTTGGAAACCAGAAGAAGATCCTCTCACTAAATTCACTGACTCCTTATGTAGCTAGTGATCCTTCTCAATGTTCTGAAGTAACCCCAGTAACCCATGGTAATTAACTTCAGACTTTGTCATTCTATAATGAGTAAGGAATGAAAGATAATATTTGGATAATGAGTTCAAAATTGCATCTTTTCCTAGTTGCTCATGCAAGAAAAAATCGAGCTTGCTTAAATGCTCCATCAACTCGGTCATGTACAGTACATGATCAGGGACAGAAGCTCCATCCCTCATCCTAGCATTGAAGATGGCACAACTAGTCTTGTGCCTCTCAACATCATTGGGTGTTCCAAAAGACTCGTTCAACACTTGAAGCATGTCTTCTGGCTGAGCAGACTTGAATCTAGGATTGAACTCATCACTCATGGCTGCTAACATGATAAAATGCATCATGGTTCGGTCATTGAGCCACTTCTGATAAGTGTCTATGACTGTTCTATATGCATTGGGTGCTGGCTCTTCTGGTGCTAGATTTATTGGCACATACAAGATCTGTTCATGCTCTAAGATAATCTTTAACTTACGATACCAAATATCGAAGTTAGATCCCACAAGCTTATCATTGTCTAATAATGATCGGAACGAAAGGGAAGTGGCCATGTCTGCACAAAAGAAAATAAAAAGCTAATTAATAATTATTTTATTAAATCTAAAGATTTGGACTTTAATTAAAAGGTTCTTTCATTATTTTATTCGAATTGGTAGCCTCTACCTCCAATTCGAGAAATTATCCTAATTTCTTAGTGGGTACTAGAATCCACATAGACTATACACAAGCCAACTTTGGTTAGTTAACCCATATGCATGTAAGGATAGGTTCATAATCAATTATTTCTCTTAAATAATTTTTAGTATTTTAATTTTGCTCCAATCCCTAATCAGTAGGCTTTGGCCTCTACTGAAAAGATTCGGTTAGGTCCAACCATTAACATGATCATACTTGGTCCATCTAACCAAGCATTAATTAAGCCCAACTTTGGATGGTCAACCTAACTACTATTTAGATAGATACGGTCAAGAAATTATATTATGAATGATAATTTCATTAGCCGATAAGCATTAGACCTTTGGACTTTCAATGATTATCAACCTAATGGACCCATTATCATCCATTTCATGGAAGGTTATGATCTAGTTATCACCATAACCATTTTATTTTAAGGACCTAATAATTTTAGAAGATTTAATTGATTTGATTTAAAGAAAAGAGAAGAGAACTAGCCAATTTCGATCCACCCACTGACTTCACCAAGTCAGATCACAAAGGACCTAATTAAAGCTAGCATTAGGAGCACCTAAATTAGTCACACTGATTTACCTAATTGACATAAGTGAGACCAAATCACCAAGTGATCTATCAAAACCTAATGCACTAGGATGGCCAGGTAAGTATGATCAATGGAAGAGATATGTCATTAACTTGTCAAAGATCAAATCAGTGCGAGTAGCTCCTAATTAAAAACCACTTGTCGAAATGCCAAACTTACCTTAGACACCATCCAGTTCATTAGTTTTAATTTTCACCAACCTAATAATTTTAGATTTAACCGCATAGCCAAGAATCAAGTACATCTTGGTTTTCGTTAAAGACATGGACTTAACCAACTATAACTATTGTAATTAATCTAGAGAATTCTTGATCTAATCTAAGATAACTATTGATTAGATTTAGTCAAGTCTCTAATTAAGTCTATTTTTAATCTAATCTTAGGTCTAATCTAATTAATGGATCTAATTTTCACTAACTCATTAACCTAATTTATTATGATTTGTGTCTTAGGATCTTTAATTCACAATCCTAGAATCTAATCAAAACAACTCTTAACTCTTAATTAAGTTTTGGGCTGAGGGTTAGGATTCGACATTTCAAAAATAATTTTTATATTTATAAAATATTTTTATAACATGGTTCTGTCAATCAAGTTACATGTTTTATTCATAATCAATATGTAAATAAAATAAATATGAAACTACTTTAAATCTAATCATAACATGTTTATGTAATTGAAACTATTTTAATTCTAATCAATCATAAACCTTAGATCAAATCTAACAAATTTATGATGATAAAAAATTAGATTAAAATATTTTTAAATAGATCATAAATTTTTTTAGATCTAATCTAAAATTTTATGATTAAAGATTTAGATCAATACAAACTAGGACAATCTTTCCACTATAAGGGATGAACTTTATAGTAAGATAACCTTACAGTTCGTGTGACCTAATTTTTAATTTTAGATTTAAATAATAGATTAAAAATTTAGATCTGATCTAAATTATTAGTCTAAATTTGCATAAAATTATGTAATAAAATCTATGGCTCTGATACCAATTGAAGAAAATCGCTCTAGAATTTCGGGATTAGATTTTGAAACATTTTCATATCTATGTAGCGGAAGATATGAATTGATCATATTAATTCATAATAAAATATAAAAAATTCTAGATCTAGGATCTTATTACATGATTATAGCATGCTATTAAATCAAAAAATAAAATATCAAAAGAAAAATATTGATCACATCAACATAGATCTACACTAGATCAAATCTAGATATGTAACAGGGAGATCAAATCACTATTATCTTTCCAACTTAAGTTCCTTAACTCGCTAATCCAAGCTTGATGTTGTTGCTCTAGGCCGCACACATGTTCGTTCTCTATAGGTTGTCCACACGAGCCCTCGATCATAGATCAAAAATCTGATGCCCAAAAATTAGCACAGTATGCTTCTTTGATGGTCGATCTGGATCTTTCTTCTTCAATTTTTGGATCCTCCGACAACCAAAAGATGAGGAAGAAGATTTTGGACTTGAGACTCCTCTCAAAATCATAAAAGGATGGAGGAAGAGATGTAAAGGAAAATCCCTATAAGAAGACCCTTCTTCTTCCTTGTTTCTCTCACCAACACTTAGGTTTTTCTCTCCACAAAATTTCCATGCCCAAGGTATTTGCACCCAGATTTTCTCACGCCCAAAGAGCCCTCTCTTAAGTCTTTTTCTTCTAAAAAAAATATATTAAAAGACTCTTTAAATAAAGAGTTGTAGAAGAATCCTTGTCTAGGTTAAATACCTAGCAAAGGTTAACCAAATTGGGCTAGCTCTGAAGGGAAATCCTGATTTCCCAGTCCAGGTTCGTCCAGATCTGATTAGATCAAGAGATATATTTCAAAAATTTTCTCTTGACCTTAATCAGATCTTGATATATTTCAGATCTGATTCTTATTATTTTAATAAATAAAATAAAAGAAGATAAATTAAATCAAATTCAATTTACCTGATTTGGGTAATCCTATTACCCTGTAGATGATCCTGATTGCAGCGGAAGGTTCTGGATCTTAGCCACGCAAGCGCCTGGCCTCTACCGGTATCCACTCGGGTTGGATCTAGAGATCCTCTTCTTCTCTATCACACCTCCAAAAATCAGATCTGGATCTGATCTGGAGGATCTTCAAAACTCTTTTGAAGATCTGCAGTCGTCCTTTTGCAGCAGCGCAGCCTTCTTGCTTTTGATCGCCTTTCCTTGATCTGAATCGCACCAAACTAAGTCCAAAACACTTTTGGACGTGGAGAGCAAGGGGAGAAGAGAGTATGGCATGGAGAAGGAGGGGAGAGGCAGCCTTGGACGTGGGAAATCTCTATTGAATTCACTTAGGATTAGGGTTGGGCGCAGGGTCTTATTTATAGACCTCTTGTGATCCAACTCCTCTTCCTCTCAACCAATCACAACCCTTTGTGAAATCAGATCTAAATCTGATTGGTTGGAATAGAGACCCCTGGATTCCTCCTTAGAGGGCGCCTAAGACCAGTCAAACTGGATTCTTAGTAGAACTCTGAATTGGAATCCTAAAAAGGGAGGTGGAGTCCTTGTCCAACAAGGACTCCTAGGCGCCTCCTACTTGGGCTCACGCCACCCTTGGCGTGCGCCCTTCTCCTTGCCAGGTTCTGGCAGGGGGACAAGCCCCCACCAGCTCTCCAATAGGTGCATGACATGTGGTCAAAAGTCAAAGGGTCAATGGTCAACGTTTGACCAGTCAAAGGTAGACTTTTGACCAAAGTCAAAGAACAAGAAATGGCAGGTGACCAAAAATGGCAGGTAATGTCTTACAAATAAGACAACCTATTCTGACTTGGACAACCTCCAGTCAGACCATATGAAGGCCTCTGATTGAGCACAAACTCCTTTGGCTCAGTCAGGACAACTTATTTATGATAGTAAAAGAAGAACGTTAGGTTCAATCGAGTGCTAGCACGATTTTCCTTGAACCTAATTGAATCTCATTCAGATCAATTGAACTGGAGATCAGTTCAATTGATGATCACCAGATTCAAACCCTTGTTTGTGTGACCCAGTTAGGTTCAGTTCTGTATGGTAATGGGATATGTCATGATCTCTATCATCGACATCATCGAAACTCCTTTCGATGGATCAGAACTCTTCTGATTCGAACAGCTAGAATGATCGATCATCTAAATCATTCTAATTGCTCCCAAAATCCACCAGTGACACCTAGCAGTATATGGTGGCAACCCATCAGAGCTGAATGCGAACCTCTTGGTGCAGCTACCTGTGTGATTAAGTTCTTCTATCTTGAGCCCCGATCAGATTAGGGTTAAGGTGAACTCGTCAAACCCTAGTCTCTGTCATATGATGTAATCATTCGATTCGAAGTCCAATGTGAAAATCTAAATAGAAACTCTTTCTATTATTTCACTCTACCATGGCCATGGGCTTTCTGGACTTGATTCTCATGATCATCATAGGGCTGCTCCTCTACCACCGAGGTAGATAGATTCCATCTTGATGCAATCCAGTTCCTACAATGAACATGCTATAGCCAACATACACCTCAGGGTTCCATATGGCTAGGAGACCGAGTAATGGTGTAGTCAAACTATAACACCCTCAAGGTGAACTGCCGATGCATCTCAGGTCAAAGAACCAGACACACTACTGCAGCATCGAGTCAGTCATTGACGAGAAGGTAGACTTCCTAATGACTACTCGAGGTGGTCACGCTCAGTGCCCTCATTCTCTAACGAGTACCTGTACTCTCGCTCCGGTGTCTCCACACCGTAGACTCAAGACTCATCTACTAAAGAGAAGCGATTGTACACCAACCTTCCGGATCAATCACCATCCTCGTGATGATCCTATGGTTGGGAGCATTTTATGAGTTAATAATGATTATTCATGTCTTAAATTTTCAACTCTTGAAAATATGAATTATCATTACCATTAACTCAAAGGATGTATCACAGACACTAAATACACATATGTGATAGAAAATAACCCATTTCATTAATTATAGTTATAGTCAAAATTATAATTTTGCCCCTAGAAGTGTATTACAAGTGTCAGCCAATTCTGGCTTCTAGGGCACATATATCTAACAATCTCCCACTTGTCCTAAAGCCAATTGGCTACAAGTCTAAGTCCCATCTTCTCAAGGTGGGCTTCGATCTTCTGCTGGCTCCAACGGCTTTGTAAGTGGGTCTGCCACATTATCTGCGGAGTTGACTCTCTTGACCTCAACGTAACCTTTCTCAAGGTAATCGCGGATGAGTGGTATCACCGTTTGCTTGAAACTCTTCCAGCACAAACAGTCTGCAGATGATCGACTTTCGATCATCTATATATCGGACATGAAATCCGAGTCTGTGTATCCCTGAACTTGGAGTTCTCCATTACCAAAGACCAACATCATATCCTTAGTTCTTCTCAAGTACTTAAGGATACACATTTCACAGAAGTCCAGTGTTCTTCACCTGGATTTGACTGATATCTGCTTGTGACACTCACAGCATGGGCTATATCAGGTCGTGTACATAGCATGGCATACATGAGGCTCCCTATTGCAGAAGCATAAGGGATCTTGCTCATGCGTTCTATTTCCTCAGGTGTGCTAGGGCACATCTTCTTGGAAAGATGAATACCATGTCTGAAGGGTATTAATCCCCTCTTAGAGTTTTCCATACTAAACCTCTTTAGTACTTCCTCTATGTACATCTTCTGTGAAAGTCCTAGCATCCTATTCGGTCTATCCCTATAGACCTTAATTCCTAGAATAAAGGATGCTTCACCTAGGTCTTTCATGGAGAATTCCTTGGACAACCATATTTTGACTGTCGTCAACATGGGAATATCATTCCCAATAAGGAGGATGTCATCCACGTACAATACGAGGAAGACAACAGCGCTCCCACTGACCCTTTTTGAAAACACACATGTTCCTCTTCATTTTTGATGAAACCAAACATTTTGATCACATCATTGAAATGAGTGTTCCAGCTCCGAGATGCTTGCTTAAGTCCATATATGGACCTTTGCAGCTTGCAAACCTTGTGATCAGTATCACTGGATGTGAAACCTAGCGGCTGTTCCATATAGATATCTTCCTCAAGATATCCATTTAAGGAATGCCGTTTTCACGTCCATTTGCCATATTTCATAATCGAAATAGGCTGCAACGGCAAGCAATGTGCGGATGGATTTTAGCATAGCCACTGAGGAAAAGGTATCCTGATAGTCAATGCCTTCACGTTGACTATAACCTTTTGCCACTAGTCTAGCCTTGAATGTCTCCACATTCCCATCTGCACCAATCTTTCTCTTGAAGATCCATTTACACCCAATAGGTACTATACCTTCTGGTGGATCTACCAAGGTCCAGACTTGGTTTGAGTGCATCGAGTCAATTTCTGACTGCATTGCCTCTAGCCATTTCTCAGAGTCGATATCTGATATCGCCTCGTTGTAGGTTTTGGGATCATCACCATGAGCACCATTACCTATGAGGAACATTTCCTCTACTTCCTCTGAAATAATACCTAAGTATCTTTCAGGGGGACGGAAAACTCTTTCCGATCTACGAGGTGGAGGAGGTAGTGTTCTTATTGGCTCAACCTGATTTGGTTCCAATTGGTCCTTAGCTCGTTGTACTTGTGAGACTTTCTCATCAAGCTTAATCTGCTTTCCAATGCCGCTATCTTGAATAAACTATTTTTCAAGAAAGATGGCATGTCGACTCACAATCACATTGTGGTCTTCTGGAATGTAGAAATAGTATCCTAATGACTCTTTAGGATATCCTATGAATCGAGCTCTGAAGGACCTAAACTCTAACTTGTCCGCTTGTTGTCTTTTGACATGAGCCGGACAACCCCAAATTCTGAGATGACTCAGACTTGGTTTCTTACCGTGCCATATCTCATACGGTGTGGTAGGAACGGTTTTAGAGGGAACCCTATTCAGTAGATAAATTGAAGTTAACAATGAATGTCCCCAAAGAAAATCAGGGAGGTCTGTGAAGCTCATCATGGATCGAACCATATCCAATAGAGTCCGATTTCTCCGTTCTGAAACCCCATTGAGTTGAGGTGTTCCTGGTGGAGTCCATTGAGAGACTATGCCATTTTCCTTGAGATAGTCTAGGAATTTTCGGCTAAGGTATTCACCTCCTCGATCTGATCGAAGAACCTTAATGGGTTTTTCAGTTTGTTTTTCTACTTCATGTCTGAATTCTTTGAACTTTTCAAAAGCTTCAGACTTGTGTCTCATAAGATACACATACCCATACCTAGACAGATCATCGGTAAAGGTAATGAAGTAGACAAAATTGCCTCTAGCCGGCACATCAAATGGGCCGCACACAATCAGTATGTACTAGGGCAAGGAGATCTGTGGCCCTCTCCCCATGTCCAACAAAAGGGAGTTTAGTCATTTTGCCTTGAAGACAAGATTCACAAGTTGGATATGACTCAAAAGTCAATGGACTCAATAGCCCATTTTTCTCCAATTTGTTGATCCAATCTTCTGCTATATGACCTAATCTCTGCTAGGTGACCTATACTCAGATGCCATAGATACTATCATTTGGACTATCCCTAGGTCGTTTGGCATTCACGTTTTGCTCGATAGTTAGAATAGGTACATCAATATGTAGCTGATAAAGACCATTAATAAGGAAACCATTTGCAATTTTATTTCTTTCATAAAGAATGTTACAATGGTCCTTAAAGAAGGTAATCACATAGCCTTCTAGTGCTAAGCATGAAACAGAAATCAAATTCCTGCTAGCTGCAGGCACATAATAACAGTCTTTCAAAACTAAGTCTAAACCAGATGGTAATCGAAGAGGGTATGTTCCCACGGCCACTGCAGCAACTCTTGCTCCATTACCGATGCATAGGATCATGTCTCCATCCCTCAGCCTCCTGCTATCCTCAAGACCCTGCATAGAAGTGCACAGATGAGCACTAGAACCAGAGTCAAGCACCCAACTGGATGCAGAAGAAACCGTAAGGTTAGACTCAATAACGAGCATACCTCCAGAAGGACCTTCCTTCTTGTTCTTTAGGGTGGCCAGGTAAGTAGGGCAGTTCCGCTTCCAGTGGCCGTCGCTGTTGCAATGGAAATACTTTCCTTTGACATCGGCCTTCTTCTTCGGCTCTGCCTTCTTCTTCTTTCCTCCTTCCACCTTTTGCTTTTTCACAGACTTCTTTTTCTTTCCATAAGACTTTCTTTTGGAAGAAGTCCATTCCATAGCAAGAACTGAGCCTTTAGAACCTTTCATAGAAAGCTCAGCGGTGACCAGCATGTTCATTAATTCGGCCAAGGAATTTTGAAGTTTATGCATGTGGTAATTCATGATGAATTGCCCATATGCATCAGTCAAGGATTGCAGAATAATATCGTTCTGCAGATCCAAGTCTAACTTCACACCGAGCTTCTCAAGCTCTTCCATGTCCTTGATCATCATCAGACAGTGATCTTGGACTGACTGCCCATCACGCATCTTAGCCTTAAAAAGTCATTTCGTGACTTGATACTTGGCTGCGCGACTCTGTTCACCAAACATCTCCTGCAGGTGAGCCAACATTTGGCGAGCAGTCCCGATATCTTCATGTTGGCGCTGGAGCTCATCAGACATCGAGCCCAACATGTAATATCTGGCCTTATTATCTTCGTCTATCCATTTTTTCAGAGACGCTCTCTGTTCAGTGGATGGACGGACTGGTAAGGTGGGAGGGTCCTGATCCAATACATGGGTTAACTTCTCAAACCCAAAATGATTTTGTAGTTCCTGAGCCAATCTTTATAATTGGGTCCGGTCAGTCTATGTGTGTCCAGGATACGTGCTAATGGGTTGGACGCAGACATTTTTCTGTAGAGAGTCAAAGATTCTAGTTAGATACTGTAATTATGACTTGACCAATTTATTTAGGAATTTTATTTTTAAATAAATTAGCTTCCACTATTTTCTCGGATCCCTACACTCCCTCTGTAGAGATGCGAAAATCTCCATGATTAATGATTTCTAGTGGGTGGTGCGGTCTCACCAACTGACTCATCACCTCACCTAACAGTTATTGGTGATGGGTTAGCCAATGAGTGAACAACTCTTGTTCAATGATTCTCTAATCATGGTGCACCCAAACTTGATCTCTAATTCATGAATCTCACCGTATCCGGAAATATTGATCCACTCCTTAGTTAAGTCAGACCCACCATTTGCACAGACTGGATTCCTAATTGAGTCTCTCACCGTATCCAAAATATTGAGCCCAACTCATCCTCCAGCCCATAGCATCCAATGCCTAATAGACATGGTTGCATCTTCCCGGTGCAACTGAGCCACTGTATCCAGCCGAGAACAATCAACCCCGGGAAGGGCCCGCACATCTACAATGGTGGAAGACCTCAGACTTAATCTTTTCTTAGGGAAGAATTGATTCAGGTCTCATTAAACTAGACTTGTCATAGTCATAACAATTATGACTAACCTAGTGGCATGGGTTAGCTCGGATTATTGACCACCTCAGAATCAGAACTGAGTCAACAGATATGGCCAGGTAAGTGAGATCGGTGGAAGGGATATGCCATTAACTCGTACAAGAATGCATTCAGGTCGAGTAGCTTCCCAATTAAAAACCAGTCGATCGTATGTGCCAAACTTACCTTAGACACCAAATTATTGAGTCCAGAACCAATTGGGTTAGCCTACAATCCAGACTCTAACCTCTGAGCCTAATTAGGTCTTGCTTGATCGTGACTCGATCTTGACCCAGACTTAATCCTATTAGGCTGGTCAATTTAAGCATTGTTGATCCCATCTAACCAACTCTTGATTCGGTTTGATCAACCGCTTAGACCTAATTGAGCTACCCAAGCCCGAACCCAGTATTATGAATATGTCTTAGATCTGAAAATTCTCAATTTTAGACCTAATTAATATTCCATAATCTTAATTCTTAATTAAGTAGGGTTCATAAACAAAATATGCACAATAAATCCTAGGATTTCAGGATCTAGGGTTTTGCAGAAAGTAAGTTTTGGGTTTCTGATTAAGGACGAACACGCAGCACCCCTACACATCATAAGAACACCCCATCGAATGGGAAGGAGAGGGCCTTTAAATCCTTCTTCGTTCTTATGACCGGACGGCCAAGAGGAACGCCTTAATCAGGAACATGTAAATACTACAAAACAGTTTTAGATCTATATCATATATCTCATATACAAATTAGATCTAATCATGGCATATTTTGCATACATCTCATGTATCAAATCATGCATATTTTCAGATCTAAATTATCTCATAATAATCTAAAAAATTAGATTTAAATTGATCTTAATCAAAATAAATTCTAATCTAGACAATTATGTAGAACTATTCTACAACTAGTCTAGACATGCATCAATCATATCTCATATGATATTTAAAATTAAATAATTTTTATTTGCTATTTTTTAGATATTATTATAATAATTATAATATCAAAAAATAGTAAATAAATAGATCTAAAATATGATTTAATCAATTAAATCAAAACATGCAAGACTATTCTATAGAACTATTCTATTCTTAGAACTAGTCATGCATATCTTTCTAATCTTAGATCCAAATCATTTAATTTTAATTTTTTCTGAATTTTAGATCTGATCACATCTCATGTGACATCTGAAATCACTTATTTTTTAATTAAAATAAATTTAAAATCAGATCTAAACAATTTTAGAACCTTGGCTCTGATACCAGTTGAAGGAAAATCCTGATTTTTCGGATCCAGGTTCGTTCAGATCTGATCAGGATCAAGAGATATATTTCAAAAATTTTTCTTTTGATCCTAATCAGATCTTGATATGTTTTAGATCTGAATTCTTATTATTTTAATAATAAAATAAAATAAGATAAATTAAATCAAATTTAATTTACCTTGATTTGGGTAATCCTATTACCCGTTGATGATCCTGATTGCAGCGCGGAAGGTTCTGGATCTAGCCACGCAAGTGCCTGGCCTCTACCGGTATCCACTCAGGCTTGGATCTAGAGATCCTCTTCTTCTCTATCACACCTCTCCAAAAATTAGATCTGGATCTGATCTTGGAGGATCTTCAAAACTCTTTTCGAAGATCAGCAGTTGTCCTTTGCAGCAGCGCAGCCTTCTAGCTTTTTGATCGCCTTTCTCTCTGATCTGAATTGCACCAACTAAGATCCAAAACTTTTGGGACATGGAGAGGAGAGGGAGAAGATGACTTGGCATGGAGAAGGAGGGGAGAGGCAGCCTTGGGGCATGGGAAATCTCTATTGAATTCACTTAGGATTAGAGTTGGGCGCAGGGTCTTATTTATAGACCTCTTGTGATCCAACTCCTCTTCTTCCCAACCAATCACAACCCTTTGTGAAATCAGATCTAAATCTGATTGGTGGAATAGAGTCCCTTGGATTCCTCCTTAGATGGCGCCTAAGACCAGTCAAACTTGGTTCTT
This sequence comes from Cocos nucifera, assembly GCA_006176705.1. Classification (NCBI taxonomy): domain Eukaryota; kingdom Viridiplantae; phylum Streptophyta; class Magnoliopsida; order Arecales; family Arecaceae; genus Cocos; species Cocos nucifera. The sequence continues at coordinate 69,739 of QRFJ01004572.1, read as the reverse complement.
AGGAGAAGTCTAATCGGAATCCAAAAAGGAGATGGAGTCCCTATCCAACAGGGACTCCTAGGCGCCTCCAAGCTTGGGCACACGCCACCCTTGGCGTGCGCCCTCCTCCTTGCCAGGTTCTGGCAGGGGGACAAGCCCCCACCAGCTCTCCAATAGGTGCATGACATGTGGACAGAAGTCAAAGTGTCAATGGTCAACATTTGACCAGTCAAAGGTCAACTTTTGACCAAAGTCAAAGGACGAGAAATGGCAGGTGACCAAAAATGGCAGGTATTGTCTTACAAAATAAGACAACCCTTTTCTGACCTGGACAGGCTCCAGTCAACCAAGTGAAGGCCTCTGATTGAGCACAAACTCCTTTGGCTCAGTCAGGACAACTATTTATGATAGTAAAAGAAGAACGTTAGGTTCAATCGAGTGCTAGCACGATTTTCTTGAACCTAATTGAATCTCATTCAGATCAATTGAACTGGATCAGTTCAATTGATGATCACCAGATTCAAACCCTTATTTGTGTGACCCAGTTAGGTTCAGTTCTGTATGGTAATGGGATATGTCATGATCTCTATCATCGACATCATCGAAACTCCTTTCGATGGATCAGAACTCTTCTGATTCGAACAGCTAGAATGATCGATCATCTAAATCATTCTAATTGCTCCCAAAATCCACCAGTGACACCTAGCAGTATATGGTGGCAACCCATCAGAGCTGAATGCGAACCTCTTGGTGCAGCTACCTGTGTGATTAAGTTCTTCTATCTTGAGCCCCGATCAGATTAGGGTTAAGGTGAACTCGTCAAACCCTAGTCTTCTGTCATATGATGTAATCATTCGATTCAAGTCCGATGTGAAAATCTAAATAGAAACTCTTTCTATTATTTCACTCTGCCATGGCCATGGGCTTCTGGACTTGATTCTCATGATCATCATAGGGCTGCTCCTCTACCACCGAGGTAGATAGATTCCATCTTGATGCAATCCAGTTCCTACAATGAACATGCTATAGCCAACATACACCTCAGGGTTCCATATGGCTAGGAGATCGAGTTATGGTGTAGTCAAACTATAACACCCTCAAGGTGAACTGCCGATGCATCCTCAGGTCAAAGAACCAGACACACTACTGCAGCATCGAGTCAGTCATTGACGAGAAGGTAGACTTCCTAATGACTACTCGAGGTGGTCACGCTCAGTGCCCTCGTTCTCTAACGAGTACCTGTACTCTCGCTCCGGTGTCTCCACACCGTAGACTCAAGACTCATCTACTAAAGAGAAGCGATCGTACACCAACCTTTCGGATCAATCACCATCCTCGTGATGATCCTATGGTCGGGAGCTGTTTATGAGTTAATAATGATTATTCATGTCTTAAATTTTCAACTCTTGAAAATATGAATTATCATTACCATTAACTCAAAGGATGTATCACAGACACTAAATACACATGTGTGATAGAAAATAACCCATTTCATTAATTATAGTCAAAATTACAATTTTGCCCCTAGAAGTGTATTACAAGTGTCAGCCAATTCTGGCTTCTAGGGCACATATATCTAACAAGCTCTTGGGCACCCCCTCCTTTATTTTTTGTTTGATATTCCCCCTCTTTTATTTTCTACGTGGACCACTAAGGAATGTCACACAAAAAGCCCCATAAAATCCACAAAAATCCCAAAAGAAAATCTAGGTAGGATTGGCGCAAAAAGGGAGGAGTTTTAGTTGCCTAAAATTCTATCTCATAGAATTTAAATCAACTCAAACTCCTTCTTTGACTTGGTCTACAAAGAATTTTCTAAATAAGAAAGAAAGGGAGGAGATGGGGCATGCGTGAAGGACTAGGAGAGAAGATTTTCATAAAAAGATCCAAAGAAAAAAATGTGTGGGCATTGGGAATTAGGATGGCGCAAGGAAAGGGATGTCCTAGTCACACTAGGACTTCCAATTTGACTTGGTCAAACTTCATCTTTGAACCAAATTAAATTAGATTTAATTCAACCAAATTAGAATAGATCTTAGTCCAACTAATAAAATAATTAAATTAGATTAAATTAGATTTAATTTTAATTTAATTTTTAATCAAATTAGAAATTAGGTTCAAACAAGTCCTAATTGAACTAGGACTCATTCTTCCTTGCAATTGGCTCATCTAATAAATCAATTGAACTTGATCCAATCAAGTCCAAACTAAATCTAATTAAATAATATTTAATTAAACTTAATCTTAGCTCTCTGACTTAATCAAATTAGGTTAATTAACAATCTAATTGCTAATCGATCGTCCTATAATACTTGCATTAGGTCAAACATCAATCGTATTGATTGTTTGGCATAAGAATGATCCTTAATCATCGATCAGCCATCCAATCTGATCAATAACTCTTATGTGTGTAATCCCATAGGTTCAAACCTAATCTAGTACCATAGAAATAAATTTTTATACCAATTATAGTGACCATCTAGCAAGGTATCCGACGGTCGGATAGGTCGAATGTATAGAACAACATCCTTAGAATCTATATGGATATAGTTTCCGCATAATTCATCCTCTTGACCAAAATGCTCGTAGGACACCTTAAAGTTTAACTATCAACTCTGATCAGATCATCCATATTATATTCTAAAATATTAAATCCATCTTATGGATTACCCTAGTCAAGATTTTGCTATATTGAAATATAGTGATGCGTTCTTCTCCAACTCTTTGAGTGATCAATCCCATCTTGATCCTCATCAACTTCATAAATACTTGGCTGTGCCTAAAAATTTTTCATCATTGAATTAAAAATTTAGTTAGTCTGATACCAAAGCATAGTGAGTTGCTTACAAGCCACTATGGTGATCTCAGGTCTAAGGGACACTTATACCTATATTCCATCAGAGTAGTTCTCGATAATAGAATTCTCTGAAATCAATCATGTTTAGTGATGATGTACCCTTACATCTCATTTTGTTAGAATTTGACACCTCGAATTCGATCCAGTATCAGCAAGTAGTCAAGCTTACTCGGATACGGGGTCAAGTCGGCTCAAATTGAGATCAAGTTGGCTCGAACAACAGTCAAATTGGCTCTCTCAGGTAGATAGAAAGTAGGAGTTCGAGCAAGATGCAGTTAAGCCAGCTCGATAGAGGTGAACAGAATGAAGAGGGTTTTTATTTGGACTTGGATTATGATTAATCTAAGGGGTCTATGGGAGTTGCGCGTAGACCATAGGATCTAGTTGCCATAGAGGGTTGCGGCCATTATCTGAAGGTTGGAAAATATTCTAAGACTCCATCAAGATCATGTTCAACTTATATTAGGAGAAAGAGCCCCATTAGGACTCTTGTGAATTGTTGAGAAGAGAATTCTCATCCTATTTAAAGGGCTGAGATGCTGTGGAGCAGGAAGGAGGCACATGTGGCGTGAGAGGCACGTAGAGAGGCTCAGACAGCCATCGAAAAGAGCTTGGTAGAGCGTCGAGTATGTATAGCCCTTGAGAGAGAGAAGCAATAGATAAATAGCATCCGATGAGGAGGCTGTAAGGGTAGAGCATCTTATGGCTTTTGAGAATCTTCTTAAGATTCTGAGAGAGCTTTTATGATGATAGCTTCTAGTTGAGAGAGATTTATGTACGGTGAGTTGAGAGTGGGTGTTCTCCTCTTGTATCTATTTTCTCATTCATAGTGGAGCTTTGTATGCCCTATGGAGACGAACCTTTAGGCTGATCTACGTACTTAATTATTTTCTTATTTTATTTTTTTCCTTCTTCTTGCCACAATAATTTGATATTAGATTTTTAACAAGTGGTATTAGAGTAGCTGATATCCCAACACACTTGTATGCCATACCAGTGTCTCTCCACTCTTGGTTAAGAGGACAACCAACCTGTATGGCATACAACGATCTATGCTCGATAAATACTATCATCCTAATTAACAGCATATCATTTGATCATAAATAGTTTAAGGGCTAATCAATAAATTCTCTCTTTATCAAAACTAAATAGTTCCAAGGACTTCATCACAAAAATGGAGTTCATTAGAAGATGTAAACTTTATGATGAAAAAAATAAAAAAATATTTTATTAAATAATAAATTAATTATAATTATAAAATAGTACAACCATCAATATACTGATGATAGACTTTGGAACATATTTTTCAACAATTTTGGCATCCCATCTTAATTCTGAAAATTCCAAAAAATTCCACATGGAAAGGGGACTTAAATTTGATTTCAAAACTCCTAATTAAAAAATAAATGGTCATCCCTTTCTGCCTAAAGCAGGACTTCTCTTGCTTCCCTTCATGAATTCTACACCGTAAGGATTTGTGGTGCTCCCAAGCCTTGGGAGCCCATGGGAGGAGCCAGCGTATTGGCTTCAGAGAGTCTAGGATGGGTATGAGTCCTAGAACTAGAACAGAAGTTATCTTAGGATGAAGGTGGCATGTAGCCCTGTATGGACTCGAGATTCAAGTGTGGGGACCTTAAGGAGGCTTGATAGGTGCTCCAGAGATCTAAAATATAAGATGGAACAAAGGACCAAAGCTAAGAGAAGAATCAGCCAAGATAAGGGGCTAACACATACGTGGGTTGGCTCGGATATGCAGTCGAGCTGGCTCAAACTAAGATTGAGCCAGCTCGGGGTATAGTCAAGCTGACTGTCTCAGGCAGACAGAAGACAAGGTTTGGGTGGATGCAGTTGAGCCAGCTTGGCTACTAATAGAGCCAGCTCGATGATGGCCAACAAAACTAGATGGGATTTTCTATTTGATCTTGGATTGGGATTAATCCAAGGAGTCTTAAGGCCTAGTCCAATAAGGTCTTAAGGTGGCTAACTCATGTACGGGTTGGATTTAGATCCAGGGGATGGGAGCATAAGATACATGAGTGTATATGGGCTCGATGAGTGCTTTCATGTATTGGGTTAGCCAAAAAAATTTTTGGTTGGGCCTAATAGCTGTATAAATACATAGGATGTATTAGAATTTTATAACATGGATTGGAATACAGATCTTTTCTTCCTTAATCTTTCTTCTCTATTCTCTCTTCTCTCTAGGGTTGCTGTTGCCCTAGGGTTCTTGAAGAAGCCCTAGAGAGGGGAGCATTGATAGATCGTGATACCATCATTAATATATCATAATTATCAGTTTAATTTTGACTTTTTTTAAAAAATAATTTAAAGTACATAGATAATAACTAGTCGGATCAAATCCACAGGAAGGCAGTGATTTTATTTTAAAATCTTTAACTTTTTTATGAGAAGAAAAAAAAAAGCTTGGAATTAAAATTTAAGTCAGAAAATAAAGTTACATAAATTAAATAATGTGAAAGAATAAACTTGGTACTAAGATCTACTATTTAGATCTTAGCATCTACTTGCAAGAAATTAAAGAGTAATTAAAATAAAGTAGTAGAATTAAAAAAATAAGAAATTAAAGAATAAAAATTAAAACAACAATAAATTAAATTTTATATTAAAACTTAAAATTCAAATACAATAATTAAAAAGAGAAAAAAGACATAAAAACTAAAAAAAACTCTTAATCTTCATATCAATAATGGCGTGGAGATGGCATAGAAGTCTGGCTCTTCTTTTTAGCACCGTCTATCTTGAAGCAACCTTTAGCCAAAGCTTGACTTCCATCCTTTATCGTAGCTTCTCTTGGATCAGATTTCTCAACTCTGGGATCCTAGGATCTTTTTATAGCTATTGGAGGGCTGGAGACTATTCTGCTAGGCAATGTGGGATTAAAGCTTTGTATAAATCCATATTCATAAAAACATTCGAGTAAAAATTGGCTCAAAACTCAGCCTGGATGAATTCTGGTGAGTCCCATAAGTTCTGGCCATCAGATCTTGATCAAATGGTCCAAAAAATGCCAAAATTGGAAGTGTAATAGCCCAAATCAAGTCGTATTAAATTTTGGCCATTGAATCGCACTTGATGGAGGATTTTCAACCATCGTATCATCGCTGGGTGCCTTGATCGTTGTTGGGTGCCTTTCTTATCATTGGGAGCTTCTAGGGCCGTCGGATCACTGTCGGATGCGAGCACTGCCATTGGATGAAGATCTGGCACTGATCGGCTTTGAATTAGAGTAGGAAAAGACACGGACCATCCAATCTTGATCGAAATCCATCATAGCCATTCGATCACACACTTACTATTTCGATGGGCTACATGGACTGACTGCATCATAGACCTTAACCAATCAGCATCGACCTTAATCTATGAAATTATGAAATTGCCCCTGCATGCCATGATGAATTTTCTATAAACCCCTTAAGGGTTTTGGTCCACTACGTGGCATCCTTTGATTGGTTGTTTGGTGTTGAGCTAGCACATCGTCTATATGATAGATTGCGTAGCTTGCTGACATCATGGTGACATCAACGTTGAAGGGGAATTGGGTTGGCTGGCTGACTGTGCATGTGGGCTTTGGGCTTGGCAGGTCAGCTTCTCTAGCTGGGCTACCTTGCTGGCATGCTGGCTGGGCTGAGCATGCTGACTTTTATGACTAGACTGAGTGCGCTGGCTGGACCGATTCAATTTTTTACTTTATTTATTATTTTTTTCTTTTATTTCTTTGAAAATTCATATTGGATTCATTTTAAATCTGATTCACTCTAAATTTATTTTATTATTACCAAAAAATAAGCTCATTTTATTGGTCAACTTATTTTTTATATTCATTAATAAAATATTAATTTTTAAAAATAAATATAAATTAATTAATAAATTAATATTTTTATTAATAAATTTGTGATACTTATCACACCTCCTGACTTACTCATTGCTAATCTCTTAACAATGCAATATATACTTGATTAATTACCATATTTCATTGAGGTTCTCTTTCATAAAACAAGTTTTAGAATTGAAGATCAAAAGTTTAGCCAGTATCACTATCTAAGTATTGAGTTTTAGAAGCTAATTTTATGGTCAGCTTAATCAAAAGCTTCTTTAGAATTCATCTAAAGATCTCCAGCACTTCTGTTTGTAAAATCTAACTTAGTATTTGGATATTAATTTAAAGGATAAATATATCTTCTATTATCACCTATTTTAGTTAATTTTCTATATACCCACAAGGTAAGTGCATGCATTAAGGTAGCTTTCATACTGCCTCTTTTTTTTTTTTAAATGTGCTAAGAATCCTGGCCTTCCCTCCACCATTTGACATGAACCTCCATGATGCCCTCCAAAAAAGGGCTATAGTACCGGCTTGTAACCGCTACCGTAGCCTAAAAAACTACTACCATAGACTATGGCAGTGATTTTCTAATCGCTGCTACTGCGGTCGTCACTGTAGCTCTATGGCAGCGATTGTTGCAGCAATTATTAGAACCACTGCCATAGATAGCCTATTGCAATAATTTATAAACCACTGTAATAGATCAATCTATGGCAGCGGTTATGTAACCGCTGCCATAGGTTATCTATAGCAGTGGTTTCTTAACCTCTGCACCTCTGCCATAGGCCTAATGCAGCGGTTGGCACCATTTGCACTAGGGACCTATGGCAGCGGTTGGCATGGATATGGCAATGGTTATAAAATCATTGTCGTAAATCTTGAATAATTAAAAAAATAAAATTTTTATTTTTTTATATATTTTATCTGATAGATCTAGATATATAACATAAAAAAAATAATAAATATAAAAATTATTCTAAAATACTAAAATTTTATTATTAAATAAAATTTATTATAATATTTTTTAAAAAAATAAAATACATCAAAAGTCTCCTAAATCTACATCGTCGTCGTCGTCGTCGTCATCATTAGGAGCCGAAGATGGAGTCGGAGCTGGAGCTAGAGTCGAAGCCGGAGCTAGAGCTAGAGCTGGTGCCGGAGTTCGAGCTGGAGCTGGAATATAGGCCAACATATTCTCGAAACCCATGACTCCAAAATACACACTGAGCATTGACATCATATCTCTGATGATGCCCTCCAGATGAGACGTGCACTCCTCAGCCCGATTTGTCCACATCGCAGCATGATCTGCCCATGCCAACACCTCCTCAAGCTCCTCCTGACTAACGATATCGAAAGTCTATGAGGAGATGCTTGCTTCAGACCAGTAGCTCATCGGTGTGTGTCCGGACCTGTATCAGATCCTCCTAGAGTGCTCAGGCCCCAAGACCTGAGACAGATGGTTATGGGGCCTGGAGGTATCCAGGCCCTCGCTCGTGAGCGCATCTAACTGATCTTATAATTACAAATTAAAAAAAATTTATAAAAAATACTATAATACTAATCATATATACTAATATATTTAATACATACAAAAATACGTCTGATTGTGGTGTTCATCAGCCTGCCTATCTTATCCATGTGGCTGGATCGGAAGATCTCACTACGACTAGACATCACTCTATCTCTCACCAACTATAATAAAGAATAAATTTATCATAAAGATAATAAAAAATATGAAGTTAATTTATCTAGTAAGATTTAGAATTAATTACCTCTCTATACATATGACTGACCATAGACTTGCGGCCTAGAGTGTGCGTATACTCCTGGACTGCATGGTTCTCCCGGTTCTGACAGAAGGTAGCCTAACAAGTATTTAAATAAATAATAAATATTTAAAAAATATTTAAATAAAACTTTAAGCATATTAAAAATTTTAAAAGTTAGGAATTTAACCTCGAACTCCTGGCTCCTCTAGTGTCTAACCATCCTCTCCCACTAAATTGAAGGACAGTCCTGTATCTAAGAAACAAGCTCCTCTAGAGTGTCTCATCGGTGCTCAAGCCATCCTCTATGGAGCTTGACCTTGTAACCCTGGTACAACTTCTCGATCTTCTTCAGTCGGGCATCTCGAGCCCTCTCATGATCGAAAAAGTCGTACCTTCTCTACATAAATTTATCAAAAATTAGTTACAAAATTATTCTAATCAAACATATATAGTTTAAACATATAAAATGCATAAATATATCTAAGATGTGCGTACTAACCCATATCTTTTTCCATACTCAATCTCTGATGGCAGCATCTATCAAATGCCAGTCTTTGGGCTCTACAGGAATGACGTCCGACCATCTCACAAGCACTCCAAAAAAGGAATGCATCTCCTACACGGTCTCCCCTATCGACCACCCCTTCGCATCATACTACACCATCACCTGATGCTGGCAGTTCCACACGTATGCCATACGTTTGGGACTGCAAAATATCCAGCTGGATGATGCACCTGCAATGCAAATATGTTATGCAAATATACAAGTATACAAATACTATATAAAAAATAAAGTTATGCTAATATAATAAAAACATACACTCAGATGCCTACGATAGAAGAGGCTCAGCTATTAGTGGAGTAGATGCCGTTGATGGAATAGATGCCAACGGTGAAGGTCCTTGAGCAGCCAATGCCGAGGTGGATGGAGTATGCTCTGACTGCTCCTCCGATGCTGAACTATGCATAACTCGCCGAGGGGCAGGGGTAAAAGCTAGATGGCATTTTGGTGCCATCGTGATCTGCAACGTTAATGAACATTAATCAATATAACATCATGACATATCAAATTCTATTCATTCGAAAGTCGAGCTGGCTTCATGCTTGAGACATCTAGCTAGGGTCCTCCCCCAGCCGACTCGATCATGGTCTGAGTCAGCTCAGCTGCATACCCAAGCTGGCTCGGCTATGTGCCATCCCCTCGATCACTCCCTCTTTCCCTCTCTCGATCTCTCTCATCGACGACAGTGGCGAGGCCGAACCCCTCCCTCCCAGCTTTTCCATCTTTCGATCTTCCTCTCTTCTTCTCTCGATCTCCCTCGTCGGTGAGGCCGAACCCTATCCCTCTCTCTCTCACTCTCTCAATCTCCCTCGTCGGCAAGGTCGGACCCCATCCCTCCCAGTGATGCCGGTGAGGCCGGACTCCCTCCCTCCCAATGATGGCGGTGAGGCCAGACCCCCTCCCTCCCAATGATGGCGGTGAGATCGGATCCCTCCCTTCCTCTCTCAAGTACAGATCCATTGGGTATTTGGGTTTGGATCTGATACCAGTAATTAAAATTGAGTCTAGATCTGAATATTTAGGTTCTGATCCGAATCCAATCCATTGACAGATCTAGTCCACAGCCATCGATATACCACGACCTAAAACCTATGGCATGCAGATAATTATAATATTTATAATAAATATTTATGATATTTATTATAAATATTTTATTAATTATTATAAATATATATGATTAATAAATAATATTATAAAATTTTAAAAAAATTATACCTATGGCTATAGAGAGTGGGTCGCACAAAAGCTCCGAGGGTCGTCGACGATGATGCTAGAGGAGGACAACGGCACTAGAGGTAATCTATGAAATAAAAGAAAGATAGTGAGATAGAGAAGAAAGAAAAATAGGAAAGAGAGAGAGAATAGGGGCGGCCAGGGATGGGGGCCCAGGGGGAGGGGGCACAGTGATGAGGAGGCCGAAGGAGGCTTCGCACTTAACCGGAGGAGGGTCATAATGATGGTGGTGGGGGGGGTGGAGTTTTGCGGGGGCCGAAGGAGGGTCGGATGGGGGTTCGCCCAGAGGGGGGGTTCGCTGGAGATCAAGGGAGGGTCGGATGGGGTGGCGGGGTGGGGGGGTTGGGGTTTCGCAGGGGGTCAAGCAAGGGTGGAGGGGGGTTTCGCGGGGTCCGAGGGAGGGTCGGATGGGGGTTTTGCCGGAGGGGGGGTTTTGCTAGGGGCCAAGGGAGGATTAGATGGAGGGGTGGGGGGCGAGTGGGGGGTGGTGGGTGGCGTGGAGGGGCGGTCGACCGGGGATGGGGGGTCGGAGAGGAAGGGGGAAGGAGGGGCGACACTGACCGAGGGGGAAGGAGGGGCGACACCGACCTGGGGGGGAAGGAGCGACCCCGACCGAGGGGAAGGAGGGGCGACACCGATCGGGGAGGTGACGAGGGCGACGCCAGTCGAGGGGAAGCAGCCTCACCGATGATAAAGAGGAGGAGAGAGAGAGCGAGAGAGATCGAGCATGCATGGAAGGGAAGAAAAAGTTTGGAGATTTTTAACCTAACCTATGGCAGCGATTATCGAACCACTGCCATAGATCTACGACAGCGGTTTTATAACTACTGCTGTAGATTTATAGCAGTGATTTTTGATAACCGCTGCCATAGATGAGAAATATTTTTTTTATTTTTTTTCTAAATATTATATAATTTAAAATTTTAATATCCATCTTCACCATTCATTATCTAAATAATTATTATTAGAGTGTCATTGCAGAAGATCGCCTCGATCCGATGGCCCTAGCTTCATCGATCAGAAAAATTTAATTTTGACGATCACGAACGACGATGCAATGATCTGATAGATGAAGATCTCTGATGGATATGAAAACCTATAACAATGATCTCGATGATATTTATAGCATACTATCAAAGTTTCACTTTAATTGGATATCGTTATCATGGTTAATTTAGTATAGAATAATTTTGATTGTTAAATTAGAAACAAGCGATCAAAGGGTTAAACGGCATCCGATTATGAGATAATTTTTTAGTTAAATGATCTTTATTATAATTTTAAATATTTTATATGGTGATGATATTAAAATTCAAATCATTTTCGTATAAACTGTTTATGTTAAGCAGATATTATAAAAGTACGAGAATAACAACTAGTGAAGTTTTAGAATGGTTATCTGAAGACGTATAGTTTTAGATCGTTCTTCATCTCATGAGTTGAATTTTATAATCACCACTATAAAAAATGATTAAAGTAGTAGCCAAGATCATTTATAAAAAAAATTATCTCATAATCGGACACCATTTGGTCCTTTGATCACTCGTTTATCATTTAACGGTCGAAACTAATCTATACTATATTGACCAAGATAATGATATCTGATTGAAGTAAAACTTTGATAGTATACTACAAATATCACCAAGATCATCGTTGTAGATTTTTAAATTCATCGAAGGTCTCCATCTATCAGATCATCGCATCATCGTTCGTGGTCGTCGAAATCAAATTTTTCTTATCGATGAAGCTAGGGCCATCGGATCGACGTGACCTTTTATGACAATACTCTAATGATAATTATTTAGATAATAAATGATGAAGATGGATATTAAATTTTTAAATTATATAATATTTATAAAATATATATATATGACAGCGGTTACAATTAACCGCTGCCATAAATCAGATTATAGCAGCGATTCCTACTAACCGCTACTATAGATCCAACTTATGACAACGATTATAATGAACCGCTACTATAGGTTGACCTATGGCAATAGTTTTTTGTAACCGTAGGTCGTCCTATGGCAGCAATTTTTTGTAACCACTGCTATAGATTTGACCTACGACAGTGATTTTTTATAACCGCTGCTATATGTCGGATCTATAGCAGAAAATCGCTGCCGTAGGTCGGACCTTTAGCAGTGGTTATAAAAACTGCTATCATAGGTCCGATCTATAGCAGCGATTAACAAAAACCACTACCGTAGGAGCTATGATAGTGGTTTCAAAAATCGCTACCATAGTAAGCGCTGCCATAGGCCATTTTTGTAGTAGCACTTGCCTTAAGTGTAGAGACCTAATTACTAGGCTTAGGACAATCTACATATACTCTATATTTTATACTTTTTATTTTAGATAGGTAGCTTTTTCCTTAAATTCATATTTTTTTAATTAAGATATATATTAATCACTAATTTTTTATGATAATTAAATCTTCAATTGTCCTTATAATCAACACTTACTTTATCTTGTTAGTGTGTATGTGCAATTTAAAGTGCTGATAGCCTTTAAATAACCTAAGTAAGCTGCTAAAAGTCTGACTAACTAATCTACTTCTTGACTCGCTACAGTCATTAGCCAATACTTTCTAACTTTATTACTTTTTTATAGTCTATTTTGCTCAAGATTTTTTTTTCTAAAGCATGGTTTATTCTACCTTTTTTAAATTTTAAAGACTTTTTAGTTATATATATATATTTATTTATTATTTTATTTTATTTTTTATTATATATATTTTTTAATTTTATTTTTTTATCCTTTAACTTAATCAACATTATCCTCAATGGAGATGAAAAAATGGATGGGTGTAATAAAAAATTTTATTATTTATCTAGCATGGGTCATGAAGCTTTGATTTTTCTCTGGCCTAGCTACCTAACCTAAAAGAAAATAAACTAAAAATAAATTAGATGCAAGAAATATTGGGTTGCCTCTCAACAACTGCTAAGTTTATCATCTTCAGCTAGACACAATGCAGCTCAATTTATTATGGATCTGTTAATATTGTTTGGTCAATGGTTTGGTTTAATGATATCCCTTCAATATATGGTTTAAGCCTTTGACCATTCATCTTAAAGAAATTCTTGGATCTAGGATCTTAGAGTTTAATTATACCATATAGGAACATTTGATTGACTATGTGAGGTCCATCCCATCCAGATTTTAACTTTTTAGGAAATAATCAGAGCCTTGAATTAAATAATCAAACTTGTTGATTTGGCTCAAAGATTTTTCTTGAAATGTGTTAATCATGAAAGGCTTTCATTTTCTCTTTGTAGATTTTTGAGTTTTCATAAGCTTCTCATCTTAATTCATCTAATTTAGTCAATTGTAACATCTGATTAGAACCAGCTTGATTCAGATTAAAATTTAATTGCTTTATTGCCCAATATGCTTTATGTTCAAGTTCTACCAAAAGGTGACATGCTTTTTCATAGATCAATCTGTAGGGAGACATTCCAATAGGGATTTTATAAGCTATCCTATAGGCCCATAATGCATCATCTAATCGATCTGACCAATCTTTTCGATCAGGCCTAATAGTCTTTTGTAAGATATTCTTAATCCTCCTATTAGATACTTCTACTTGGCTACTTTTTTGCAGATGGTATGGTGTAGCTATCTTATGTGTCACCCCATATTTTTGTAACAGCATTCGAAACTGGTAGTTTATGAAGTGGGTACCTCCGTCGCTAATGATAGCATGTGAAAATCCAAATCTAGAAAAGATATTCTTTTGAACAAATTTTAACACTACTTTATGCTCATTGGTTCATGTTGCCATTGCTTCAATCCATTTAGAAATATAATCAACAGCCACCAAAATATATTCAAAATCATTAGAGGGTGGAAAAGGTCCCATAAAATTAATTCCCCAAACATCAAAAATTTCAACTACCAAGATGGGGTTCAAAGGCACATGTCTTTCTTTGAAATGTTTCCTAAGGCTTGATACTTAAGACATTCCTGACTAAAAATATAGGCATCCTTAAATAATGTAGGCCAGTAAAATTCACTTTGCAATACATTGGCCATAATTTTTCTTCCAAAAAAATAACCACTGCAAGCAAGAGTATGACAAATTGTAAGATACTCGACTATTCAGATTTAGGAACACATCTACAAATGATCTGGTCGGCACAAATTCTAAAAAATTCAGGATCTTTTCAAAAATAGTTTTTAATTTCAGCAAAGAATCAATCCTTTTCATTCTTAGACCAGCCATCAGAAATTTATCCTACTACTAGGTAATTTACAATATCTGCAAACCAAGGGGCCTTTGCATGTAAAACAACTAACAACTGCTCACTAGAAAAGATTCTTCGATTGATGCAGGTTCAATATCTATAACTAGGATCTTGGATGGGTGGTCAGCTACAATATTTTTAGATCCCTTCTTATCTCAAATTTTTGTATCAAATTCTTGTAGCAATAAAATCCATCTAATCAATCATGGTTTAGTATCTTTCTTTAAGAGCATGTATCTCAAAGCTAAATGATCTGAATAAATCATGATTTTTGATCCTAACAGGTATGATCTAAATTTTTCTAGGGCAAACACTACAACTAATAACTCTTTTTTAGTTATGGTATAATTCATTTGAGCTTCATTCAGAATTCTACTAGCATAATAAATCACTATAGGACATTTGTTTATCCTTTGGCCCAAGACAGCTCCTATGACAAAGTCTGAAGCATCACACATGATTTCAAAAGATAGTGACTAGTTTGGAGGTTGAATGATTGGGGCTTTAGTCACAACTTCTCTCAAGAATTCATAGGCTTTAAGACACTCTTCATCAAAGTTAAAAGGAACATCCTTAGCCAGTAGATTACATAGAGATCAAGAAATCTTAGAAAAGTCTTTGATGAAGTGACAATAGAATCCTACATGGCCAAAAAAAATCGAATTTATTTGATAGAAGTGGATGGAGGTAGTTTAAAAATTAGGTCAACTTTTGCTTTATCAACCTCAATCCTTCTTTTAGACACCATATGTCCTAAAACAATCCCTTCTTGAACCATGAAGTGACTCTTTTCCTAGCTTAAAACTAAATTAGCCTCAATACATCATTACAATATTCTCTTCAAATTGTTGAGGCAACTCTCAAAAGATTCTTCAAAGACTGAAAAGTCATCAATAACTATTTCCAAAAAATCTCCTGTCATGTCCAAAAATATTGACATCATGCACTTTTGAAAGGTCGCAGGTACATTACACAATCCAAAAGGCATTCTATGAAATGCAAAAGTTCCATAGGGACATGTGAAGGTAGTCTTTTCCTAATCTCCAGGGTAGATTGCTACCTATTTATATCCTAAGTATCCATCTAGAAAATAAAATTATTATTTGCCAGCTAGTCTCTCCAGGATTTGGTCAATAAAGGATAATGGAAAGTGATCTTTTCCGATGGTTGTATTGAGTTTTCTATAATCTATGCACACACACCATCCAGTAAAAAGTCATGTTGGTACTAGGTTTTTATGATCAGTGTGGACAACCATGAGTCCAGATTTATTTGGAACTTGTGTAGGATTCACCTAGTGGCTATCAAAAATAGGATAAATATTACCTGCATCTAACCATTTAATTATCTTCTTCTTGACAACTTCTTGCATATTAGGGTTGAGCCGTCTTTGCATTTCTTGAGTTGGTGTGGCATTATCTTCAATATAAATATGGTGCATACATATTGATAGATTATTGCCTTTTAAATCAATGACGATCCAACCTATGGCCTCCATATATGTTTTCAAAACATCTACTACTTGATCTTCCTATTTAGGAGTTAGGTCAGAAGCAATGATTACTGGCAGAATTTTCTCTGATCCTAGAAATATATACTTAAGTGATTCAGGCAAAGAATTTAGTTCAAGTTGTGGTGGGTCCTAAATTGAAGGACATAATGGTTAAATTTTTTGCTCATGTAAGGGCTTAATTTTCATTGACCAAGATAATGTATGTGATGGGTGAGGTGGATCAAGTAGGTCATTCACCTCTTGGTTTTGGATTTCTTTGACAAGCTTATTCAGAAAATCATTCTTGAGTAAATCTAAGGAAGAATCTGATTCAACTATCTCATCTATCTGATCGAATACAAAGCAGTCTTCCTTCTCTTGAGTATGCTTATAAGCATTAAAAATATTTATTCTTACTTTTTGATCCCCAAAAGAAATGTCCATAGCTCCTGTTTTACAATTGATATTGGCATTGGTAGTAGCTAGGAATGGATGACATAGAATTATGGGGTTTTGGTTCAGCTCTTGGAATGGTTCCATATCAAGTATGAGGAAGTCTACTAGAAAATAACATTTATCTACTCTAACTAAAACATCCTCAATTAAACCACATGGTGTTTTTATAGATCTATCAGCTAATTGCAAAATAACCAATGTTGGTTTAAGTTTTCCTATCCAAAATTTTTCATAAACCAAGGTTGGAAGTAGGTTCACACTAGCTCCTAAGTCTAATAATGCTCGGTTAAAGGTTATGCCTCCTATAACACATGAAATTAATGGAGCACCAGGGTCTTTCATTTTTTGAGGTAATAAGTCTAACAGGACTGCACTTACATCCTCAGATAGCAAAATTCTTTTAGTTTATAGCTCATGCTTTTGAGTACAAAGTTCTTTGAGAAATTTAGCATTGGCCAGGACATGCTGACTTGTATCAAGGAGGGGTAAATTAATATGCACTTGTTTAAATAGTTCCATTAACTCCTCGTTACGTGCTTCTTGCTTTTTATGGGAAGAGCCTGCATCTAAGGCTTGAGGAAATGGGGCTTTGGGTTTATATGTCTTGGGTAACTCATCTATTCTCCTCTTTCTTTTATCTATCTCATTAGAATCAGTATTAGTACTAGTTCTGGGCTCAGGTTCTTCTATGTGGTTAGCTTCAGTACTAACCTCTTCTTCTAAATTTTCTTCTTGGCTAGTATCAATAATAGACTCTATCACCTAGTCTTGGTATGGATCCTTAAGAATCCTACCACTTTGAAGTTCAAAAATTATGTCAAATTATCATTGCATGCCTTAGTCATTATCGGGAGCTTCCAGAGCCATCGGATCGTTGCCTGGCGCAAGCACTGCCGTTGGATGAAGATCTGGCATTGATCGGCTTTGAATCAGAGTAGGAAAAGACACGGACCATCTGATCTTGACCAGAATTCACCATAGCCATCTGATCATGCACTTACTATTCCCATGGACCACGTGGACCGACTGCATCGAAGACCTTTATCAATCAGCGCCGACCTTAACCTGTGAAATTATGAAACTGCCCCTGTACACCAAGACGAATTTTCTATAAATCCCTTAAAGGTCTTGGTCCACCACATGGCATCCTTTGATTGGTAATCTGGTGCTGAGCTAGCGCACGGTCTATTGTAGACCATGTGGTCTGCTGACCTAATGGTGACGTCAACATTGAAGGGGAATTGGGCTAGCAAGCTGGCTGTGGGCATGGGCTTTGAGCTTGGTGGGCCGGCTTCTCTAGCTGGACTGGCTTGCTGGTGCACCGACTGGACTGAGCGTGCCGGCTTCTGTGGCTAGGCTGAGCATGCCGACTGAGCTGATTCAATTTTTTATTTTATTTATTTTTTTATTTATTTAAAAATTCATATTGAATTCATTTTAACTCTGATTCACTCCAAATTTATTTTGTTGTGATAAAAAATAAGCTCTTTTTATTGATAAACTTATTTTTTATAGTAGATTAATGAAAATATTAATTTTTAAAAATAAATATAAATTAATTAATAAATTAATATTTTTATTAATAAATTTGTGATACTTATCAGGCACCTTCCTTAAGCCCATGGAGGGAGGCACCCCAGTATAGATCCAAGTGGTGGATCGATGGTTTGTTGCCTTAGAGAATGCCATAGGTCTCCTCAGGCCTATGCTAAAGTTCAGGAGCTTTCAGAACTTGGTGTCAGAGCGATATTGAATTCTTACAACTGGTATCAGAGCTAGATAGTGCCAAGATGATGTTCTTACAATTAGTATCAGAGCCTAATGGTGCATGAAAGTGAAGGAAAAGTCATATAGAAAGAAATCAAAAATCTGTACAAGTATTCCACAGTATGTCTTAAGTCTATCTTTGTTATTGCTGTAGTTTCGCCAACCAGGAGCAGTGGGTTGAAGGTGGACATTGAGTGGATTAACGAGAAGGATTTTTCATGGGGTGGAAGGTTTGGGTGCATGATTTTCTAATTGATCTTACTTGGAAAGGCTGAGGCGTATGAAGAGAGATAAGGTTCTCTAGGAAGATGGGCAGTGTGGGGCTATTTGGCGATTGAAGAGAGGTTTTTCAAGAGGTAATGGTCAAAGAAAAGCTAAAAAATGACTATACATCCTTTAGTAGCAAGAAGGTGGGGAAGTAGTCGGGGATGCATTCAATAGTTCGATTAGAGCATGGATTTGTGAAGCCTTGGGGGTGATAGAGATGGATAATCAATGGAGCATTGCAGCAAGTTCAGAGGAGGTGAAGATCCTTGGTGGTTTTGGAGGTGCTCATGGGGTTGCGGAGTATCCGAGATGGAAGCTGCGATGGTGGAGGTCCAATAGGTCAAGGCTGGACGGCTGATCTTGCATTAGGTTTCTTCTTCAGGAGCACCAAGGAGACTCATGGTTCAGATGGAGGATGGATTATATGCAGCAAGAGAGACCAAGATACCTATGAGGAGGTAGTATCGAGATGAGGAAGGAAGCACTGAAATGCTATAGTAGTGCTTCCCTGGAGACATGGGTGATAAGTATCATAAATTCACTAATAAAAGTATTAATTTATAAATTAATGTATGTTATTTTAAGAATTAATAATTAATTTATATATATATTTAAAAAATTAATATTTTTATTAAATAAAAAATAAAAAAAATAAAAAATTATTTTTTTTATGATAAGTATCATAAATTCACTAATAAAAGAGCTTATTTTTTAGTCATAATGAAATAAATTTAAAATAACTTGGAGCTAAAATGGACCAGATATGAATTTTCAAAGAAAAAAATTTTAAAAAATTATTTTGGCTCAGTCGACGCATCTAAGCTCAACTAGCACGCCGTCCAAGTCGACTCAATCATAGAAGCTGACCAGTCAGTCCACAAACCAGGCATGGACCGCCAACTCAGCAAATTTTAGCCAATGGCATATAAGGGCAAAATGGTAATTTCATAGGGCATGATGTGCTTTGATTGGTTTGATCTTCAAATGCTCCCGATTTATGCGGTCCATAAGCACAGTAATTGTGCCATCCAATGGCTATGCTCCCTTTTGATGTAGATCCAATAGTTGATGTCTTTTCTTGGTTTGATCAAATCCAAACAGTGGCTGTTGCATAATCAAATGACTCCTGATGCTCCAAGCATGCAATCCAATGGCTCGATTCTCATCATCAAGCATGTGATCAATGGTCAGATTTCTCTCATCAAAGCCCGATCCAATGGCCAAAATTAATTCCAACTTGATCTAGGCTTTTAAAACTTGATTTTTGGCATTTTTGGATCGTTTGATCAAGATCTGATAGCCAGAACTCATGGAATTGCATAGAATTCAATCTAGGAGCTATTTTAATTTGATTTTCATCAAGATTTCACTATTTTTGCTAATCAAAACTCCTCTTTAATCCTACATTGGCTAGAAATAAAGGATCTAGCCCTCCTAACTCTATTTAAAGAACTCCAGGCCTCCAAAATCAATAGTCTTCGATCATGAAAAAGCTACGATCCAGGGTGGGAGCCATGCTTGGATTAAAGGATGCTTCAAGGCAACGGGTGCTGCAAAGAAGAGCTATCTCCTACGCCATCTTCACGTCGATGCCGATCCAAGATCAAGATCAGTTATTTTTAATTTTTTTTTTAAATTTCATGTATTTAAATTATGAACTTTTAATTAATACAAAATTTTTGTTATGCACTTCAAATTTTAGGTTTTTATTTTTAATTATAATCTAATTTTTATTCTTTACTTTTAATTGCTCTTTAATTTCATCGCAAGTAGATGCTAAGATCTAACTAGTAGATCTTAGTACCAAGTTTAAATTTTTGCACCATTTAATTTCTACTTATAATTCTATTTTTTTGACTTCAAATTAATTTTTAAAAATCTTTTCTTTTTCTTTTCTTTTACAAAAATCAAAGATTTCAAAACTAAAATACTACCTTTTCTGTGGATTCAACTCAACTCACTACTTACTACCTATTTTTAAATTATTTAAGAAGTCAAAATTAAATTGATAAATACGGTGTCTTAACGACAACATCGTGTTCTTATCAACGGGACTAAGAGAGGCTTAGCGGTGCAGCAGCCGAGGAAGGTATCTCAATAAATAGTGTCTGAAGGCAGAAAGACTGGGAGCAAGTCTCATGGAGAGCCAGGAGGTCTTAGGAGCCTTAGGATGAGATAGGTGGATTTAAACCCAGGATAAGGTTTGAATTGCAGTTCCTCTGGGCACAACTGAAGCGATGGTTGGTGTAGAGACAGAAGAGGAGAAGTGCTATGATGAAATTTCATAGGATTTAGTCACTAGATTTAGAAGAGTTGGATAAGATCTTAGATTTTAGAGGTGCCCACAACTTATGGAGGAATTCGAGATGGCTTCAGAGGGGTCCACGGAGTGTGGAGGGTTCGAAGAAGCAATGATGGTGTTTGAGGTGCAGCGGCAGGCCCAGCAGTGCAACATTAGGTGGTTGGCCTCGGAGACTCGGTTATAGAGTCAGCTTCTGCGGCATCAGGGAGACTTCATTTTCAGATGGAGCACCGAATAGAGGTAGCTTCATAAGTAGAGAGAGATATGACATAAGTTCAAAGCGGAGGAGTGCAGGAGGATCAATATCCTAGCACCAATGTCGGAGATGCATAGTTTCAGGTGCAGTAGCACATGTGGAAGGACAGGCGAAGTACTGAGGAGACCATGTTAGAGTATGCAGTAGGTGCCAGCATAGGATTGCTATAAATTTTTCATGAAAGTTTAGGATAAATGATGCAGCTACCAAGCAGAAGGATGCCTACGACTCCAAGGGTGGTGCATAGGTGCAAGCCAAGATATTCAGTGGTAGAGACGATCATCCCAAAGGTCTCAAATTAAGATCAGCAGCTAAAGAAAGATGGCAGTGACAAGATATGCCCAAGTAACTATCAGGGCATGCATCAATAGTAGGATCATGCAAGAAAATATTATCTGGTGTGCCAAGGCTTGGGCGCACCAAGATGGAGATTATAAGGATTTATGGTGCTTCCAAGCATTAGGAGGCCACGGAAGGAGCCAGGGTGTTAGCTCTGGGGAGTCTAGGATGGGTGTGAGTCCTAGGACTAGGATAAAAGTTATCCTAGGATGAAAATGGTGTGTAGCCCAGTATAAACTCGAGGTTCAGGTGTGAGAACCTTGAGGGGACTTGGTAGGAGCTCCGGAGACCTGGGATATAAGGTGGAGCAAAAGACCAAAGCTAAGATAAGAATCAACTAAGGTAAGGGGCTGACACACAGGCAGACTAGCTCAGATACGTAGTTGAGCTGGCTATCTCAGGTAGATAGAAGATAAAATTCAGATAAGATGCAATCGAGCCATCTTGGCTACTAATAGAGCTGACTCGATGATGGCAAATAGAACTAGATAGAATTTTTTGTTTGATCTTGGATTGAAATTAATCTAAGGAGTCTTAAAGCTTGATCCAATAAGGTCTTAAGATGGCTAACTCATTTATGGGTCGGGTTTATATCTAGGGGATGAGAGCATGGGATACATGTTAGATATGTGTGCCCTAGAAGCCAAATTGGCTGACACTTATAATACACTTCTAAGGACAAAATTATAATTTTGACTATAAATAATAAAATTGATTATTTTCTATCATAGTGTGTATTTAAAAGTGTTTGTGATATATTCCTTAACTTAATGGTAATGATAGTTCATATTTTCAAGAGTTGAAAATTTAAGATATGAATTTTCATTATTAACTCATAAAATGCTTCCGACCGTAGGATTATCATTAGGATGGTGATTGATCCGGAAGATTGATGTATGATCACTTCTTTAGGATAGATGATTCTTGAGTCTATGGTGTAGAGACATCGGAGTGAGAGTACAGATACTCGTTAGAGAATGAGAGCACCGAGCGTGACCACCTCGAGCAGTCATGAGGAAGTCTACCTTCTTGTCGATGACTAGCTCGAAGCTGTAGTGGTGTGTCTGGTTCTTTGATCTGAGGTGCATCGATAAAATACCTTGAGGGTGTTATAGTTTGACTACACCATAACTCAATCTCCTAGCCATTCGGAACCCTAAGTTGTATGTTGGCTATAGCATGTTCATTGTAGGAATTGGATTGCACCAATAAGGGATCTATCTACCTCGGTAGATGAGGAGCAGCCCTATGGTGATCATGAGAATCAAGTCCATAAGCCCATGGCCATGATAGAGTAAAATAATAAAAAGAGATTCCATTAGGATTTTCATATTGGACTTGAATCAAATGATTAATTCATATGATGGATATTAGAGTTTGACGAGATCACCTTAACCCTAATCCAGTCGGAGCTCAAGATAGAGGAACCTAATCACATAGTTAATTACACCGAGAGATTCGCTTTCAATTCTGATAGGTTGCCACCATATGCTGCTAGGTGTCATTGGTGGATTTTGGGAGTAATTAGAATAATTTGGATGATCGATCATACTAGTTGTCTGAATTAGAAAAGTTCTGATCCATTAGAAGGTATTTCGATGATGTCGATGATAGAGATCGCGACATATCCTATTACCATACGAAACTGAATCTAACTAGATCACACAAATAAGGGTTTGGATTTAGACATCATCAATTGGACTAATCCAGTTCAATTGATTTGAATAAGATTTAATTAGGTTCAAAAAAAATGTGCTAGCACACGATTGAGCCTAATGTTCTTCTATAATAATCATTAAAGCTTGTCTCGACTGAGCCAAATGTGTTTGGACTCACTCAAAAACCTTTACTTGGTCTGACTAGAGCTTGTCTAAATTAGAAAAGGGTTGTTTTAATTTATGAGATAAATTTAAGACAATACCTACCATTTTTGGTCACCTACTAATTCCTATTTTCGGACATTGGTCAAATGTTGACCCTAGATACTTGGACATCTGCCCATGTGTCATGCACCTATAGGAGAGTACTTGGGGCCTTGTCCCCCTACTGAAATGCAGATACGAAGAGGGTGCATGCCTAGGGAGGCATGCGCCCCATGAGGATAAAGGAGGAGTCCCATATAGATGGGACTCTAGGGTTGCTTCAGGGGATTAAACTCTATAGCACCAAGAACTCTTGTTTGACCCAGTCTTGGCACCACCTTAGGAGGGTTTTGTGTTGGGAATTGTGTCTCAATGCCAATCATCAGCTTGTAGATGGTTGAAATATTATAATTAATTTATTAATTAATAAAAAATATTTTGGCATCTTTTTTCATCATAGGTTTACATCTTCTAATGAACTCTATTATTGTGATGAAGTCCTTAGGACTATTTTATTTCAATAAAGAGAGGATTTATCGATTAGTCCTTAAATTTATTCACGATCAAATGATAGACTGTTAATTAGAATGATAGTGTCTATTGAGTATAGGTTGCTATATGCCATATAGGTTGGTTGTCCTCTTAACCGAGGTGTGTGGAGATACTGGTATGGCATACAGATGAGATGTATGGATATATCATCATTGAACGTGACCAACTCCAAAGCATTCTGCTATCGAGAATGTCTCTGATGGGATATAGGTATAAATATCCTTTAGACCTGAGATCACCTCAGTGACTTGCAAGCAACTCACTGTGCTTTAGTATCGGACTAACTGAATTTCTAACTCAGCAACGAAACACTTCTGGGCATAGTCAAGTACTTGAAAATTTGGAGTGCGATCAAGATGAAATTGACCACTCTAAGAGTTGGAGAAGAATGTATCACTATATTTCAATATAGAAAAATCTTGGCAAGGATAATCCATTAGATGGATTTGATATTTTGAAATACAATATGGACAATCTGATCAAAGTTGATAGTTGAACTCTGATGTGTCCTACAAGCATTATGGTCAAGGGGATGAATTATATGGAAACTATATCCGCATGAGTTCTAAGGATGGTGTTCTACACCTTTGACCTATCTGGCCATCGGGTATCATTACTAGATGGTCATTTTGATTGATACAAAAATTTATTTTTATGCTACCAGCTTAGGTTCGAACCTATGAGGTCACACATATTAGAGCTTATGATCTGATCAGATGGTTGATCAATGATTAAGAATCGTTCTAGAGTTAAACAATCAATATGATTGGTATTTAACCTAGTGCAAGTATTGCAGGAGCATTGATTAGTAATTGGATTACTAATTGACTTAATTTGATTAAACCAACAGGTTGAGATTAAGTCTAATTAAATATGATTTAATTAGATTTGGTTTGGGCTTGATTGGATCAAGTTCAATTGGTTTATTGGATAAGCCAAGTGCAACGAAGAACTAGTCCTAATCTAACTAGGACTTGGATTAACTCAATTTTCTAATTTGATTAAAAAATAAATTAAAATTAAATCTAATTTAATCTAATTTAATTAACTTCTTAAATAGGTTAGGGTCTTATTTAATTGGGTTGGTTTAATCTTGATTTTATTTGGTTAAAAGATTTTGTTTGACCAAGTCAAAATAGGAGTTCTAGTGTGACTAGGACTCCCTATCTCTTTGCACCACCTTGGTCCCAATGCCTCTCAAACCTATTTTTTAGGTATTTTTCATGGAAAATCCCTTTCTTTCTGATTTTCACACCCCCTCTTTCCCTCCAAGTCATATTTTGAAGTTAGGTGGAAGACCAAGTCAAAGGAGGAATTGGTTTTGCTTAGGTTTCTATGAGATAGAATCCTTATTGACTAAAACATCTTTCCTTGAGTGCCGCCCCCTCTTCTAATTAATTCTTCTCTTATTCCATGAAAATAATCACTTTTTTTGTGCACCCTCCCTTGCTGGTCCATGCCAAAAGTTGTGGAGGCGCCCAACTCGCCCAAGAGTTGAGCGCCCTAACAACTTCCCTTGTTTGGATATTCCTAGTCTAAAAATTTGATCTAACTTGGACTCTTCTTTTTTCCTATTTATTGGATGGATTTTATTCTAATTTTTTCATAGAATATAGTGCTTTAGGAGAGGTTTGGGGTGTGCTAAAATTAGAGAATGTGGGTCCTTGGGTGTGGGGGTTCCATAGGCACCAAACTAGGTGTCTAGGTGAGAGCAATGAGAGGAAAAAGAGAGTCTTCTTCTAGGGCTGTTTTATTTTCAATCTCTCCTCCTTTCTTTTGAGCTTTTTTGAGAGAGTCTCAAATAAAAAAACTTTCATCTTTTTTCTCATATTTTAGAGAATCTAAATTTTAAAGAAGGGAGCATCGGATCGACCGTCGAAGAAGGATCGACACAGTACTAGCATGCTGTGTTGATTTCGTACATCAGACTTCAGATCAGAGACCATAGGCTCGTGTGGATGACTCCTAGAGGCCGAACACGTGTGTGGCTCATGACTTCATCCTCAAGCCTAGATCAGCAAGTTAGAATGTCTAAACTTGCTCAGGTAATAGATCTTATCTATAAACTTCATACCAGCATTTGATGTAGTGTAGATCTAGGTTGATTTGATCAACCTTTTTTCTTTCTTATTTGATTTTAATTTTTGATTTAATATCATACCTTAATCATATAATAGATCAGAGATTTAGGTATTTACATAGTTATTTAAATAAATTTTATATTTATTTAAGTCTTCCACTATAAGATCTTGAAAAAGTTTCAAGATCTACCTGTGAAATTCTGGTTCTGGTTCCTTCAATTGGTATCAGAGCGAGATTCTTATTACATGATTTTTATGCATGTCTAGATTATTTCTTAAATTAGATCTAATTTATAATATAATTATTAAATCTAAAAAATTAAAAGAAATAAAATATTTTAAATTGCACGGACTACCATAAGATTATCCTGCTGTAAGATTTATCCCTTACAATGAATAGGTTGTCCTAGTACGTGCTGATCTAAAATATTGATCATAAAATTTTAGATTAGATCTAAGAGATTTTATGATCTGATTAAAAATATTTTAATCTAATTTCAATCATCATAAATATGTTAGATTTGATCTAGGAAGATTTATGATTGATTATTATTGAAACTGTTTCAATTACATGAACCTGTTTAGATTAGATCTAAAGTAGTTTTATGTTTATTTTACTTGCATATTGATTATGAATCAAACATGCAACTTGGTTGATAGAACCATGTTGTAAAAATATTTTACAAATATGAAAATCATTTTTGAAAAGCCAAACCCCAACCCTCAGCCCAAAACTTAATTAAGAATTAAGAAGTTGATTGATTAGGATCTAGGATTGTGAATTGAAGATCCTAAGACACAAATCATAACACATTGGGTTAAATGGGTTAGTGGAGATTAGATCCATTAATTGGGTTAGACCTAGGGTTAGATTAAAGAATGGACTTAATTAGAGAATTGACTAAATCTAATCAATTATTGTCTTAGATTAGGTCAAGGATTCTCTAGATCAATTACAATAGTTGTAGTTGGTCAAGTCCATGTCTTTAACAAGACCCAAGATGGAACTTGATTCTTGGCTATGCAGGTCTAGCATAAACTTGTTAGGTTGATCTAATTAAAACTAATTTAACCAGTTGGTGTCTAAGGTAAATCAAAATGATGGTTTTTAATTGGCAGCCCACTTATCCTGGTCATTTTTGATGGTATCTAAGGCAAGCTTTGGCAGAACCCTTCCATCGATCGAACTTACCTATCCTCTTTGGTGAGATTATGTTTTGATTGAATCACTTGACTATTCGAGCTAACCCATGTCAGCTAGGTAAATCAGTGTTGACTGATTTAGGTGCTCCTAGACCAGCCTATTAATGGTCTTCCTTAAGCTGACTTGGTGAAGCCAGTGGGATGATCATGATAAGCTAGGTTAATCTGACCTACTCACTTCTATAAATAAATTCTTTAAAATTATTAGATTCCTAAAATGAAATAGTTATATGATAACTTGGATCATAGCCTCCCATTAAAGTGGATGATAATGGGTCCATCAATTGGATAATCATTGGAGGCCCAAAGGCTTGGTGCTTATCAGTTGATGGAATTATCATTCATTATATGATCATTTTGATACATCTTTCTAAATGGTGGTCAGATAGGGCCAACCAAAGTTGGGCCTGATCATTCATTAGTTAGATGGACTAAGTATGGTCATGTTAATGATTGGACCTAACTAGACCCTTTTATGAGAAGGCCAAAGCCAACTGATCAAGGGCTGGGACAAAATTTAATTACTAGAAATTATTTAGAGAAACAATTGGTTATGAACCTACCCTTAGATGTACATGGGTTGGCCAACCAAAGTTGGGCTCGTGTGCAGTCTACGTGGATTCTAGTATCCACTAAAAAATTAACATAATTCCTCGACTTAGAGGCAGAGGCTATCAATTCGAATAAAATAGTAGGAGAAACCTTTTGATTAAAGTCCAAATCTTTAGGTTTAATGAATCAATTACTAATTAGGTTTTGATTTTTCTTTGTGCAAATATGGCCACTTTTCAATCGCTCCAATCATTGTTGGACAATGATAAGTTGGTGGGATCTAACTTCGATAGCGGGTATCGAAAGTTGAAGATTGTCCTGGAGCATGAATGGATCCTATATGTGCTGACCGATCCTACACCTAACGAGCCAGCTACCAATGCACTTGGAACAGTCAGAGACACTTATCAAAAATAGCTCAGTGATCGAACCATGATGCGCTGCATTATATTGGCTGCATTGAGCGACGAGTTCAGTCGCCAGTTTGAGACAGCTCAGCCAAATAAAATGCTTCAAGTGTTGGAGGATTCTTTTAGCACACCCGATGAAGTTGAGAGGCACAAGACTAGTTGCACCATCTTCAAGATCAGAATGCAGGATGGAGCCTCTATCACTGATCATGTACTGTACATGATCAAGCTGATAAAGTGCTTGAGCAAACTCAGCTTTTCCTTGCATGAACAACTTGGAAAAGATGTAATACTGAACTCACTACCAAAGTCCTATCTCCCTTTTCTTACTCATTATAGAATGACAAAGCCTGAAGTAAACTACCATGGCTTACTAGGGTTACTTCAAAACTTTGAGAAGGATCACCAGCTCCATAAAGAGTTGCTGAACTTAGTGGTAGGTCCGTCTTCTGATTCTCAATCCTTTAGAAAAGGAAAGAAGAATAAGAAGAAGAAAACAAAGAAGGTGCAAGTTCAGGCTGGGACATCAATGCAGGGCCAGACCAGGAAGATCAAGCCCGATAAGAGTCCAGCTGAATGCTTCTTTTGTAAGAAGTGGGGGCACTAAAAGAGAAACTATCCTTAGTACATTGCCTCCTTGGATCCGAACAGGCAGAGAAAGAAGCAAGCTGTTGCTGGGTAAGATATTTATATGATAACTCCTTGCAATTTCTTTATTTATGATATTACTGACTCGGTATTGGATACTGATAGCCCTTACCATATTTGCAATTCATTGCAGGGGTTGCAGGTCAATAGAAGATTCGAGCAAGATGAGAGATTCCTGAATGTTAGAGATGAAAGACCAATTTCAGTTCTAGCTTTAGAAATTTTGAAACTTGTATTTAAATCTCATACTGTTGTTCTTAGTGATTGTCATTTTTGTCCTAGTTTCTTTTTAAATATCATTTTTGTAGGCCTTTTGATCATGAACAATTATAAAATTTTAATAAAGAAATGAGTTTGTAATGTCATTGTGAATGGTGTTACTGCTTTCTATGGATAATTGAACAATGATGTATATATGTTATCACAACCTATTAATATAGTCTACTCTACTGACAAGCACTCTAGATTAGATAGTATATCAAATATCTACTTATGATAGTATAGACTAGGTCATATAAACAAGAATAGGATAAATAGGTTGACTCAAGAGAAAATCCTCAAAGTCAGTGATTGTGAATCACTTCCAACCTGTGAGTCTTGTCTTCTTGGTAAAATGACCAAATCACCTTTTATTGAAAAAGGTGAGAGAGCCAATGAGCTCTTAGGTCTAGTACATACTGATGTATGTGGACCAATAAGCATAAGTGTCAGAGATGGATATGTCTACTTCATCACTTTCATAGATGATCTATCCAGATATGGATATATCTATCTGATGAAACATAAGTCGGATTCTTTTGAAATATTCAAATGATTTCAAAGTAAAGTAAAAAAATAAACTGAAAAGAGTATTAAAATTCTTCGATCTAATCAAGAAGGAGAATAGCTTTCTAGTGAGTTTCTCATATAACTAGGAGAGAATGGAATTCTCTCCTAATGGACTCCTAGAACACCACAGCATAATGGTGTGTCTGAAAGGAGGAATCAGATTCTGTTAGATATGATCCGATCCATGATGGAATTTGCCAGCTTGCTGATATCCTTCTGAGGATATGCACTCAAATTGGTTTGTTATCTATTAAATAGGGTTCCAAGTAAGTCTGTAGTTAAAACCCCATATGAGATATGGATAGGACGTAAGCCAGCACTTTCACACCTTAGGGTTTGGGGGTGCCCGACTTATGTCAAATGGTTAATTACAGATAAACTTAGACCTAGGTCTGATAAGTGTACATTCATAGGATATCCAAAAGAGATCAAAGGATACTATTTCTACCATGCTGATGAACAAAAGATGTTCATCAGCCTTAGGGCAACCTTTTTGGAAAAGGAGTTTCTTGGTGAAGGAACTGTTGCCTCTAAGGTTGAACTTGATGATGTTCAATAGATAGAAAGTCTGACACAAAATGTTGAACCTAAGTTGGATTTGATCAGATCAGATACGAAGCCTAGTGAACCTACATCACTAAGGCGATCCGATAGAGTACCGCACCATCCAGACAGATACTATGGATTCTTAATCCAGGATGGTGATCCCATCAAACTCGATGAGAATGATGAGGATCCGATCACTTATATAGATGCGATGCAGAGATCTAACTCTGAGAAATGGCTAGAAGCCATGAGATCCGAAATGGATTTCGTGAAGGTCAATGATGTATGGACATTAGTTGACCCACCTAAAGGGGTTAAATCCATTGGGCGTAAATAGATATTTAAAAGGAAAAGAGGTGCAGATGGAAAGGTGGAGATCTATAAATCCCGTCTGGTTGCCAAGGGATATTATCAACATTATGGTATTGACTATGATGAGACATTTTTTCCAGTGGCAATACTCAAATCCATTCGAATAATGCTTGCAATAGCTGCCCACTTGGACTATGAGATCTAATAGATGGATGTGAAGATGGCTTTCCTAAATGGAGAGCTAATCGAAGAGGTGCATATGATACAACCTGAGGGATTTACATCTACAGATGAGTCCAAGGTGTGCAGGCTTTAGAGATCCATTTATAGATTAAAGCAAGCATCTCAGAGTTGAAACATGCATTTTAATAAAGTGATCAAAATGTATGGCTTCGTTAAGAATGGAGAAGAATCCTGCATTTACAAATTGATAAATGGTCCAGTAGTAGTATTCCTTATTTTGTACGTGAATGACATTCTCTTAATAAAAAATGACATCCCCGCACTACAAGCAATAAAAGTTTGGTTGTCATCATAGTTCTCCATTAAGGACTTGGGTGAAGCATCCTACATCCTAGGGATAAAGATCTATAGGGATAGATCTAAAAGGATGCTTGGTATATCCCAGTCCTCGTATATAGAAACTGTGCTGAAGAGGTTCGGCATGGAGAATTCCAAAAGGAACTATTTTTTGATAGGCCAAGAAATTTCTATCTCTAAGAAGGATTGTCCGACAACTCCTGAAGAAAGAGAGCGTATGAGTAAAATTCCATATGCTTCGATAGTGGGGTCTATTATGAATGCAATGACATGTACGAGATCAGATGTGGCATACTCACTAGGAGTAGTAAGTAGATACTAGTCTGATCTTAGAGAAAATCACTGGAAGATGGTTAAAACCATCCTTAAGTATTTGAGAAATACCAAGGACCAATGGTTGATTTATGGTAAGTCAGATCTGAAGCTTGTGGGGTTTACAGATTCTAGCTTTCAATCTCACCATGATGATAGTAAAAGTGTGTTCGGATATATCTTTACTCTAAATGGTGGAGCCATCTACTGAAAAAATTCCAAGCAGCATATAGTGGCTAACTTTGTTTACAAAGCAGAGTACATGGCGGCATCA
>QRFJ01004572.1:0-38218 GCA_006176705.1 Cocos nucifera | reverse complement strand
TGCTGGTTCTTTGACCTGAAAGGTGCATCGGAGTTCACCTTAAGTGTTAAGGTTTGACTCACCATACTCGATCTCCTAGCCATTCGAAACCTCCTGAGGTGTATGTTGGCTGATAGCAGTTCATTGTAAAGAACTGGATTTGCATCAAGTGGAATCTACTACCTCGGTGGGTATAGCAGTGCGAAGCCCTATGATGATCATGAGAATTCAAGTCCTAGAAGCCCCCTGGCCATTGGAGAGTGAAATTATAGAAAAGTTTCTATTTAGATTTTCAACATGACTTGAATCGAATGATACATCATATATAGAACTAGGGTTGATGAGTTCACCTTAACCCTAACTGATTTGGGGTCAAGATAAAAGAACTTAATCCACATAGGTAGCTGCACTAAGAGTTCACATTCAGCCCTGATGGTATTGCCACCATATACTAGCTAGTGTGTTCACTGATAGATTTTGGGAGCAATTAGAATGATTTAGATGATCGATCATTCTAGCTGTTCGAATCAGAAAGAGTTTCTGTCCATCGAAAGGAGTTTTTGATGATGTCATATAGAGATCATGACATATTCCTTCATACAAACATGAACCTAATGGGTCAACAAACAAGGGTTTTAGAATTTCGTGATCATCAATTGGATACTATCCAGTTTCAATTTGTATCGTGATAATTAGATTTCGATAGGCTCAAAAAATCGTGTAGCACTCGATTGAACCCTAAACGTTCTTCTTTTACTATCATGAATAGTTGTCCTAACTGAAGCCAAAGGAGTTTTTGTGCTTATAGAGGCCTTCACTTGGTTTTGATGGGCCCTGTCCAGGTCAGAAAAAGGATTGTCTTATTTTGTTAAGATAGTACATGCCATTTTTGGTCACCTGTCCTTCATCCTTTGACTTTGGTCAAAAGTTGACCTTTTGACTGGTCAAATATTGGACCATTGACATTTTAACTTCTGTCCATCGTGTCACGCACCTATTGGAGACGCTGGTGAGGGCTTGTCCCCCTACCAGAACCTGGCAAAGAGAGGAGGCGCCACGCCACCCTTGGCGTGTGCCCAAGCTGGAGGCGCTCAGGAGTCCCTGTTGGATAGGGACTCCATCTCCTTTTTAGATTCTGATTAGACTCCTCCTAAGAATCAACATGACTGGGTCTTAGGCACCATCTAATGGATGAATCTATGGACTCTATTTCCACTAATCAGATTTAGATCTGATTTCACAAAGGGTTGTGATTGGTTGGGAAGCAAGAGGAGTTCGATCACGCTAGTCTATAAATAAGACCCTATGCCCAACTCAAAAGGTAATTAAATTCTCTATTCCCTAAGGCTATTTATCTCTTCCCTCCATGCCAAGCCAATCTTCTCCCTCTCCTCTCCATGCTCAAAGAGTTGGGATCTTAGTTTGTGCAAATCCAGATGAGAGAAAGGCGACAGAAAAGCTAGAAGGCTGTGCTTGCAAAGGATCAATCTAACTGATCTTCGGGAAAGGTATTTTGAAGATCCTTCCAAAATCAGATTCAAATCTTAATTTTTAAGCATATGATAGAGAAAGAGAGATCTCCAAATCTAGCCCCAAGTGGGATATCGGTAGAGGCCAGGCACGTTGCATGGCTAGATCCAGAACCTTTCGCTGCTTATAGGATCATCAACGGGTAATAGGATTACCCTACGTCAAGGTAAATTAAATTTGATTTAATTTATCTAAATTTATTTTAATTATTAAAATAATGAAGATCAAATTTAAAACATCTAAGATCTAATCTAGATCAAAGAGAAAAATTTTTGAAATATATCTCTTGATCCGATCAGATCTGAACGAACCTAGTCCAAAAAATCAAGATTTTTCCTTCAATTGGTATCAGAACTAAGGTTCTAAAGTATTTAGATCTAATTTTAAATTTATTTTAATCATAAAATAAGTGATTTTAGATGTCACATGAGATGTGATCAGATCTAAAATTAGAAAAATTAAAATTAAATGATTCGGATCGAAGATTAGAAAATATGCATGACTAGTTCTAAAATAGAATAGTTCTATAGAATAGTCTTGCATGTTTACAATTTAATTTGATTAAATCATATTTTTTAGATATATTTATTTACTATTTTTTGATATTATAATTAGTTATAATAATATTTAGAAAATAGTAAATAAAATTCTTAATTTTAACATCATATGAGATATGATTGATTCATTGTCTAGACGTATTGTAGAATAGTTCTAATAGTTGTCTAGATTAGAGTTTATTTTGATGAAGATCAATTTAAATCTAATTTTTTAGATTATTATGAGATAATTTAGATCTAAAAATATTGCATGATTTCGATACATTGATATGTATGCAAAAATATTGCCATGATTAGATCTAATTTGTATATGAGATATATGATATTAGATCTAAAACTATTTTGTTAGTATTACATGTTCCTGATTAAGGCATTCCTCTTAGCGTCCGGTCATAAGAACGAAGAGAAAGGATTTAAAGGTCCTCTCCTCCCATCCGATGGGGGTTTCTTATGAATGTGTAGGGGCTGCTGCCGTTCGTCCTTAATCAGGAAACCCAAAACCTACTTTCTGCAAAACCCTTAGATCCTGAAATCCTAGGATTTATTGTGCATTATTTTATCTTATGAACCCTACTTAATTAAAAATTAAGATTATGGAAATATTAATTAGATCTAAAATATGGAGAATTTCATTCTAAGACATATTCATAATACTTAGGTTTGGGCTTGGGTGATAGCTCAATTAGGTCTAAGCGGTTAATCAAACCGAATCAAGAGTTGGTTAGATGGGATTCAACAATGCTTAAATTGACCAGCCTAATAGGATTAAGTTCTGGGGTCAAGATCGAGTCATGATCAAGCAAGACCTTAATTAGGCTCAGAGGTTAGAGTCTGGATGTAGGCTAACCCGATTGGTTCTGACTCAATAATTTGGTGCTAAGGTAAGTTTGGCACATCATGACCGACTGATTTTTAATTGGGAGCTACTCGATCTGAATGCATTTCTTGTATGAGTTAATGGCATATCCCTTCCACCGATCTTTACTTACCTGGCCATATCTGTCGACTCATTCTAATTTGAAGGGAGTCATATTTCGAGCTAACCTATGCCACTAGGTTAGTCATAATTGTTATGACTATGACAAGTCTAGTTTAATGATATTGAATCAATTTCTTCTAAGAAAAGATTAAGTCTGACGTCTTCACCATTGTAGATGTGCGGACCCTTTCTGGGTTGATTTTTCTCGACTGGATACAGTTGGCTCAGTTGCACCGAGAAGAACAAACCATTGTCTTATTAGGGCATTGGACGCTATGAGGCTGAGGATGAGTTGGGCTCAATAGTTCTGGATATGTGAGAGACTCAATTAGGAATTTAGTTTGTGCAAATGGTGGGTCTGACTTAACTAAGGACTGGATCAATATTCCAGATACAGTGAGATTCATGAATTAGAGACCAAGTTTGGGTGCACCATGATTAGAGAATTATTGAACAAGAGTTGTTCACTCATTGGCTAACCCATCACCAATAACTGTTAGGTGAGGTGATGAGTCAGTTTGGTGAGACCGCACCACCCACTAGAAATCATTAATCATGGAGATTTTTCGCATCCTACAGGAAGGAGTGTAGAGATCCAAAAAAATAGTGGGAGATAATTTATTTAAAAATAAAATTCTCTAAAAATTGGTTAAGTTCATAATTACAGTATCTAACTAGAATCTTTGACTTCTCTACAGGAAATTATTTGCGTCCAACCCATTTGGCAATGTATTCTGGACACACATTAGACTGACCGAACCAATTATAAAAGATGGCTCAAAAACTAATAAAATTATTTGGGTTCGAAAAGGAAGTCTAACCCATGTATTGGATCAGGAACCCTCCCACCTTTACCTAGCCCTGTCCATCCACTGAACAGAGAGCGTCTCTGAAAAATGGATAGACGAAGATAATAAGGCCAACATATTACATGTTGGGCTCGATGTCTGATGAGCTCCGCACCAATATGAAGATATCTCAGGATTCTGCTCGCCAAAATGTTGGCTCACCTGCAGGGGATGTTTGGTGAACAGAGTCGCACAGCCAAGTATCAAGTCATAAAATGACTTTTTAAGGCTAAGATGTGCGATGGGCAGTCAGTCCAAGATCACTGTCTGATGATGATCAAGGACTTAGAAGAGCTTGAGAAGCTCAGTGTGAAGTTAGACTTGGATCTGTAGAATGATTTTATTTTGCAATCCTTGACTGATGGCATATGGGCAAATTCATCATGAATTACCACATTCATAAACTTCAAAATTCCTTGGGCCAAACTTAATGAATATGCTGGTCACCACTGAGCTTTCTATGAAAGGTTCTAAAGGCTAAGTTCTTGCTATAGAATAGACTTCTTCCAAAAGAAAGTCTTCTGAAAAGAAAAAGAAGTCTACGAAAAAGCAGAAGGTAGAAGGAGGAAAGAAGAAGAAGGTGAAGAAAAATCCTGATTTTTTGGATCAAGGTATTCAGATCTGCATTCAGTAATCAAGAGATATATTTCAAAAATTTTTTTCTTGCATCCTAAGTCAGATCTATAATTTTCAGATCTGTCATTATTATTCTAAATAATTAAAAATAAAAATCTAAATTTAATTTACCTTGATGTAGGATAATCTATTATCCTTTGATGATCCTGTCAAGCAGTGGGAAGGTTCTGGATCTTGCCACCAAGTGCTTGTCCACTACCGGTATTCCACTCGGATTGGGATCTGGAGATTCTCTCTCTTCTCTATATCACATCTCCAAAAAACAGATCTGGATCTGATCTGGAGGCATCTTTCAAACACCTTTTGCAAGATCAGCAGTTGTCCTTTGCAGCAGATGCAGCCTTCTAGTTTCTGTCGCCTTTCTCTCGTCTGGATTGCACCCAACAAGATCCAAATTCCCTTTTGGAATGGTAGAGGAGAGCGGACGAAGTAGAACTTCGGCATGGAGAGGAAGAGGGAGAAGCCCTTGGGGTGTGGGAAATCCTTTCTTCAAATTTTTAGCATACTCTCTTGAGTTGGGCGCAGGGTTTCTTATTTATAGGACTATGCGCATTCCAATCCTCTTCTTCCCAACCATACAATCCTTTATGAAGCTATCAGATCTAAATCTGATTGATGGGAATAATGTCCCTTGGATTCCCCTTTAGATAGGTGCCTAAGATAGTCAACTTGGTTCTTAGGACGAAAGTATAATCGGAATCCAAAAAAGGAGATTGGAGTCCCTATCCAATAGCGAGTGCCTGGATGCCTCTAGGTTGGCGCACACGCCAAGGTGGCTGTGCGCCCTCTTCCTTGCTAGGTTCTGGCTGGGAGATCAGGCCCCACAGCTCTCCATATGTGTGTATGACACGGTGGATAGAAGTCAAAGTATCAATGGTCAATATTGACATGCAGTCAAAGGTCAACTTTTCACCAAAGTCAAAGGATAAGAAATGGCAGGCGATAAAACAATGGCAGGGGTATTGTCTTACAAAAATAAGACAAGCATCTTTTCTGATCCTGGACAGCTCCAGTCAGATCAAGTTGAAAGGCCTCATGAATGAGTTACACAACTTCTTGGCTTAGTCAAGACAATATTCTATGATTAGTAAAAGCAAGAATTAGGTTCTAATCGAGCGCTTAGCACGATTTCGCTTGAACCCTAATTTGCAATTATTCAGATTAATTGAAATAGATCAGTTCAATTGATGATCATCAGATTCAAAACCCTGTTTGTGTGACCCAATTAGGTTTAAGTTTCCATATGCGTATGGAATATGTCATTGATCTCTATCATCAATCATCGGAAACTTCCTTTCGATGGATTAGAAACTGCTTCTGATCGAACAAGCTTGAATGATCGATCATTAAATCATTTCTAATTGCTCCCAAAACTCACACGGTGACCACTATGCAGTATATCGGTTCGGGCAATCCATCAGAGCTGAATGCGTACCTCTTTGCTTGTAGCTAACTATGTGATTAAGTTTCTATCCTGAACCCCGATCAGGATTAGGGTAAGGTGAACTCGTCAAACCTAGTCTCTGTCCATTATGATGTAAAACATTTGTATTCAAGTCCCGATGGAAAACCTAAATAGGACACTTCTTCTATTATTTCACTCAGCCATGGCATACGGTTCTGGACTTGATTCCTCATGATATCATAGGAACTGCTCCTCTATTAGATCGTGACACTCACAGCATGGGACTACTAATTCAGATCGTAGTACATAGCGATGGCATACATGAGGCTCCCTATTGCAAAAGCATAGGGGATCTTGCTCATGCATTCTATTTCCTCAGGTGTGCTAGGGCACATTCTTCTTGGAAAAAAAATGACATACCTGGTCCTGCAAGAGGTATTTAATCCTTTTTAGAGTTTCCATTATAAACCTCTTTAGTACTTCTCTATTACATCTTCTATAAATGTCCTAGCATCCTATTCGGTCTATCCCTTATAGAACCTTAATTTCTAGAATAACGGATGCTTCACCTAGGTCTTTATGGAGAATCCTGTGGACAACATAAATTTGACTTGCTCCTCATCATGGGAATATCATTTCAATAGAAAGGATGTCATCCACTTACAGTACGAGGAAGGATACAATAGCGCTCCCATGATCTTTTGAAGACACAGGTTCCTTTTTAATTTTTTAGAAACAAACACCTTTTGATCACATCATTGAAATGAGTGTTCCAGCTCTAGATGGCTTGCTTAATGTCTATATTATGGACCTTTGTAGCTTGCAAAACCTTGTTGACAGTATCACTGATATGAAACCTAGCGGCTGATCCATATAGATATCCTTCTTCAGGTATCATTTTAAGAAATGTCATTTTCACATCCATTTGCCCTATTTTCATAATTGAAATAGGTTTTTCTTTGCTTTACACAGCAAGCAATGTGTGGACTGGATCTTAGCCATAGCCACTGGGAGAAAGATATCCTGATAGTTCAATGCCTTCACGTTGACCTATAACTTTGCCACATAGTTTAGGCCTGTGAATGTCTCCACATCTTCCATCTGCACCCATCTTTCTCTTAAGATCTATTTACACCCAATAGGTACTATACCTTCTGGTGGATCTACAAGTCCAGCACTGTGTTTGAGGCTCGATCAATTTTTGCTTGCTTGCCTCTCATAGCCATTTCTCAGAGTCGATTATCGCCTCATTCTTAGGTTTTGGGATTCATTACCATGAGACACCAATTACCTACAACGAATATTTCTCTCACTTTCCTCTAAAATAATACCTAAGTATTCTTTTTTTAAGGCGGGATGGGAAAACACTCTTTCTGATCTACGAGTGTGAAGGATGTAGTGTTCTTATTGGCTCAACTGATTTGTTCCAATTGGCCTAGCTCGTTGTACTTGTGAGACATTTCTCATCAAGCTTAATCTGCTTCAATGCCGCTATCTTGAATAAACTATTTTTTCAAGAAAGATGGCATATCACCACAATCACATATATGATCTTCTGGAATGTAGAAATAGTATTCCAATATGACTCTTCTTAGAATATCTATGAATCGAGCTCTAAAAGATCTAAACTCTAACTTTGTCTTTTTTGTCTTTTGACATTAAGCCGGACAACCCCAATTCTGAAGATGACTCAGGACTTGGTTTTCTTATCGCTGCCATATCTCATACGGTGTGGTAGGAACGGTTCTTCAAGAAAGAAACCCTATTAGTAGATAAATTGAAGTTAACAATGGAGGTGTCACTCAAAGAAAATCAGGGAGGTCTTGTGAACTCATCATGGATCGGACCATATCCAATAGAGTCTGATTCTCATTCTGAAAACCCGGATTGAGTTTGAATATTCTTGGTGGAGTCCATTGAGAGACTATGCCATTTTTCTTAAGATAGTCTAGGAATTTCCTGGCTAAGGTATTCACCTCCTCGATCTGATCGAAGAACCTTAATGGGTTTTTTCAGTTTGTTTTTCTACTTCATGTCTGAATTCTTTGAACTTTTCAAAAGCTTCAGACTTGTGTCTCATAAGATACACATACCCATACCTAGACAGATCATCGGTAAAGGTAATGAAGTAGACAAAATTGCCTCTAGCCGGCACATCAAATGGGCCGCACACATCAGTATGTACTAGGGCAAGGAGATCTGTGGCCCTCTCCCCATGTCCAACAAAAGGGAGTTTAGTCATTTTGCCTTGAAGACAAGATTCATAAGTTGGATATGATCGAAAGTCAATGGACTCAATAGCCCATTTTTCTCCAATTTGTTGATCCTATCTTCTGCTATATGCCTAATCTCAGGTGCCATAGATATCTATCGTTTGGACTATCCCTAGGTCGTTTGGCATTCACGTTTTGCTCGATAGTTAGAACAGGTACATCAATATGTAGCTGATAAAGACCATTAATAAGGAAAACCATTTGCAATTTTATTTCTTTCATAAAGAATGTTACAATGGTCCTTAAAGAAGGTGATCACATAAGCCTTCTTGTGCTAAGCATGAAACAGAAATCAAATTCCTGCTAGCTGCAGGCACATAATAACAGTCTTTCAAAACTAAGTCTAAACCAGATGGTAATCGAAGAGGGTATGTTCCCACGGCTAC
This sequence comes from Cocos nucifera, assembly GCA_006176705.1. Classification (NCBI taxonomy): domain Eukaryota; kingdom Viridiplantae; phylum Streptophyta; class Magnoliopsida; order Arecales; family Arecaceae; genus Cocos; species Cocos nucifera. The sequence continues at coordinate 29,625 of QRFJ01004572.1, read as the reverse complement.
TGCAGCAACTCTTGCTCCATTACCGATGCGTAGGATCATGTCTCCATCCCTCAGCCTCCTGCTATCCTCAAGACCCTGCATAGAAGTGCACAGATGAGCACTAGAACCAGAGTCAAGCACCCAACTGGATGCAGAAGAAACCGTAAGGTTAGACTCAATAACGAGCATACCTCCAGAAGGACCTTCCTTCTTGTTCTTCAGGGTGGCCAGGTAAGTAGGGCAGTTCCGCTTCCAATGGCCGTCGCTGTTGCAATGGAAACACTTTCCTTTGACATCGGCCTTTTTCTTCGGCTCTGCCTTCTTCTTCTTTGATCCTTCCACCTTTTGCTTTTTCACAGACTTCTTTTTCTTTCCATAAGACTTTCTTTTGGAAGAAGTCCGTTCCATAGCAAGAACTGAGCCTTTAGAACCTTTCATAGAAAGCTCAGCGGTAACCAGCATATTCATTAATTCGGCCAAGGAATTTTGAAGTTTATGCATGTGGTAATTCATGATGAATTGCCCATATGCATCAGTCAAGGATTGCAGAATAATATCGTTCTGCAGATCCAAGTCCAACTTCACACCGAGCTTCTCAAGCTCTTCCATGTCCTTGATCATTGTCAGACAGTGATCTTGGACTGACTGCCCATCACGCATCTTAGCCTTAAAAAGTCGTTTGGTGACTTGATATTTGGCTGCGCGACTCTGTTCACCAAACATCTCCTGCAGGTGAGCCAACATTTGGCGAGCAGTCCCGATATCTTCATGTTGGCGCTGGAGCTCATCAGACATCGAGCCCAACATGTAATATCTGGCCTTATTATCTTCGTCTATCCATTTTTCCAGAGACGCTCTCTGTTCAGTGGATGGACGGGCTGGTAAGGTGGGAGGGTCCTGGTCCAAAACATGTGTTAACTTCTCTGAACCCAAAATAATTTTGTAGTTCCTGAGCCAATCTTTATAATTGGGTCCAGTCAGTCTATGTGTGTCCAGGATACGTGCCAATGGGTTGGACGCAGACATTTTCCTGTAGAGAGTCAAAGATTCTAGTTAGATACTGTAATTTTGACTTGACCAATTTATTTAGGAATTTTATTTTTAAACAAATTAGCTCCCACTATTTTCTCGGATCCCTACACTCCCTCTGTAGAGATGCGAAAATCTCCACGATTAATGATTTCTAGTGGGTGGTGCGGTCTCACCAACTGACTCATCACCTCACCTAACAGTTATTGGTGATGGGTTAGCCAATGAGTGAACAACTCTTGTTCAATGATTCTCTAATCATGGTGCACCCAAACTTGGTCTCTAATTCATGAATCTCACCGTATCCGGAAATATTGATCCACTCCTTAGTTAAGTCAGACCCACCATTTGCATAGACTGGGATTTCCTAATTGAGTCTCTCACCGTATCCAAAATATTGAGCCCAACTCATCCTCCAGCCCATAGCATCCAATGCCTAATAGACATGGTTGCATCTTTTTCCGGTGCAACTGAGCCACTGTATCCAGCCGAGAACAATCAACCCCGGGAAGGGCCCGCACATCTACAATGGTGGAAGACCTCAGACTTAATCTTTTCTTAGGGAGAATTGATTCAGGTCTCATTAAACTAGACTTGGCTTAGTCATAACAATTATGACTAACCTAGTGGCATGGGTTAGCTCGGATTATTGACCACCTCAGATCAGAACTGTGTCAACAGATATGGCCAGGTAAGTGAGATCGGTGGAAGGAATATGCCATTAACTCGTACAAGAATGCATTCAGGTCGAGTAGCTTCCAATTAAAAACCAGTCGGTCGTATGTGCCAAACTTACCTTAGACACCAAATTGTTGAGCCAGAACCAATTGGGTTAGCCTACAATCCAGACTCTAACCTCTGAGCCTAATTAGGTCTTGCTTGATCGTGACTCGATCTTGACCCAGACTTAATCCTATTAGGCTGGTCAATTTAAGCATTGTTGATCCCATCTAACCAACTCTTGATTCGGTTTGATCAACCGCTTAGACCTAATTGAGCTACCCAAGCCCGAACCCAGTATTATGAATATGTCTTAGATCTGAAATTCTCAATTTTAGACCTAATTAATATTCCATAAATCTTAATTCTTAATTAAGTAGGGTTCATAAACAAAATATGCACAATAAATCCTAGGGTTTCAGGATCTAGGGTTTTGCAGAAAGTAAGTTTTGGATTTCTGATTAAGGACGAACACGCAGCACCCCTACACATCATAAGAACACCCCATCGAATGGGAAGAGAGGGCCTTTAAACCCTTCTTCGTTCTTATGACCGGACGGCCAAGAGGAATGCCTTAATCAGGAACATGTCAATACTACAAAATAGTTTTAGATCTATATCATATATCTCATATACAAATTAGATCTAATCATGGCATATTTTGCATACATCTCATGTATCAAATCATGCATGTTTTCAGATCTAAATTATCTCATAATAATCTAAAAAATTAGATTTAAATTGATCTAATCAAAATAAATTCTAATCTAGATAATTATGTAGAACTATTCTACAACTAGTCTAGACATGCATCAATCATATCTCATATGATGTTTAAAATTAAATAATTTTATTTATTATTTTCTAAATATTATTATAATAATTATAATAATAAAAAATAGTAAATAAATAGATCTAAAATATGATTTAATTAAATTAAATTAAAAACAAGCAAGACTATTCTATAGAACTATTCTATTTTAGAACTAGTCATGCATATTTTCTAATCTTAGATCCAAATCATTTAATTTTAATTTTTTCTAATTTCAGATCTAATCACATCTCATGTGACATCTAAAATTACTTATTTTTTTATTAGAATAAATTTAAAATCAGATCTAAACACTTTTAGAACCTGGCTCTGATACCAGTTGAAGGAAAATCTTGATTTTTTGGACCAGATTTGTTCAGATCTGATCGGATCAAGAGATATATTTAAAAATAATTTTTCTTTGATCCTAATCAGATCTTAGATATTTTAGATCTGATCTTTATTATTTTAATAATAAAAATAAAATCTAAATTTAATCAAATTTAATTTATCTTGATGTAGGGTAATCCTATTACCCGTTGATGATCCTATAAGCAGTGGAAGGTTCTAGATCTAGCCACGCAAGTGCCTGGCCTCTATCGGTATCCACTCGAACTAAATTTGGAGATCCTCTTCTTCTCTATCATGTCTCTAAAAAATGAGATTTAGATTTGATCTGGAGGATCTTCAAAATACCTTTTGAAGATCAGCAATTATCCTTTGCAACAGTGCAGCCTTCTAGCTTTCTATCGCCTTTCTCTCATCTGGATTGCACCAACCAAGATCCAAATTCTTTTTGGATGTGGGGAGGAGAGGGAGAAGTAGAACTTGGTGTGGATGAGGAAGAGGGAGGAAGCCTTGGGGCGTGGAGAACTCTTTTCTCAGATTGTCAGATACTCCTTGAGTTGGATGCAGGGTCTTATTTATAGACTATGCGTGATCGAACTCCTTTTCTTCCCAACCAATCACAATCCATTATAAAATCAGATGTAAATCTGATTGGTGGGAATAGAGTCTCATGGATTCCTCCTTAGATGATGCCTAAGACCAGTCAAACTTGGTTCTTAGGGGAAGTCTAATCGGAATCCAAAAAGGAGATGGAGTCCCTGTCCAACAGGGACTCCTGGACGCCTCCAACTTGGGCACACGCCAAGGGTGGCATGCGCCCTCCTTCTTGCCAAGTTCTGGTAGGGGGACAAGCCCCCACCAGCTCTCCAATAGGTGCGTGACACATGGATAGAAGTCAAAGTGTCAATGGTCAATATTTGATCAGTCAAAGGTCAACTTTTGACCAAAGTCAAAGGACGAGAAAAGGCAGATGACCAAAAATGGCAGGTATTATCTTACAAAATAAGACAACCTTTTTTTAACCTAGACAAGCTCCAATCAGATCAGGTGAAGGCCTTTGAATGAGCACAAACTCCTTTGGCTCAGTCAGGACAACTATTTATGATAGTAAAAGAAGAACATTAGGTTCAATCGAGTGCTAGCACGATTTTCTTGAACCTAATTGAATCTCATTCAGATCAATTGAACTGGATCAGCTCAATTGATGATCATCAGATTCAAACCCTTATTTGTGTGACCCAGTTAGGTTCAGTTCTGTATGGTAATGGGATATATCATGATCTCTATCATTGACATCATCGAAACTCCTTTCGATGGATCAGAACTCTTCTGATTCGAACAGCTAGAATGATCGATCATCTAAATCATTCTAATTGCTCCCAAAATCCACCAGTGACACCTAGTAGTATATGGTGGCAACCCATCAGAGCTGAATGCGAACCTCTTAGTGCAGCTACCTATGTGATTAAGTTCTTCTATCTTGAGCCCCGATCAGATTAGGGTTAAGGTGAACTCGTCAAACCCTAGTCTCTATCATATGATGTAATCATTCGATTCAAGTCCAATGTGAAAATCTAAATAGAAACTCTTTCTATTATTTCACTCTGCCATGGCCATGGGCTTCTGGACTTGATTCTCATGATCATCATAGGGCTGCTCCTCTACCACCGAGGTAGATAGATTCCATCTTGATGCAATCCAGTTCCTACAATGAACATGCTATAGCCAACATACACCTCAGGGTTTCGAATGGCTAGGAGACCGAGTAATGGTGTAGTCAAACTATAACACCCTCAAGGTGAACTACCGATGCACCTCAAGTCAAAGAACCAAACACACCACTACAGCATCGAGTCAGTCATTGACGAGAAGGTAGACTTCCTAATGACTACTCGAGGTGGTCACGCTCAGTGCCCTCATTCTCTAACGAGTACCTGTACTCTCACTTCGGTGTCTCCATACCGTAGACTCAAGACTCATCTACTAAAGAGAAGCGATTGTACACCAATCTTCCAATCAATCACCATCCTCATGATGATCCTATGGTCGGAAGCATTTTATGAGTTAATAATGATTATTCATGTCTTAAATTTTCAACTCTTGAAAATATGAATTATCATTACCATTAACTCAAAGGATGTATCACAGACACTAAATACACATATGTGATAGAAAATAATCCATTTTATTAATTTTAGTCAAAATTATAATTTTGCCCCTAGAAGTGTATTACAAGTATCAGCCAATTCTGGCTTCTAGGGCACATATATCTACCAAAAGGCAGAGTCGAAGATGAAAGCCGCTGCCAAAGGAAGGTGTTTCCATTGCAACAACGACGGCCGCTAGAAGCAGAACTGCCCTACTTACCTGGCCACCCTGAAGAACAAGAAGGAAGGTCCTTCTGAAGGTATGCTTGTTATTGAGTCTAACCTTATGGTTTCTTCTGCATCCAGTTGGGTGCTTGACTCTGGTTCTAGTGCTCATCTGTGCACTTTCATGCAGGGTCTTGAGGATAGCAGAAGGCTGAGGGATGGAGACATGATCCTACGCATCGGTAATGGAGCAAGAGTTGCTGCAGTAGCCGTGGGAACATACCCTCTTCGATTACCATCTGGTTTAGACTTAGTTTTGAAAGACTGTTATTATGTGCCTGCAGCTAGCAGGAATTTGATTTCTGTTTCATGCTTAGCACAAGAAGGTTATGTGATTCACCTTCTTTAAGGACCATTGTAACATTCTTTATGAAAGAAATAAAATTGCAAATGGTTTCCTTATTAATGGTCTTTATCAGCTACATATTGATGTACCTGTTCTAACTATCGAGCAAAACGTGAATGCCAAACGACCTAGGGATAGTCCAAACGATAGATATCTATGGCACCTGAGATTAGGTCATATAGCAGAAGATAGGATTCAACAAATTGGAGAAAAATGGGCTATTGAGTCCATTGACTTTTGAGTCATATCCAACTTGTGAATCTTGTCTTCAAGGCAAAATGACTAAACTCCCTTTTGTTGGACATGGGGAGAGGGCCACAGATCTCCTTGCCCTAGTACATACTGATGTGTGCGGCCCATTTGATGTGCCGGCTAGAGGCAATTTTGTCTACTTCATTACCTTTACCGATGATCTGTCTAGGTATGGGTATGTGTATCTTATGAGACACAAGTCTGAAGCTTTTGAAAAGTTCAAAGAATTCAGACATGAAGTAGAAAAACAAACTGAAAAACCCATTAAGGTTCTTCGATCAGATCGAGGAGGTGAATACCTTAGCCGGAAATTCCTAGACTATCTTAAGGAAAATGGCATAGTCTCTCAATGGACTCCACCAGGAACACCTCAACTCAACGGGGTTTCAGAACGGATAAATCGGACTCTATTGGATATGGTTCGATCCATGATGAGCTTCACAGACCTCCCTGATTTTCTTTGGGGACATTCATTGTTAACTTCAATTTATCTACTGAATAGGGTTCCCTCTAAAACCGTTCCTACCACACCGTATGAGATATGGCACGGTAAGAAACCAAGTCTGAGTCATCTCAGAATTTGGGGTTGTCCGGCTCATGTCAAAAGACAACAAGCGGACAAGTTAGAGTTTAGGTCCTTCAGAGCTCGATTCATAGGATATCCTAAAGAGTCATTAGGATACTATTTCTACATTCCAGAAGACCACAATGTGATTGTGAGTCGACATGCCATCTTTCTTGAAAAATAGTTTATTCAAGATAGCGGCATTGGAAAGCAGATTAAGCTTGATGAGAAAGTCTCACAAGTACAACGAGCTAAGGACCAAGTGGAACCAAATCAGGTTGAGCCAATAAGAACACTACCTCCTCCACCTCGTAGATCGGAAAGAGTTTCCCGTCCCCCTGAAAGATACTTAGGTATTATTTCAGAGGAAGTAGAGGAAAATGTTCCTCATAGGTAATGGTGCTCATGGTGATGATCCCAAAACCTACAACGAGGCGATATCAGATATCGACTCCGAGAAATGGCTTAGAGGCAATGAAGTCAGAAATTGACTCGATGCACTCAAACCAAGTCTGGACCTTGGTAGATCCACCAGAAGGTATAGTACCTATTGGGTGTAAATGGATCTTCAAGAGAAAGATTGGTGCAGATGGGAATGTGGAGACATTCAAGGCTAGACTAGTGGCAAAAGGTTATAGTCAACGCGAAGGCATTGACTATCAGGATACCTTTTTTCCCAGTAGCTATGCTAAAATCCATCCGCACATTGCTTGCTGTTGCAGCCTATTTCGATTATGAAATATGGCAAATGGACGTGAAAACGGCATTCCTTAAATGGATATCTTGAGGAAGATATCTATATGGAACAGCCGCTAGGTTTCACATCCAGTGATACTGATCACAAGGTTTGCAAGCTGCAAAGGTCCATATATGGACTTAAGCAAGCATCTCGGAGCTGGAACACTCATTTCAATGATGTGATCAAAAAGTTTGGTTTCATCAAAAATGAAGAGGAACCATGTGTTTTCAAAAAGGGTCAGTGGGAGCGCTGTTGTCTTCCTCGTATTGTACGTGGATGACATCCTCCTTATTGGGAATGATATTCCCATGTTGACATCAGTCAAGATGTGGTTGTCCAAGGAATTCTCCATGAAAGACCTAGGTGAAGCATCCTTTATTCTAGGAATTAAGGTCTATAGGGATAGACCGAATAGGATGCTAGGACTTTCACAGAAGATGTACATAGAGGAAGTACTAAAGAGGTTTAGTATGGAAAACTCTAAGAGGGGATTAATACCCTTCAGACATGGTATTCATCTTTCCAAGAAGATGTGCCCCTAGCACACCTGAGGAAATAGAACGCATGAGCAAGATCCCTTATGCTTCTGCAATAGGGAGCCTCATGTATGCCATGCTATGTACACGACCTGATATAGCCCATGCTGTGAGTGTCACAAGCAGATATCAGTCAAATCCAGGTGAAGAACACTGGACTTCTGTGAAATGTATCCTTAAGTACTTGAGAAGAACTAAGGATATGATGTTGGTCTTTGGTAACGGAGAACTCCAAGTTCAGGGATACACAGACTCGGATTTCATGTCCGATATAGATGATCGAAAGTCGACATCTGGAAGTCTGTTTGTGTGCAATGGTGGAGCTGTCAGCTGGAAGAGTTCCAAGCAAACTGTGATAGCAGATTCCACCATGGAAGCAGAATATATCGCTGCATCAGAGGCTGCAAAGGAAGCATTCTGGTACAAGAAGTTTGCTGCAGAAATTGGAGTAATGCCATCAGATGCCATTCCTCTTTACTGCGACAACAATGGCGCCATAGCCCTTGCTAAGGAGCCGAGGTCTCACCAGAAATCCAAGCACATTGAGCGGCGATACCATCTCATCCGCGATTACCTTGAGAAAGGTTACGTTCGAGGTCAAGAGAGTCAACTCCACAGATAATGTGGCAGACCCACTTACAAAGCCGTTGGGCCAGCAGAAGATCGAAGCCCACCTTGAGAAGATGGGACTTAGACTTGTAGCCAATTGGCTTTAGGACAAGTGGGAGATTGTTAGATATATGTGCCCTAGAAGCCAGAATTGGCTGACACTTGTAATACACTTCTAGGGGCAAAATTATAATTTTGACTATAATCAATAAAATGGGTTATTTTCTATCACATATGTGTATTTAGTGTCTGTGATACATCCTTTGAGTTAATGGTAATGATAATTCATATTTTCAAGAGTTGAAAATTTAAGACATGAATAATCATTATTAACTCATAAAATGCTCCCGACCATAGGATCATCACGAGGATGGTGATTGATCCGGAAGGTTGGTGTACAATCGCTTCTCTTTAGTAGATGAGTCTTGAGTCTACGGTGTGGAGACACCGGAGCGAGAGTACAGGTACTCGTTAGAGAACGAGGGCACTGAGCGTGACCACCTCGAGTAGTCATTAGGGAAGTCTACCTTCTCGTCAATGACTGACTCGATGCTGCAGTAGTGTGTCTGGTTCTTTGACCTGAGGTGCATCGGCAGTTCACCTTGAGGGTGTTATAGTTTGACTACACCATTACTCGGTCTCCTAGCCATATGGAACCCTGAGGTGTATGTTGGCTATAGCATGTTCATTGTAGGAACTGGATTGCATCAAGATGGAATCTATCTACCTCGGTGGTAGAGGAGCAGCCCTATGATGATCATGAGAATCAAGTCCAGAAGCCCATGGCCATGGTAGAGTGAAATAATAGAAAGAGTTTCTATTTAGATTTTCACATTCGGACTTGAATCGAATGATTACATCATATGACAGAGACTAGGGTTTGACGAGTTCACCTTAACCCTAATCTGATCGGGGCTCAAGATAGAAGAACTTAATCACACAGGTAGCTGCACCAAGAGGTTCGCATTCAGCTCTGATGGGTTGCCACCATATACTGCTAGGTGTCACTGGTGGATTTTGGGAGCAATTAGAATGATTTAGATGATCGATCATTCTAGCTGTTCGAATCAGAAGAGTTCTGATCCATCGAAAGGAGTTTCGATGATGTCGATGATAGAGATCATGACATATCCCATTACCATACAGAACTGAACCTAACTGGGTCACACAAACAAGGGTTTGAATCTGGTGATCATCAATTGAACTGATCTAGTTCAATTGATCTGAATGAGATTCAATTAGGTTCAAGGAAATCGTGCTAGCACTCGATTGAACCTAACGTTCTTCTTTTACTATCATAAATAAGTTGTCCTGACTGAGCCAAAGGAGTTTGTGCTCAATTCAGAGGCCTTCACTATGGTCTGACTGGAGGTTGTCCAGATCAGAAAAGGTTGTCTTATTTTGTAAGACAATACCTGCCATTTTTGGTCACCTGCCATTTCTTCGTTCCTTTGACTTTGGTCAAAAGTCTGACCTTTGACTGGTCAAATGTTGACCATTGACACTTTGACTTTTGTCCACATGTCATGCACCTATTGGAGAGCTGGTGGGGGCTTGTCCCCCTGCCAGAACCTGGCAAGGAGGAGGGCGCACGCCACCCTTGGCGTGTGCCCAAGCAGGAGGCGCCCAGGAGTCCCTTGTTGGACAAGGACTCCATCTCCTTTTTGGATTCCAATTAGAGTTCTCCTAAGAACCAACTTTGACTGGATCTTAGGCACCATCTAAGGAGGAATCCAGGGGACTCTATTCCCACCAATCAGATTTAGATCTGATTTCACAAAGGATTGTGATTGGTTGGGAAGAAGAGGAGTTGGATCATGCATAGTCTATAAATAAGACCCTGCGCCCAACTCAAAAGGCAATTTGAAAACTCCCACGCCCCAAGGCTGCCTCTCCTCTCCTCCTCCATGCCAAGCCCATCTTCTCCCTCTCCTCTCCACGCCCAAAAGTAGTTTTGGATCTTAGTTGGTGCGATCCAGATCAAGAGAAAGGCGATCAAAAGCTAAGAAGGCTGCGCTGCTGCAAAAGGACGACTGCTGATCTTCAAAAGGAGTTTTGAAGATCCTCCAGATCAGATCTAGATCTGATTTTTGGAGACGTGATAGAGAAGAAAAGGATCTTCAGATCTAGCCTGAGTGGATACTGATAGAGGCCAGACACTTGCATGGCTAGATCCAGAACCTTCCGCTACTTACAGGATCATCAATGGATAATAGGATTATCCTACATCAAGATAAATTAAATTTAATTTAATTTATCTAAATTTATTTTAATTATTAAAATAATAAAGATTAGATTTGAAATATCTCAGATCTGATCTAGATCAAAGAAAAAAATTTTAAAATATATCTCTTGATCCGATCAGATCTGAACGAACCTGGTCCGAAAAATTATGATTTTTTCTTCAAATCTGACCTACTCACTTCTATAAATAAATTCTCTAAAATTATTAGGTCCCTAAATTGAAATATTTATATGATAAATGGATCATAGCCTCCCATTAAAGTGGATGATAATGGGTCCATCAGTTGGATAATCATTGGAGGCCCAAATGCCTGATGCTTATCGATTGATGGAATTATCATTCATTATATGATCTCTTAGATACATCTTTCTAAATGGTGGTCGGATGGGCAAACAAAAGTTGGGCCTGATCATTCATTGGTTGGATGGGCCAAGTATGGTCATGTTAATGGTTGGACCTAGCTGGATCCTTTTCTGAGAAGACCAAAGCCAACTGATCAAGGCCTAGGGCAAAATTTAATTACTTAAAATTATTTGGAGAAATAATTGGTTATGAACCTACCCTTAGATGTATATGGGTGGGCTAACCAAAGTTAGGCTTGTGTACAGTCTATGTGGATTCTAGTATCCACTAAGAAATTAGGATAATCTCTCGAATTGGTGGTAGAGTCTACCAATTCGAATAAAATAGTGGGAGAAATCTTTTGATTAAAGTCTAAATTTTTAGGTTCAATGAATCAATTACTAATAAGATTTTAGTTTTTCTTTGCTCAGACATGATCACTTCTCTATCACTCCGATCATTGTTGGATAACGATAAGTTGATGGGATCCAACTTCGATAGTTGATACCGAAAGTTGAAGATTGTCCTGGAGCATGAACGGATCCTATATGTGCTGATAAATCCTACACCTGAGGAGCCAGCTGTCAATGCATGTGGAACAGTTAGAGATACTTATTAGAAGTGGCTCAGTAATCGAACCATGGTGTGCTGCATTATGCTGGCTGCGATGAGCGATGAGTTCAGTCGCAAGTTTGAGATAGCTCAGTCAAATGAAATGTTCCAAGTGTTGGAGGATTCTTTTGGCACACCCGATGACGTTGAGAGGCACAAGACTAGTTGTGCCATCTTCAATGCTAGAATGCGGGATGGTGCCTCTATCACTGATCATGTATTATACATGATCAAGCTGATAGAGCGCTTGAGCAACCTCGACTTTTTCTTGCACAAATAACTTGAGAAAGATGCAATACTGAACTCGCTGCCCAAGTCTTATCTCCCATTTCTTACACATTATAGAATATCAAAGCCTGAAGTGAACTACCACGAGTTACTGGGATTACTTCAGAACTTTGAGAAGGATCACCAACTCCATAAGGAGTCGGTAACTTAGTGGGAGGTTCATCTTCTCATTCTCAATCCTTTGGGAAAGGGAAGAAGAACAAGAAGAAGAAAGCCAAGAAGGTGCATGTTCATGCTAGGACACTTGTGCAGGCTCAAACTCCAAAGACCAAGCTTGATAAGAGTCAAGCCAAATGCTTCTTTTGCAAGAAGCGGGGGCGCTGAAAGAGGAACTGTCCTTAGTATATTGCCTCCCTGGATCCGAACAGTCAGAGAAAGAAGCAAGCTATTGCTAGACAAGATATTTATATGATAACTTCTTGCAATTTCTCTATTTGTGATATTACTGATTGGGTATTGGATACCAATAGTCCTTATCATATTTGCAATTCATTGCAGGGGTTGCAGGTCAGTAGAAGATTCGAGCAAGATGAGAGATTTCTAAACATTGGAGATGGAAGACCAGTTCTAGTTCTAGCTTTAGAAATTTTGAAACTTGTATTTGAATCTCATATCGTTGTTCTTAGTGATTGTCATTTCTGTTCTAGTTTCCTTTTAAATATCATTTTTGTAGGCCTTTTGGCCATAAATAATTATGAAATTTCAATAAAAAAATGAGTTTATAATGTCATTGTGAATGGTATTACTACTTTCTATGTATAATTGAATAATGGTGTATATATATTATCACAATCTCTTAATGTAGTCTATTCTACTGGCAAGCACCCTAGATTAGATAGTGTATCAGATATCTATTATGACACTATAGGCTAGGTCATATAAACAAGAACAAGATAAATAGATTGACTCAGGAGGGAATCCTTGAAGTTAATGATTGTGAATCACTTCCAACATATGAGTCCTATCTTCTTGATAAAATGACCCAATCACCTTTCACTAAAAAAGGTGAGAGAGCCAATGAGCTCTTAGGTCTAGTACATATTGATGTATGTGGACCAATGAGCATAAGTGCCAGAGGTGTATATGTCTACTTCATCACTTTCATAGATGATCTATCCAGATATGGATATGTCTATCTGATGAAATATAAGTCAAATTCTTTTGAAATGTTCAAATGATTCTAAAGTAAAGTAGAAAAATAAAATGGAAAGAGTATTAAAACTCTTCGATCTGATCGAGGAGGAGAATACCTTTCTGGTGAGTTTCTTACATATCTAGGAGAGAATGAAATTCTCTTCCAATGGACTCCTCCTGAAATACCACAGCATAATTGTGTATCTAAAAGAAGGAATCGGACACTATTAGACATGGTCTGATCTATGATGGGATTTTCTAGCTTGACGATATCCTTCTGTGGATATGCACTCGAATTAGCTTGTTATCTATTAAATAGGGTTCCAAGTAAGTCTATAGTTAAAACCCCATATAAGATATGGACAGGGCGTAAGCCAGCACTTTCACACCTTAGGATTTGAGGGTATCCGGCTAATGTCAAATGATTAGTTACAGACAAATTTGGACCTAGGTCTGATAAGTGTACATTCATAGGGTACCCAAAAGAGACCAAAGGATACTATTTCTACCATTCTGATGAACAAAAGGTGTTCGTCAGCCTTAGGACAACCTTTTTGGAAAAAGAGTTCCTTAATGAAGGAACTGTTGCCTCTAAGGTTGAACTTGATGAAGTTCAATAAGTAGAAAGTCCAACACAGAATGTTGAACCTAAGTCAGATTTGATCAGATCAAATCTGAAGCCTAATGAACCTGCACCATTAAGGCGATTCAGTAGAGTACCCCACCATTCTGATAGATACTATGGATTCTTGATCTAGGATGGTGATCCCATCAAACTCGATGAGAATAATGAGGACCCAATCACTTCTATGGATGCGATGTAGAGATCCAACTCTGAGAAATGGCTAGAAGCCATGAGATCCAAAATGGATTCCATGAAGGCCAATGATGTATGGACATTAGTTGACCCACCTGAAGGGGTTAAACCCATTGGATGTAAATGGATCTTCAAAAGGAAGAGGGGCACAGATGGAAAGATGGAGACCTATAAAGCCCATCTGGTTGCCAAGGGGTATCATCAACGTTATGGTATTGACTATGATGAGACGTTCTCTCCTGTGGCAATGCTCAAGTCTATTTGGATTATACTTGCCATTGTTATCCATCTGAACTACAAGATCTGATAGATGGATGTGAAGATAGCTTTCCTAAATGGAGAGCTGACCGAAGAGGTGTATATGATACAACCTGAAGGGTTCACATCCACAGATGAGTCCAAGGTGTGCAAGCTTCAAAGATCCATTTATGGATTGAAGCAGGCATCTCGAAGTTGGAACATGCATTTTGATAAAGTGATCAAAACGTATGGCTTTATTAAAAATGGAGAAGAATTCTACATTTACAAATGGGCAAATGGTCCAGCAGTGGTATTCCTTATTTTATGCATGGACGATATTCTCTTAATCGAAAATGACATCCCCACACTATAAGAAATAAAAGTCTGGTTGTCATCACAGTTCTCCATGAAGAACTTGGGTGAAGTATCCTACATCCTAGGGATAAAGATCTATAGGGATAGATCTAAAAGAATGCTTGGTATATCCCAATCCACGTACATAGAAATTATGCTGAAGAGGTTCAGCATGGAGAATTCCAAAAAGAGCTATCTTCTGATAGGCCAAGAATTTCTCTCTCTAAGAAGGATTATCCGACAACTCCTGAAGAGAGAGAGTGTATGAGTAGAATTTCAAATGCTTCGGTAGTAGGATCTATTATGTATGCAATGATATGTACGAGACCAGATGTGGCATACTCACTAGGAGTAGTGAGTAGATACTAGTCTGACCCTAGAGAAAATTACTAAAAGATGGTTAAAACCATTCTTAGGTATTTGAGAAATACTAAGAACCAATGGTTGGTTTATGGTGAGTTAGATCTGAAGCTTATGGGGTTTACAGACTCTAGCTTTCAATCTGATCATGATGATAGTAAAAGTGTGTCAGGGTATATCTTTACCCTAAATAGTGGAGCCATCTACTAGAAAACTTTCAAGCAGCATACAGTGGCTGATTCTATTTGCAAAGCAGACTACGTGGCAGTATCAGATGCAGCAAAGGAAGCAGTGTAGCTGAGGAAATTCATTACCGAGCTCGGAGTAGCACCCTCCATTGATGGTCCAATCTTGCTCTACTGCAATAGTATTGGCACTATAGGTTAAGAAAAGGAACCAAAGGCACGCCAGTGAATAAAGCACATTCTACGCCGCTTCCATTTGGTTCGTAAGATCATGAGTCGTGGTGATGTCGATCTTCAGAAGATCGATGAAAAGGAGAACCTAGCTGACCCCTTCACTAAAGCCCTAGCAATCAAGGAGTTCGACAATCATAAGTTGAAGATGGATATTAGATATTATACTAAGTGGCTTTAGAACAAGTGAAAGTTGTTGAAAATTATGTTTCAAAGCCAATCGTTAGCCTGTTGATGGTTGAAATATTATAATTGATTTATTAATTAATAAAAAATATTTTGACATCTTTTTTCATCACAAGTTTACATCTTCTAGGGAACTCCATTATTGTGATGAAGTCCTTAGGACTATTTAGTTTCGATAAAGATAGAATTTATCGATTAGTTTTTAAATTTATTTACGATCAAATGATAGGCTGTTAATTAGGACGACAGCATCAATCAAGCATAGGTTGCTATATACCACATAGGTTGGTTGTCCTCTTAACCAAGGTATGTGGAGAAATTGGTATGGCATATAGGTGAGATGTATGGGTACATCATCATTGAACGTGACCAACTTCAGAGCATTCTATTATCGAGAATGTCTCTGATGGGATATAGGTATAAGTATCCCTTAGACCTGAGATAACCTCAGTAACTTCCAAGCAACTCACTGTGCTTTGGTACCGGACTAACTAAATTTCTAATTCAGCAATGGAAGACTTCTAGGAATAGTCAAGTACTTGCAAAGTAAGAGTGTGATCAAGATGGAATTGACCACTCCAAGAGTTGGAGAAGAATGTATTACTGTATTTCAATATAGCAAAATCTTGGCGAGGGTAATCCATCAGATAGATTTGATATTTTGAAATACAATATGGACAACCTGATCAGAGTTGATAGTTGAACTCTGATGTGTCCTACGAGCATTGTGGTCAAGGGGATGAATTATATGGAAACTATATCCGTATGGGTTCTAAGGATGGTGTTCTACACCTTCAACCTATCCGACCACCGGGTATCATTGCTAGAAGGTCACTTCAATTGGTATAGAAATTTATTTTTATACTACCGACTTAGGTTCGGACATATGAGGTCACACACATTAGAGCTTATGATCTGATCAGATGGTTGATCAATGATTAAGAATCATTCTAGGGTTAAACAATCAATACGATTGGTGTTTAACCTAGTGCAAATGTTGTAGAAGGATCGATTAGTAATTGGATTACTAATTAGCTTAATTTGATTAAACCATTAGGCTAAGATTAAGTCTAATTAAATATGATTTAATTAGATTTGGTTTGGACTTGATTGGATCAAGTTCAATTGGTTTATTGGATCAGCCAAGTGCAAGGAAGAACTAGTCCTAGTCTAACTAAGACTCGAATTAACCTAATTTTCTAATTTAATTAAAAAAATAAATTAAAATTAAATTTAATTTAATCTAATTTAATTAAGTTCTTAAATTGGTTAGGATCTTATTTTATTAGATTAATTTAATCTTAATTTTATTTGATTAAAAGATCTTATTTGACCAAGTCAAAATAGGAGTCCTAGTGTAACTAGGACTCCCTATCTCCTTGCACCACCTTGGTCCCAATGCCCCCCATATCTATTTTTTAGATATTTTTCTTGGAAAATCTCTTTCTTTCTGATTTCTATGCTCCCTTCCTCCCTTCAAGTCATATTTGGAAGTTAGGTGGAAGACCAAGTCAAAGGAGGAATTGGTTTTGCTTAGGATTCTATGAGATAGAATCCTTGTTGACCAAAACATCTTTTCTTGAGTGCCACCCCCTATTTTAATTAATTCTTCTCTTATTTCATAAAAATAATCTCCTTTTTTGTATGCCCTCCCTTGCTGGTCCACGCCAAAAATTATAGAGGAGGCATCCAAGAGTTGGGCGCCCCAACAACTTCCCATGTTTGGATATTCCTAGTCTAGGAATTTGAACTAACTTGGACTCTTCTTTTTTATTGAATGAATTTTGTTTTGATTATTTCATAGAATACAGTGCTTTGGGAGAGGTTTGGGGTATCCAAAAATTAGAGGAAGAGGATCCTTGGGCATAGGGGTTGCATAGGCACCAAACTAGGTGTCTAGGTGAGAGCAAAGAGAAGAAGAAGAGGGTCTTCTTCTAGGGCTGTTTTATTTTCAATCTCTCCTCCTTCCTTTTGAGTTTTTTTAAGAGAGTCTCAGATCAACAAACTCTCATCTTCCTTCTCATATTTTGGAGAATCTAAATTTTAAAGAAGAGAGCATCGGATCGACCATCGAAGAAGAATCAGCACAATACTAGCATGCTGTGTTGATTTCCTACATTGGACTTCAGATCAAAGACCGTAGACTCATGTGGATGACTCCTAGAGGCTGGACGTGTGTGTGGCTTGTGACCTCATCCTCAAGCCTGGATCAGTAAGTTAGAACATCTAAACTTGCTCAGATAATAGATCTGATCTATAAACTTCATACCTGCATTTGATGTAGTGTAGATTTAGGTTGATTTGTTCAATATTTTTCTTTCTTATTTGATTTTAATTTTTTATTTAATATCATATCTTAATCATGTAATAGATCTGAGATCTAGATATTTATATAATTATTTAAATAAATTTTAGATTTATTTAAGTCTTTCGCTGCAAGATCTTGAAAAAGTTTCAAGATCTACCTATGAAATTCTAGATCTGGTTCCTTCATTTTAAGAGTCTCTCATCTGATTGGATCAGATGATGTCATTCCACCAATCAGATTTAGATCTGATTGCATAAAGGGCCATGATTGGTTGAAATGAGGTGGCACTGCATGGCGCAGCAAGGTCTATATAAACCCTGTCTGCCCTTAGTTTTTAATGCTTCTGCCTTTAGCCCATGCCATAAAGCCTCTCTCCCTCTATCTCCTTGCCACCCTCTGGTCTTCTCTCTCCTCTCCATGTCCAAGGGGTTTTTGGGCATGAATAAGGTGCGATCCAAGCAAGTGAAAGGCATCAGAAAAGAAAAAAGGCAGCACTGCTGCAAGAGACAATGATAATTTTTCCAAAGAAATTTTGAAGATCTTCAAGATCAGATCTAGATCTAATTTTTGGAGAATTGATTGAGAAGGAAAAGATCTCTAGATCTTATCCGAGTGGATATTGGTAGAGGCCAGGTGCTTACGTGGCTACATCCAGAACCTCAGGCAAACATCGGGATCATCATAGGATAATTGGATTACTCAAAATAATGGTATACTTAAATTAGATTTAATTTTTATTTTATTTTTATTATCAAATTAATAAGATCAAATTTAAAAAGTCTTAGATCTGATTAGGATCTTAGATAGAAAATTTTTGAAATATTCTTTCTAATCCAATTAGATCTGAACGAATCTGATCTAAAAAATAGGTTTTTTCCTTCAATTGGTATTAGAGCTAGGTTCTGATAATTCATTAGATCTGATTTTAATTTATTTTTAATCTAATAATTAGATAATTTCAAATATCACATTAGATGTGATTAGATCTAAAATTAAAAAATTAAAAAATTAAATAATCTAGATCTAAGATGCATGAGATGCATGACTAGACTAGGAATAGAATTATTCTATATATAGTCTAGCATAATCATAATTTTAATTTAATTATTTATAATTTTTAAATCTATTAATTTACTATTTTTTAATTTTATAATTCTTATAATTAGATCTAAAAAATATGAAATAAATTTATTTAATTTGTTCAAATGAGATATGATAGATGTATGTTTAGATTAGTTGTAGAATAGTTCTACAAAATTATCTAGAATAAATTTTAATTTGATATGATTAAATTTAAATCTTATTTTTTAGATATTTATGAGATAATTTAGATCTAAAAATATGCATGATATGATACATGATATGTATGCAAAACATGTTTTTAGTTAGATCAATTTTTATATATGTGATATATGATGTAGATCTAACTAGTTTTGTAGATTTATCATATTTCTGATTAAGATATTTTCCTTGGCCATTCGATCATAAGAATGCAGTAGGATTTAAAGGTCCTCTCCTTTCATTCGATGGGATGTTCTTATGGTGTGTAGGGGTACTACGCATTCAACCTTAATTAGAAATCAAAAACTTATTTTCTAAAAACCCAAGATCCTGAAACCCTAAGATTTTATATACATATTTTATTTATAAACCCTAAACTTAATTAAGAATTAAGATTATGAAATATATTAGCTCTAAAATTAAAAAATTTTAGATCTAAAATATATTCATAAAATTGGGTTCGGGCTTGGGCAGCTCAATTAGGTCTAGCGGTTGATCAAACTGAATCAAGAGTTGGTTAGATGGGATCAAGAGTGCTTAAATTGACCAGCCTAATAGGATTAAGTCTGTGTCAAGGTTGAGTCATATGACTGATCAATTGAGTTAAGACCTAATTAGGCTTAGTGGTTGGAGTCTGGATTGTAAGCTAACCCAATTGGTTCTAGCTCAACAATTTGATGTCTAAGATAAGTTTGGTAGATACGATCGACTAGTTTTTAATTGGAAGCTACCTTGACTCGAATGCATTCTTGTCGAGTTAATGGCATATCCCTTCCACCGGTCTCACTTATCTAGCCATATTTGTCAGCCCAGTCCTAATCTAAGGTGGCGAACAATCCAAGCTAACCCATGCCACTAGGTTAGTCATAATGGTTATGGCTATGTCAAGTCAAGTTTAAAGAGATCTAAATCAAATTTTCTTAAGAAAAGATTAAGTCTAAGGTCTTCCACTATTGTAGATGTGTGGACCCTTTTCAGGGTTGATTGTTCTCGATTGGTCATAGTGGTTCAGTTGCATCAAGAAGATGCAACCATGTTTATTAGGCATTGGATGCTATGGGCTGAAGAATGGATTGGGCTCAATATTCTAGATACGGTGAGAGACCTAGTTAGAAATTCAATCTGTATAAATGGTGGGTCTGACTTAACTAAGGAGTGGATCAATATTCTAGGCATTATGAGATTCATGAATTAAAGACCAAGTCTGGGTGCACCATGATTAGAGAATCATTAGACAAGAGTTGTTCACTCATTGGCTAATCCATCATCAATAACTGTTAGATGAGGTGATGAGTTAGTTGGTGGGATTGCACCACACACTAGAAATCAATAATTATGGAGATTTTTACATCTCTACAAAAAAAGTGTAGCGATCCAAGAAAATAGTGGAAGCTAATTTGTTTAAAAATCAAACTCCTAAATAAATTGATCAAGTCTTAATTACAAAATCTAACTAGAAACTTTGACTCTCTACAAGAAAAAGAAAAATGTCTGCATCCAACCCACTAGCTTGTACCTGGACACCCATAGACTAACCGGACCCAATTACAAGGATTGGCTCTAGACTTCAAAATTATTTTGGGTTTCAAAAAGTTGACTCATGTATTGGATCAGGATCCCCCCACCTTACCAGCTCATCCATCCACTGAACACAGAGCGTCTCTTGACAAGTAGACAAATGAAGATAATAAAGCCAGATACTACATATTGGGCTCAATGTCTGATGAGCTTCAGCACCAACATGAAGATATCAAAACTGCCTACCAATTGTTGGCTCACCTACAAGAGTTGTTTGGTGAACAGAGTCACGTAGCCAAATATCAGATCACCAAACGACTTTTTAAGGCAAAAATACGTGATGGACAGTCAGTCCAACATTATTATCTAATGATGATCAAGGACTTGGAAGAGCTTGAGAAGCTTAGAGTAAAGTTAGACCAGGATCTACAGAATGATATAATTCTGCAATCCTTGACTGATGTATATGGGCAGTTCATCATGAACTACCATATGCATAAACTTCAAAATACTCTGACCGAGCTTATGAATATGCTGGTTACTGTTGAGCTTTCTATGAAAGGTTCTAAAGGCTCAGTACTTACTATGGAACAGACTTCTTCCAAGAGAAAATCTTTTGGAAAGAAGAAAAAGTCTATGAAAAAGCAAGTGAAAGGTGGAAAGAAAAAGAAGGCAGAGTTGAAGAAGAAAGCCGTTGACAAAGAAAAGTATTTTCATTGTAATACTGACGGCTACTGAAAGTGGAACTGTCCTATATACCTGGCCATCCTGAAGAATAAGAAGAAGATAGGTCCTTCTGGAGGTATGCTCGTTATTGAATCTAACCTTACGATTTCTTCTACATCTAGTTGGATGCTTGACTCTGGTTCTAGTGCTCATTTATGCACTTTCATGTAGGATCTTGAGGATAGTAGGAGGCTGAGGGATGGTAAGATAATCCTACGCATCGAAAATGGAGCAAGGGTTGCTGCTGTGGCCATGAAAACCTACCCTCTTCGACTATCATCTGGCTTAGATTTTGTACTCAAAGATTGTAATTATGTACCTACTGTAAGTAGGAATTTGATTTCGGTTTCATGTTTAGCACTAGAAGGCTATGTAATTAGTTTTCTTAAGGACCATTATAATATTCTTTATGAAAGAAATAAAATTGCAAGTGGTTTCCTTATTAACGGTCTCTACCA
This sequence comes from Cocos nucifera, assembly GCA_006176705.1. NCBI lineage: Eukaryota > Viridiplantae > Streptophyta > Magnoliopsida > Arecales > Arecaceae > Cocos > Cocos nucifera. The sequence goes on along the minus strand of QRFJ01004572.1, from coordinate 8,034 downwards.
ATTACATATTGATGTATCTATCTTTAATATCGAGCAAAATGTAAATGCCATAGGATCAAAATGACCCAGGGATAGTCCAAACGATAGGTATCTATGGCACCTAAGTCTAGGTCATATAGCAGAAGATAGGATTAACAAATTGGAGAAAATCGGGCTATTGAGTCTGTTGACTTTTGAGTCATATCCAATTTATGAATCATGTCTTCATCGCAAAATGACTAAGCTCCCTTTTGTAGGACATGGGGAAAAGGCCATGGATCTACTTGCCCTACTACATACTGATGTGTGCGGCCCATTTGATGTGCCGACTTGAGGCAACTTTGTCTACTTCATAATCTTCACTGATGATTTATCTCAGTATGGATATGTGTATCTTATGAGACACAAGTCTGAAGCATTTGAAAAGTTTAAGGAATTCATACATGAAGTGGAAAAGCAAATTGGAAAATCCATTAAGGTTCTTCGATCAAATCGAGGAGGTGAATACCTTAGTCGAAAATGTTTGGACTATCTCAAGCAATATGGCATAGTCTCTCAATGAACTCCATCTAGAGCACCTCAACTCAATGGGATTTTAGAACGAAGGAACCGACCCCTATTAAATATGGTCGGATCCATGATGAGCTTCACAGACCTTCTTGATTTTCTTTGGGGATATGCTCTTGTTGGGGATAAATCCCGCTCCTGTCGAAGTCCAGTCTGAGGCTTAGCCTAATGCAATCGGTAATCATAGAAGAGCTTCAATCGAAAATTCTTCCTTCAGCGGCCGAACTCATTCAATAGCCAAACTCCTCCGATGGTCGAGCCCAATCAAACTCTTCCAATTGCCAAACTCCAGCCAAACTCTTTTTGGACTTCAGCCGAACTCCTTCCGGATCTCTCCTTCAGACGGATGCCTCCAGGAGCCAAACTCCTCTCGGACTTCTCCCTCAATCGAACTCCTCTAGGAGCCAAACTTCTTCTGGATCTCTCCCTCAATCAGACTCATCCAGGAGACAAACTTCTTTTGAACTTCTCCTTCAGTCGGACTTCTCCAGGAGCCGAACTTCTTTCGGATCTCTCCTTCAGACGAATGCCTCCAAGAGCCAAACTCCTTCTGGATTTCTCCTTCAGTCAGATGCCTCTAGGAGCTAAACTTCTTTCGAATCTCTCCTTCAAATGGATGCCTACAGGAGCCGAACTCCTCTCAGACTTCACCCTCAGTTGGACTCCTCCAAGAGCCGAACTCCTTTTGAATCTCTCCCTCAATCGCACTCATCCAAGAGCCAAACTCCTCTTGGACTTCTCCCTCAGTCAGACTTCTCTAGGAGCCAAACTCCTTCTGGATCTCTCCTTCAGATGGATGTCTACAGGAACCGAACTTCTTCCAAATTTCTCCTTCAGTCAGATGCCTTCAGGAGCCAAACTCCTTTCGGATCTCTCTTTCAGATGGATGCCTACAAGAGCCAAACTCCTCTTGGACTTCTCTCTTAGTCAGACTCCTTCAGGAGCCAAACTCCTTTCGAATCTCTCCTCCAATTGGACTCCTTCAGGAGCCAAACTCCTTCTGGATCTCTCCCTCAGTCGAACTCATCTAGGAGTCGAACTCCTCCCAAACTTCTCCCTTAGTTGGACTCCTCCGAGAGCCTAACTCCTTCCGGATCTCTCCTTCAGATGGATGCCTTCTAGAGCGAACTCCTTTCAGATCTCTTCTTCAATTAGATTCCTATAGGAGCCGAACTCTTTCTAGACCTCTCCTTCAGTCGGATGCCTAAAGGAGCCAAACTCCTTCCAGACTTCTCCCTCAATTGGACTCCTCTAGGAGCCAAACTCTTTTCAGATCTCTTCCTCAGTTGAATGCCTCCAAGAGCTGAACTCCTCCCAGATTTCTTCTTCAGTCGAATTCCTCTAAGAGCCAAACTTCTTTCGAATTTCTCCTTCAGTCAAGATCCTCTAGGAGCCGCACTTCTTTCAAATTTTTCCTTCAAATAGATTCCTATAGGAGCCGAGCTCCTTTTAGACCACTCCTTCAATTAGATTCCTCCAAGAACTGAACTCTTTTCGGACCTCTCCTTCAGTCGGATTCCTATACGAGCCAAACTCCTTCCAAATTTCTCCTTCAGTCAAATACCTCCAGGAGCCGAACTCCTTTTGGACTTCTTCTTCAGTCGGATTCCTCCAGGAGTCGAACTCCTTCTGGACCTCTCCTTCAGTCAGATGCCTCAAGAAGCCAAACTTCTTTCGGATTTTTCCTTCAGTCAAGTTCCTCCAAGAGTCAAATTTCTTTCAAATTTCTTCTTCAATCGGATTCCTTCAAGAGCCAAACTCCTTCAGTCGGATTTCTTCTTCAATCAAGTCTCCTTTAGGAGTCCAAACTCCTCTGAAATTGGTGTATGTCAAATCTCTTCACCAACCAATGCTTGCTTCCTTCACACTTTGACTATTAAATCTCAACGAATGACCACATCACGACAACAGACACTTCTCTTCATAACAAACTCCACGTGATCCCGAGCGGCCCACTATCAAATAGTTACAACCATTACTATCAGTCTGCTACAGGCTCCATCTATAAAAAGGGATTCTCCAGATATGTTTCTCTAGGCTCTCTTCTCCTACCCAAAACTCTACTGAATTCTTACCTGAGCACTCTATTTTTGTTGGTCAGAAGAGCTAACTTGATCATCGGAGGATCCTTCCTGAGCCACCTCCACCGACTTTGGATGGAACTTTATTTTACAAGTCACCGATGGTGACCTCTTCTTCCTCAACACCAGCTCGATCCGACATCAACCAGATTCTCCACCAATAAATCTGTTAACTACTATATATTTACTGAATAGGATTTTCTATAAAACCATTCCTACCATAACGTATGAGATATGGCATGGTAAGAAACCAAGTCTGAGTCATCCTAGAATTTGGGATTGTTTGGCTTATGTCAAAAAATAACAAGCGGACAAGTTAGACAATAGGTCCTTTAGAGCTCAATTCATAGGATATCCTAAAGAGTCATTAGGATATTATTTCTACAATTTAGAAGACCATAATGTGATTATGAGTCGACATGCCATCTTTCTTAAAAAATAGTTTATTCAAGATGGTGGCATTAGGAAGCAGATCATACTCGAGGAGAAAGTCTCATAAGAGCAACGAGCTAAGAACTCTATGGAACCAAATCAGGTTGAACCAATACAATCACTACCTCCTCCACCTCATAGATCGAAAAGAGCTTTCCATCCTTCTAAGAGGGACTTAGGTACTATTGAAGGAAATCCTGATTTCTCGGTCTAGATTCATTCAGATCTGATAAGATCAAGAGATATATTTTAAATTTTTTTTTTTTGATCCATATCAGATCTAGGATGTTTCAAATCTAATTCTTATCATTTTAATAAATAAAATAAATTTAGATAAATTAAATCAAATTTAATTTATCTTGAAGTGCGTAATTCTATTACCCGTTGATGATCCTGTAAGTAGCGGAAGGTTCTGGATCTAGCCACGCAAGTGCTTGGCCTCTATCGGTATCCACTCGAGCTGGATCTGGAGATCCTCTTTTTTTCTATCACATCTCCAAAAATTAGATCTGGATCTAATCTAGAGGATCTTCAAAACTCCTTTTGAAGATCAGCAGTTGTCCTTCGTAGCAGCGCAGCCTTCTAGCTTTCAGTCGCCTTTCTCTCATCTAGATCGCACCAACCAAGGTCCCAAACTCCTTTTGGACATGGAGAGGAGAGAGAGAAGATGGGTTTGGCATGGAGGAGGAGAGGAGAAGCAGCTGGGGCGAGGAGTATTGTGATTATTTCTAATCTTAATTTGAGTTGGGCGTAGGGTCTTATTTATAGACTAAGCGTGATCCAACTCCTCTTCTTCCCAACCAATCACAATCCTTTATGAAATCAGATCTAAATCTAATTGGTGAAAATAGAGTCCCCTGGATTCTTACTTAGAGGATGTCTAAGATCAATCAAAGTTGGTTCTTAGGAGAACTCTAATTGAAATCCAAAAAGGAGATGGAGTCCCTATCCAACAGGGACTCCTAAGCGCCTCCAACTTGGGCACACGCCAAGGGTGGCGTGTGCCCTCCTCCTTGCTAGGTTCTGGCAGGGGGACAAGCCCCACCAGCCCTCCAATAGGTGTATGACAGATGGACAAAAGTCAAAGTGTCAATGGTCAACATTTGACCAGTCAAAGATCAACTTTTGACCAAAGTCAAAGGACGAGAAATGGCAGGTAATATCTTACAAAATAAGACAACCTTTTCTGACTTGGATAAGCTCTAGTCAGACAAAGTGAAGGCCTTTAAATGAGCATAAACTCCTTTGGTTCAGTCAGGATAACTATTTATGATAGTAAAAGAAGAACGTTAGGTTCAATCGAGTGCTAGCACGATTTTCTTGAACCTAATTGAATCTCATTCAGATCAATTAAACTGGATCAGTTCAATTGATGATCACCAAATTCAAACTCTTGTTTGTGTGACCCAGTTAGGTTCAGTTCTATATGGTAATGGGATATGTCATGATCTCTATCATCGACATCATCAAAACTTCTTTCGATGGAACAGAACTCTTTTGCTTCGAACAGCTAGAATGATCGATTATCTAAATCATTCTAATTGCTCGCAAAATCCACCAGTGACACCTAGCAGTATATGGTGGCAACCTATCAGAGCTGAATGTGAACCTCTTGGTGTAGCTACTTGTGTGATTAAGTTCTTCTATCTTGAGCCTCGATCAGATTAGGGTTAAGGTGAACTCATCAAACCATAGTCTCTATCATATGATGTAATCATTTGATTACAAGTCCAATGTGAAAACCTAAATAGAAACTCTTCCTATTATTTCACTCTGCCATGGCCATGGGTTTCTGGACTTGATTCTCATGATCATCATAGGGCTGCTCCTCTACCACCGAGGTAGATAGATTCCATCTTGATGCTATCTAGTTCCTATAATGAACATGCTATAGCCAACATACACCTCAGGGTTCCATATGGCTAGGAGACTGAGTAATGGTGTAGTCTACTATAACACCCTCAAGGTGAACTACCGATGCACCTCAGGTCAAAGAATCAGACACGCTACTACAGCATCGAGTCAGTCATTGACGAGAAGGTAGACTTCCTAATGACTACTCGAGATGGTCATGCTCAGTGCCCTCGTTCTCTAATGAGTACTTATATTCTCGCTTTGATATCTCCACACCGTAGACTCAAGACTCATCTACTAAAGAGAAGCGATTGTACACCAATCTTTCGGATCAATCACCATCCTTGTGATGATCCTATGGTCGGTAGCATTTTATGAGTTAATAATGATTATTCATGTCTTAAATTTTCAACTCTTGAAAATATGGATTATCATTACCATTAACTCAAAGGATGTATTATAGACACTAAATACACATATGTGATAGAAAATAACCCATTTTATTGATATTAGTCAAAATTATAATTTTGCCCCTAGAAGTGTATTACAAGTGTCAGCCAATTCTGACTTCTAGGGCACATATATCTAACAATCTCCCACTTATCCTAAAGCTAATTGGCTAAAAGTCTAAGTCCTATCTTCTTAAGGTGGGCTTCGATCTTCTGCTGGCCTAATGGCTTCGTAAGTGGGTCTGCCACATTATCTGTGGAGTTGACTCTCTTGACCTCAATGTAACCCTTCTCGAGGTAATCATGGATGAGGTGGTATCGCCACTCAATGTACTTGGATTTTTGGTGAGACCTGGGCTCCTTAGCAAGGGCTACAGCACCATTATTGTCGTAGTACAGAGGAATGGCATCTGATGGCATTACTCCAATTTCTGTAGTAAACTTCTTATACCAGAATGCTTCCTTCGCAGCCTCTGATGCAGTGATATATTCTGCTTCCATGGTGGAATTTTCTATCACAGTTTGCTTGGAACTCTTTCAACTGACAGCACCACCATTGCACACAAACAAACTCCTAGATGTCGACTTTCGATCATCTATATCGGACATGAAATTTGAGTCTGTGTATCCCTGGACTTGGAGTTCTCCGTTACCAAAGACCAACATCATATCCTTAGTTCTTCTTAAGTACTTAAGGATACATTTCATAGAAGTCCAGTGTTCTTCACCTGGATTTGACTAATATCTGCTTGTGACACTCACAGCATGGGCTATATCAGGTTGTGTACATAGCATGGCATACATGAGGCTCCCTATTACAGAAGCATAAGGGATCTTGCTCATGCATTCTATTTCCTTAGTTGTGCTAGGGCACATCTTCTTGGAAAGATGAATACCACGTTTGAAGGATATTAATCCACTCTTAGAGTTTTCCATACCAAACCACTTTAGTACTTTCTCTATGTAAATCTTCTGTGAAAGTCCTAGCATCCTATTCGGTCTATCCCTATAGACCTTAATTCCTAGAATAAAAGATGCTTCACCTAGGTCTTTCATGGAGAATTCCTTGGACAACCATAATTTGACTGTTGTCATCATGAAAATATCATTCCCAATAAGGAGGATATCATCCACGTACAATATGAGGAAGACAACAGCGCTCCCACTGACCTTTTTGAAAACACACGATTCCTCTTCATTTTTGATGAAATCAAATATTTTGATCACATCATTGAAACGAGTGTTCCAGCTCCGAGATGCTTGCAAGTCCATATATGGACCTTTGCAGCTTGCAAACCTTGTGATCAATATCACTGGATGTAAAACCTAGCGGCTGTTCCATATAGATATCTTTCTCAAGATATCCATTTAAGAACATCGTTTTCACATCCATTTGCCATATTTCATAATCGAAATAGGCTGCAATGGCAAGCAATGTGCAGATGGATTTTAGCATAGCCACTAAGGAAAAGGTATCCTGATAGTCAATGCCTTCGCGTTGACCATAATCTTTTGCCACTAGTCTAGCCTTGAATGACTCCACATTCCCATCTACACCAATTTTTTTCTTGAAGATCGATTTACACCCAATAGGTACTATACCTTCTGGTGGATCTACTAAGGTCTAGACTTGGTTTGAGTGCATCAAGTCAATTTCTGACTGCATTGCCTCTAGCCATTTCTCGAAGTCGATATCTGATATTGCCTCGTTGTAGATTTTGGGATCGTCACCATGAGCACCATTACCTACGAGGATCATTTTCTCTACTTCCTCTGAAATAATACCTAAGTATCTTTCAAAGGGATGGAAAACTCTTTCCAATCTATGAGGTGGAGGAGGTAGTGTTCTTATTGGCTCAACCTGATTTGGTTCCAATTGGTCCTTAGCTCGTTGTACTTGTGAGACTTTCTCATCAAGCTTAATCTACTTTCCAATGCCACTATCTTGAATAAACTATTTTTTAAGAAAGATGGCATGTCGACTCACAATCACATTGTGGTCTTCTGGAATGTAGAAATACTATCCTAATGACTCTTTATGATATCCTATGAATTGAGCTCTAAAGGACCTAAACTCTAACTTGTCTGCTTGTTGTCTTTTGACATGAGCCGGACAACCCCAAATTCTGAGATGACTCAGACTTGGTTTCTTACCATACTATATCTCATACGGTCTGGTAGGAATGGTCTTAGAGGGAACCCTATTCAGTAGATAAATTAAAGTTAATAATGAATATCTCCAAAGAAAATTAGGGAGGTCTATGAAGCTCATCATGGATCAGACCATATCGAATAGAGTTCAATTTTTTCATTTTGAAACTCCATTGAGTTTAGGTATTTCTGATGGAGTCCATTGAGAGACTATGCCATTATTCTTGAGATAGTCTAAAAATTTTTGGCTAAGGTATTCACCTCCTCGATCTGATCGAAGAACCTTAATGGGTTTTTCAGTTTCTTTTTCTACTTCATGTCTGAATTCTTTGAACTTTTCAAAAGCTTCAGACTTATGTCTCATAAGATACACATACCCATACCTAGACAGATCATCGATAAAGATAATGAAGTAGACAAAATTGCCTCTACCCGATACATCAAATGGACCGCACACATCTGTATGTACTAGGGCAAGGAGATCTGTGGCCCTCTCCCCATGTCCAACAAAAGGGAGTTTA
>QRFJ01004571.1:59744-95747 GCA_006176705.1 Cocos nucifera | reverse complement strand
GAGAAATCGGACTCTATTGGATATGGTTCGATCCATGATGAGCTTTACAGACCTCCCAGATTTTCTTTGGGGACATTCATTATTAACTTCAATCTATTTACTGAATAGGGTTCCCTCTAAAACCATTCCTACCACACCGTATGAGATATGGCACGGTAAGAAACCAAGTCTGAGTCATCTCAGGAATTTGGGGTTGTCCGGCTCATGTCAAAAGACAACAAGCGGACAAGTTAGAGTTTAGGTCCTTTAGAGCTCGATTCATAGGATATCCTAAAGAGTCATTAGGATACTATTTCTACATTCCAGAAGACCACAATGTGATTGTGAGTCGACATGCCATATTTCTTGAAAAATAGTTTATTCAAGATAGCGGCATTGGAAAGCAGATTAAGCTTGATGAGAAAGTCTCACAAGCAGAAAGAGCTAAGGACCAAGTGGAACCAAATCAGGTTGAGCCAATAAGAACACTACCTCCTCCACCTCGTAGATCGGAAAGAGTTTCCCGTCCCCCTGAAAGATACTTAGGTATTATTTCAGAGGACGTAGAGGAAATGTTCCTCATAGGTAATGGTGCTCATGGTGATGATCCCAAAACCTACAACGAGGCGATATCAGATATCGACTCCGAGAAATGGCTTGAGGCAATGAAGTCAGAGATCGACTCGATGCACTCAAACCAAGTCTGGACCTTGGTAGATCCACCAGAAGGTATAGTACCTATTGGGTGTAAATGGATCTTCAAGAGAAAGATTGGTGCAGATGGGAATGTGGAGACATTCAAGGCTAGACTGGTGGCAAAAGGTTATAGTCAACGTGAAGGCATTGACTATCAGGATACCTTTTCCCCGGTAGCTATGCTAAAATCCATCCGCACATTGCTTGCTGTTGCAGCCTATTTCGATTATGAAATATGGCAAATGGACGTGAAAACGGCATTCCTAAATGGATATCTTGAGGAAGATATCTATATGGAACAGCCGCTAGGTTTCACATCCAGTGATACTGATCACAAGGTTTGCAAGCTGCAAAGGTCCATATATGGACTTAAGCAAGCATCTCGGAGCTGGAACACTCGTTTCAATGATGTGATCAAAAAGTTTGGTTTCATCAAAAATGAAGAGGAACCATGTGTTTTCAAAAGGGTCAGTGGGAGCGCTGTTGTCTTCCTCGTATTGTACGTGGATGACATCCTCCTTATTGGGAATGATATTCCCATGTTGACATCAGTCAAGATGTGGTTGTCTAAGGAATTCTCCATGAAAGACCTAGGTGAAGCATCCTTTATTCTAGGAATTAAGGTCTATAGGGATAGACCGAATAGGATGCTAGGACTTTCACAGAAGATGTACATAGAGGAAGTACTAAAGAGGTTTAGTATGGAAAACTCTAAGAGGGGATTAATACCCTTCAGACATGGTATTCATCTTTCCAAGAAGATGTGCCCCAGCACACCTGAGGAAATAGAACGCATGAGCAAGATCCCTTATGCTTCTGCAATAGGGAGCCTCATGTATGCCATGCTATGTACACGACCTGATATAGCCCATGCTGTGAGTGTCACAAGCAGATATCAGTCAAATCCAGGTGAAGAACACTGGACTTCTGTGAAATGTATCCTTAAGTACTTGAGAAGAACTAAGGATATGATGTTGGTCTTTGGTAATGGAGAACTCCAAGTCCAGGGATACACAGACTCGGACTTCATGTCCGATATAGATGATCGAAAGTCGACATCTGGAAGTCTGTTTGTGTGCAATGGTGGAGCTGTCAGCTGGAAGAGTTCCAAGCAAACTGTGATAGCAGATTCCACCATGGAAGCAGAATATATAGCTGCATCAGAGGCTGCAAAGGAAGCGTTCTGGTACAAGAAGTTTGCTGCAGAAATTGGAGTAATGCCATCAGATGCCATTCCTCTTTACTGCGACAACAATGGCGCCATAGCCCTTGCTAAGGAGCCGAGGTCTCACCAGAAGTCCAAGCACATTGAGCGGCGATATCATCTCATCCGCGATTACCTTGAGAAAGGTTACGTTGAGGTCAAGAGAGTCAACTCCGCAGATAATGTGGCAGACCCACTTACAAAGCCGTTGGGCCAGCAGAAGATCGAAGCCCACCTTGAGAAGATGGGACTTAGACTTGTAGCCAATTGGCTTTAGGACAAGTGGGAGATTGTTAGATATATGTGCCCTAGAAGCCAGAATTGGCTGACACTTGTAATACACTTCTAGGGGCAAAATTATAATTTTGACTATAATTAATGAAATGGGTTATTTTCTATCACACATGTGTATTTAGTGTCTGTGATACATCCTTTGAGTTAATGGTAATGATAATTCATATTTTCAAGAGTTGAAAATTTAAGACATGAATAATCATTATTAACTCATAAACAGCTCCCGACCATAGGATCATCACGAGGATGGTGATTGATCCGGAAGGTTGGTGTACGATCGCTTCTCTTTAGTAGATGAGTCTTGAGTCTACGGTGTGGAGACACCGGAGCGAGAGTACAGGTACTCGTTAGAGAACGAGGGCACTGAGCGTGACCACCTCGAGTAGTCATTAGGGAAGTCTACCTTCTCGTCAATGACTGACTCGATGCTGCAGTAGTGTGTCTGGTTCTTTGACCTGAGATGCATCGGCAGTTCACCTTGAGGGTGTTATAGTTTGACTACACCATTACTCGGTCTCCTAGCCATATGGAACCCTGAGGTGTATGTTGGCTGTAGACATGTTCATTGTAGGAACTGGATTGCATCAAGATGGGATCTATCTACCTCGGTGGTAGAGGAGTAGCCCTATGATGATCATGAGAATCAAGTCCTGAAGCCCATGGCCATGGCAGAGTGAAATAATAGAAAGAGTTTCTATTTAGATTTTCACATTGGACTCGAATCGAATGATTACATCATATGACAGAGACTAGGGTTTGACGAGTTCACCTTAACCCTAATCTGATCGGGGCTCAAGATAGAAGAACTTAATCACACAGGTAGCTGCACCAAGAGGTTCGCATTCAGCTCTGATGGGTTGCCACCATATACTGCTAGGTGTCACTGGTGGATTTTGGGAGCAATTAGAATGATTTAGATGATCGATCATTCTAGCTGTTCGAATCAGAAGAGTTCTGATCCATCGAAAGGAGTTTCGATGATGTCTATGATAGAGATCATGACATATCCCATTACCATACAGAACTGAACCTAACTGGGTCACACAAACAAGGGTTTGAATCTGGTGATCATCAATTGAACTGATCTAGTTCAATTGATCTGAATGAGATTCAATTAGGTTCAAGGAAATCGTGCTAGCACTCGATTGAACCTAACGTTCTTCTTTTACTATCATAAATAAGTTGTCCTGACTGAGCCAAAGGAGTTTGTGCTCAATCAGAGGCCTTCATATGGTCTGACTGGAGGTTGTCCAAGTCAGAATAGGTTGTCTTATTTGTAAGACATTACCTGCCATTTTTGGTCACCTGCCATTTCTTGTTCTTTGACTTTGGTCAAAAGTCTACCTTTGACTGGTCAAACGTTGACCATTGACCCTTTGACTTTTGACCACATGTCATGCACCTATTGGAGAGCTGGTGGGGGCTTGTCCCCCTGCCAGAACCTGGCAAGGAGAAGGGCGCACGCCAAGGGTGGCGTGAGCCCAAGTAGGAGGCGCCTAGGAGTCCTTGTTGGACAAGGACTCCACCTCCCTTTAGGATTCCAATTAGAGTTCTACTAAGAATCCAGTTTGACTGGTCTTAGGCGCCCTCTAAGGAGGAATCCAGGGGTCTCTTTTTCAACCAATCAGATTTAGATCTGATTTCACAAAGGGTTGTGATTGGTTGAGAGGAAGAAGAGTTGGATCACGCTTAGTCTATAAATAAGACCCTGCGCCCAACCCTAATAAAAAGTCTTATTGAAAGAGATTTCCCACGTCCAAGGCTGCCTCTCCCCTCCTTCTCCACGCCATACTCTCTTCTCCCCTTGCTCTCCACGTCCAAAAGTGTTTTGGACTTAGTTTGGTGCGATTCAGATCAAGGAAAGGCGATCAAAAGCAAGAAGGCTGCGCTGCTGCAAAAGGACGACTGCAGATCTTCAAAAGAGTTTTGAAGATCCTCCAGATCAGATCCAGATCTGATTTTTGGAGGTGTGATAGAGAAGAAGAGGTTCTCCAGATCCAACCCGAGTGGATACCGGTAGAGGCCAGGCGCTTGCGTGGCTGAGATCCAGAACCTTCCGCTGCAATCAGGATCATCTACAGGGTAATAGGATTACCCAAATCAGGTAAATTAAATTTGATTTAATTTATCTTATTTTATTTTATTTGTTAAAATAATAAGAATCAGATCTGAAACATATCAAGATCTGATTAAGATCAAGAGAAAAATTTTTGAAATATATCTCTTGATCTAATCAGATCTGGACGAACCTGGACCGGGAAATCAGGATTTCCCTTCATAGGATTCCATATCTTATGCCACCTTGACCCCATGCCATTCTCCCTTTATTTTTACCATTGAATCCCCTATCCATAGCCTTTCACATGCATCCCCTCTCCCCCTCTCTCTCTTACTTGGAATAAGTTATGGACATTGGCTTAAGAAGATAAGTTGTTGTGGTTTGTTTGGATTCTATGTGATAGAATCCCAACAAACTTGGATTCCTTCCCTTGTGCTGCCCACACCTGATTATCATTCTTTGTTTCCCATGGTAAAAGAAGATATTTTGTGTGCCAATCTCAAGTGGTACACGGCATAGGGTGAGGAGGGGGCACCCAAGTGTTGGGTGCCCCAACAACCTGCCTTGTATTGACCTGCCTCACTTGGGTGCCCCAACAACCTGCCTTGTATTGACCTGCCTTGTCTAGAAATTTGACCTAGACAAGGCTCTTCCATAACTTATTATTTAAAATAAATTTTTAGTTAAATTTTTTATAAAAATAAAGCATTGAGAGTGCTTTGTGTTATGTGAAAACTAGAGAAAGAAAGTTCTTGGGCATTTGGGTTTCATAGACACCAAACTAGGTGTCTAGGTGAGAGCAAAGTGAAGAAGAAGATGGTTTTCTTCTAGGGTTGCTGTGTTCACCTTTTTTCTTCCTCCTTCTTTGAGATTTCTAAGAGTGTCTCACATCTAAAATCTCCTCTCCTCCTCATCTTTGGAAGAGTCTAAATTCTAAAGAAGAAGGAATCTGATCGACCATCAAAGAAGGATCAGCACAGTACTAGCATACTGTGTTAATTTCCAACATCTGGACTTTTGATCATAATCATGAGCTCGTGTGGATGACTCCTAAAGGTCGGACACATGTGTGGCTCGCAACTTCATCCTCAAGCCTATATTAGAATGTTAGAACATCTAACTTGCACAGATAATAGATCTGATCTCTTATTTTCGTACCTGCTTTAGATGTATTGTATATACATGTTGATGTGATCAATATATTTTAATTACTTCTTTAGATTTTAATTTTTGATTTAATAACATGCCATGATCATGTAATAGATCTTAAATCGAGGATATTTTCAGATATTTAAAATTAATTTTGATCAACTTTAGTCTTCTGCTGCCTGATCTTGAAAAAGTTTCAAGATCTAATCCTGAAACCCTAGATCTAGTTTCTTCATTCATGATCCAGAGGACTGAGCGGACCTAGTTTTAAAATGAGCAGATCTAGTGGCAACTAGGCCAACCTAGTCAGAAAGGTAGCCGTCCCAATCTTACAAGATAGCAAAATATAGAAATAAAATTTTTGGGAACACTGAGACTGAGCCGACCTAGTCAAAAATTGAGTCGGCCCAATGCCTATAATGGCTAGTTTCTAGTTTCGCAGCTTTTTTACTCCACATATCTTCCAATGGCTATTTTCGATCTTTCAATGGCTAGATCACTTCTAGAAGCCCTCCTAGCTTATTTGTAATTGCAGAAAACCTCAAAAATACTTAAGAAAATATTTAGGATAATAGAATAGACTTTTGAACTTACAAAAAGAGCTTCCAAATAGTTTTTCAATACATTCAAGTGTGTGAGCAATATTGTATAAAGAAAGGAGTGACATCTAGATGAACATTTGTCCTTCCAACATCCTCAATTCGAGAGAAGTTAGGACATTGCTATGCAAGATTACTTCCTAATTTCTTGAAGCATTCAAGAGAAGAAATCAACCCATCAAGCAAATCTATCTAGATTTTCTTCTCATAAGCTTCATTGAGTTTGTTTTAATTTTATTGTACTCTTCTTTTTATTTCAAGTTTCTTGGGATGAGAAATTTGAATTGGTCCAAGTCTAGAGTTGCATGTTGTAAGATTAGATTGGTGAGCCTAGAACAAAACCAATCAAGATTAATTGTTAGCCTGAGAAAATAATCATTGTATGATTATGGTTTGTGAGCCAAGGTCAAAACTAACTAGGTTGGATTGTGAGCCCAAGTGAAACAATTGAACTGTAATCAAGCTAAGTGATTATAGTTGAATTTCTAAGTGGTTTACTTAGAAAATGGACATAGATGCTGAGTTTGGCACCGAACCACTATAAAATTATTGTGTTTGTGATTGTGTGTTTTTGCCTTATTACCTTCATTCACTGCACATTACATAGCTTGTTTCATTTAAGCCCTTGATTAGTTTAAATTGCTCATATCTTAAGCTGAATTTTAAAATATCCAATTCATCTCCCTCTTGGGAAGCCATCCTTGGGCAACAAGTGGTATCAGAGCAGGTACTCTAGTATTAATTATTGATCAAACTATCAAAAAGCTAAAGATTAAATGGCAACCCTAATTGAAACTCCATTGGTTGAAGGGCAATCAACCAATAGACCTTCGCTATTCAATGGGACTAACTATACCTATTGGAAAGTATAAATGAGAATATTCATCCAAGCATAATATTATGACATATGGAATGTCATAATGTTAGAACCTCACACACCTACAATCATAGTTGATGGAGTGTCCATCCCAAAACCTAAAAAGAATTAGGATGAACATGACAAGAAGAAAGCTTAACTTAACGCCAAAGCAATAAATATTTTATATTATGCTTTGGATGCTAATGAGTTCAATAGAATATTAACATGTTCATCTGCTAAAGAAATTTGGAATAGACTTGAAGTCATCCATAAGGGTATTAATCAAGTCAAGGAATCAAAGATAAATATGTTGGTACATAAGTATGAATTATTTAAAATGGAACCACACGAAACCATAATTGAAATATTCACTAGATTCACTGATATTCAAAATGGTTTGAAATATCTTGGAAGAGATTATACTAACAGCAATGTTGTGCATAAAATTCTTAAGTCTTTGCCATAGAATTGGGAGCCAAAGGTGACTACTATTCAAGAGATGAAAGACTTAAACACTCTTGCATTGGAGTAGTTAATTGGGTCACTCATGATCCATGAGCTAAACATGAACCAAAGATAAGAAGAGAAAGTGAAGAAAAAGAAGAGCATAGCACTCAAAGCTGCTACTATGTATAAAGAGGAAAGCAACTCTGAAGAAGACTCGTAGGATGATGAAGAAATGGCACTAATTACTAGAAGATTCAAGAAATTCATGAAAGGAAGGAAGAAGTTTGAACCAAGAAAAAAAATTTAGCAAGGATGAAGGTAGCAAAGAAAGAGAAAGAAAAAAGAGAAAGATCAAATCACCTGCTATGAATGTAAGAAGTCTGGACATTTTTGAATGGATTGTCCATTGCTAAAGAAGAGCTCGAAGAAATCAAGAAAGAAAGTATTAAAAGCAACATGGTGCAATGACAAAGATTCATCTTCAAGTGAAGAAGAATGTCTAAGAGAAGAAAAAGCCAATCTTTGTCTTATGGCATTGGAAGATGAGGTGTGCTTGACATCCATAAGAGCTAAAAGAAGGTGGTACCTTAATAGCGGATGCTCAAGGCACATGACGGGAGATAAATCATAATTTCTCTCTTGAAGATAAAGATGGAGGTGTTGTAACATTTGGAGATAATGATAAAAAAAAAATCATTGGTCTTGGAAATATATTGATAACACCCTCTACTAGTATAGAAAATATTTTGTATGTTGAAGGACTAATGCATAACTTACTTAGTATAAGCCAACTTTGTGATAAGAATTTTAATGTTTCATTCAAATCATCTCATTGCATTGTAACTAGTTCTTTAGATGAAAGCATCAAATTCATCGGAAAAAGACATAGTAATGTTTATACTGTTGATCTTGGTGAACTTAAAAATGAGAATATTGAATGTCTAGTTGCTATGAATGCTAAACTAAATAAATCAAGTTGGATTTGGCATAATAGATTAGGTCATGCAAGTATGGACTCACTAGCAAGATTAATTAAACTTGATTTAGTAAACGGATTACCCAAAATAAATTTTAAAAAGGACAAATTTGCAAAGCATGCCAACTTGAAAAATAAACAAAATCCTCTTTTAAATTCAAAAATATTGTTTCAACTACTAAACCTCTAGAACTACTTCATATCAATTTGTTTGGACCTATCTCAACTACTAGTCTTGGAGGCAAAAGATATAGCTTTGTTATAATAGATGATTTTTCAAGATATACATGGGTTTTATTTTTATCACATAAAGATTATGCTTTTCATATGTTTGTTGATCTATTTAACAAAATAACAAAAGAAAAGAATGCAATGTTTTATATATAAGAAGTGATCATGGCATGAAATTTAAAAATCAAAATTTTTAAAATTTTTGTTCTAAAAATGAATTCAATCATAATTTTTCAGCACCTAGGATACCTCAACAAAATGGTGTGGTCGAAAGAAAGAATAGGACATTGATTAAAATGGCATGAACCATACTTTATGAAAGCAACCTTCCAAAATATTTTTGGGTGGAAGCTATTAACATAGCATGTTATGTGCTAAATAGAGCTCTAATTAGACTAATCGTAAAGAAAACTCCATATGGACTCTATAAAGAAAAGAAACCAAATATTTTAAAATCTTTAGATGTAGATGTTTTATTCTTATAAATGATAAAGATAATCTAGGAAAGTTTGATGCAAATCAGATGAAGAAATTTTTCTAGGATATTCATCACATGGTAGAGCATATAGAGTATTCAATAAAAGAACATTGATTGTGGAAGAATCCGTATATACGATTTTTGATGAAACTAACTCTCCTAAAATAGGAGAAGAAGATCTTGATGTGGATGCAGAAATTTTAGAAAAGAAAATGAAGGATATATCACTTGAAGATACTCCCTCTAAAGAAAAAAAACAAAGAGCAAGAAGTTGAAGAAGTGTTGCTACAATCTTAAGATGATTAAGGTACATCCAACATACCAAAGAAATGGAGGTATGATCATAATCATCCTAAGAAATTAATAATAGGTGATCCATCTTACGGAGTTAAAACTAGATCATCTCTTAGGAAAGCTATGAATCATATTCCATTTATATCTCATTTAGAACCTAAAAATATAATTGAAGCTGAAAAAGATTCAAATTGGATATTAGCAATGCAAGTAGAGTTAAACCAATTTGAAAGAAATAAAGTTTAGAAATTAGTTGACAGACCTAAAAATTTTCTTATAATTGGTACAAAATGGATCTTTAGAAATAAACTTGATGAAAAGGGCAATATAATTAAAAACAAGGCTAGATTGGCTGCACAATGATACAATCAAGAAGAGGATATTAATTTTGATGAATTCTTTACACCCATAGCTAGACTTGAAGCTATTAGATTGTTCTTAGCATTTGCATATTTCATGAACTTTAAACTTTTTCAAATAGATGTAAAGAGTGCATTTTTAAATGGTTTAATTGAAGAAGAAATTTATGTAGAACAACCTCCAAGCTTTGAGAGTCAAAATTTACCTAATCATGTATATAAACTTAAAAAAGCACTACATAGATTAAAACAAGCATCTAGGGCTTGGTATGATAGATTGAGTAAGTTCTTATTAAACAATGATTTTAAAAGAGGTAATGTAGATAAAACACTATTTATTAAAAGAAAATCAAGTGATTTATTGATTTTCCAATTATATGTTGATAATATAGTATTCGGTGCTACTAATGAGGTTTTGTGTAGAGAGTTTGCTAATCTCATGTAAGGTGAGTTCAAGATGAGTATGATGGGATAGCTCAACTTCTTTCTCGGACTCCAAATCAAGCAATCAAATGAGAAGATCTTCATCAACCAAAGTAAATACATTAAGAAAATGCTAAAAAAATTTAGGATGGAGAATGTCAAAGGAAGTGGCACTTTCATGAGCACAAGTTGCAAGCTTGATCAAGATCCAAAAGAAAAAGTAGTAGATCCTAAGCTATATCGAGGTATGATTGGATCTTTACTATATTTAATTGCAAGTAGGCTGGACATAATATTTAGTGTATGCATGTGTGCGCATTATCAATCAAATCCTAAGGAATCACATGTATTAGCAATTAGAAGAATCTTTAAGTATCTGATAAAAACTCAAGATGTTGGTTTTTGGTACTCTAAACAATCTTTATTAGATTTAATTGGTTATGGTGATTCAGATTTTGCTGGTTGTTACCTAGATAGGAAGAGTATAAGCGGTATATATCAATTTCTAGGAGTGAATTTCATCTCTTGGTTTAGCAAGAAATAAAACTCGATAGCCTTGTCTATAGTGGAAGCTGAATACATTGCTGTTGGGAGTTGTTGTGCTCAACTATTATGGATCAAACAATAATTAGAAGATTATGGTATTACTTGTAATAACATTCCTATTAAATATGATAAGACAAGTACCATAAATTTAACTAAAAATCTTATATTATATTCAAGAACAAAATAAATAGAAATAAGAAATCATTTTATTAGAGAGCATGTTCAAAATAATGATATATTTCTTGAATATGTGCCTACCAAAAATCAAGTTGCTAATATCTTTACTAAACCCTTGAATGAAGAAAGATTTTGCACAATTAGGAAGCAATTAGGTTTATCTGATCTGATTTGTCAGATGAATATTTTGTGATAATTGATTTTCTTATGATAAAATGAGTGATTTTGACATGGTTAGTTTGCTTGCATTTGTTCAATTTTTATCTCATTTAGAAAAGAAAAATCAATGGAAAATTTTCTGGACTTGAAACTCAAAATATTCAAGTCTGTGCCCAACTGAGCAGTCCCATTATTTTCTTATGAAAAAATTTAGTCATTCTAGTAATGGGCCGACTCAATTTTTCTTCACAAAAAATTGGGCTGACTAAGTTGTCGGGAATCTTTATTTTTTAAGCGGACAGACCGATGGCTCTTTTATATTTCATTTTTTAGCCGTCTATAGAGGAAACCCTAGAACCCTAAAGACCTCCTAGAAATCCTTTTCCATCGAATTTGAGTGGGGTTTTGGAATCATGCCATGCAAGAAACAAACCATAACCCCTAGGATCAAGCATGCATGTCCAGTTCCGCCACCTAGAAGGGCGATTAGCGCTGGAGAATGACGAACAAAGTTTCATGAAGATCGTTCCTCTAGGTCAACTCAATCATCCTCACCTCCTCTAGGATCATCCACTCAACACCCTCACCCTCCATCTGAAGGAGAAATCCTGATTTTTTGGATCAGGTTCGTTCAAATCTGATTGGATCAAGAGGCATATTTCAAAAATATCCTCTCAGATCCAAATCAGATCTGACATTTTTTAGATCTGATTTTATGATCTGATAAATAAAAAAATTTAATTTAATTAAATCTAAATTAGTTTTACCTTGATACGGGTAATCCGATTATCCATTGATGATCTGCTGATGACCTGAGGTTCTGGATCTAGCCACGCAAATGCCTGATCTGTATCGGTATCCACTTAGGCTAAATTTGGAGATCTTCTTCTTCTTTATCATATCTCCAAAAATCAGATCTGGATCTGATTTGGAGGATCTTTGAAACTTCTTTCGAAGATCTACTATCATCTCTGCAATAGTGCTGCCTTCTTCCTTTCTCATCAGCCTTTTCTTGCTTGAATCACACTAATCTAAAGCCCAACTATCCTTGGGCATGGAGAAGAGAGAGAGGATCAAAAAGATGGTGTGGAGGGAGAGGAGCAGCCTTAGGGCCTGGCTAGGAGAAAGTTCTATCAAAGTTGGGCGCAGACAGGTCTTTATATAGACCCTGTTGTGCCACGTAGTGCCACATCAGCCCGACCGATCCCATTGCTTCGTGCAATCAGATCTAGATCTGATTGATGGGATGACATCATCTAATCTAATCAGATGAGAGACCCATGGATTTATCATTAGGTGGCACCTAAGACTGGTCAAAGTCTATAGGTGAGGGTCACCTAGTTTGAATCTAAGAAGCAACCTGGAGTCCCATCCGTATGGGACTCCAGGCGTCCTTATCCATGGGCGCATGCCATTATAGGCATGTGCCCCTTTCTTTCCAAAATCCAATAAGGGGACAAGCCCCTATCTGCTCTCCAATAAGTACATGACACATGGGCAGATGGCCAAGGGTCAAAGGTCAATGTTTGGCCAAAGTCAAAGGATAAGAATTAGCAGGTGATGGAAAATGGCAGGTGTTGAATCAAATTTATCTCATAAATTAAGATAACCCTTTTCTAACTTGGACAAGCTTTAGTCAGACTAGGTAAAGGTACCTAAGTGAGTACAAACTCATTTGGCTCAGTTGAGACGACTTTTAATGATAGGAAAAGGAGAATGTTAGGCTCAATCGTGTGCTAGCACGATTTTCTTGAACCTAATTGAATCCAATTCAAATCAATTGAACTGGGTTAGTCCAATTGATGATATCTAGATCCAAACCCTTATTTGTATGACCTAGTTAGGTTTAGTTCTATATGGTAATGAGATATGTCGTGATGTCCATCATTAACATCATCGAAACTCCCTTTCGATGGATCAGAACTCTTCTGATTCAGACAACTAGAATGATCGATCATCTAAATCATTCTAATTGCTCCCAAAATCCACCAGTGACACCTAGCAGTATATGGTGGCAACTCCATCAGAGCTAAAAATGCGAATCCTCTCAGGTGCAGCTACCTGTGTGCGAATTAAGTTCTTCTATCTTGAGCCCCGATCAGATTAGGGTTAAGGTGAACTCATCAAACCCTAGTCTCTGTCATATGATGTAATCATTCGATTCGAGTCCAATGTGAAAATCTTAAATAGAAACTCTTTCTATTATTTCACTCGCTACTATGGCCATGGGCTTACTGGACTTGATTCTCATGATCATCATAGGGTCTGCTCCTCATACCACCGAGGTAGATAGATTCCATCTTGATGCAATCCAGTTCCTACAATGAACATGCTATAGCCAACATACACCTCAGGGTTCCGATATGGCTAGGAGATCCGAGTTAATGGTGTAGTCAAACTATAACACCCTCAAGGTGAACTGTCCGATGCACCTCAGGTCAAAGAACCAGACACACTACTGCATAGCATCGAGTCAGTCATTGACGAGAAGGTAGACTTCCTTAATGACTACTCGAGGTGGTCACGCTCAGTGCCCTCGTTCTCTAACGAGTACCTATACTCTCGCTCCGGTGTCTCCACACCGTAGACTCAAGACTCATCTACTAAAAAGAAGCGATTATACACCAACCTTCCGGATCAATCACCATCCTCGTGATGATCCTATGGTCGGGAGCATTTTATGAGTTAATAATGATTATTCATGTCTTAAATTTTCAACTCTTGAAAATATGAATTATCATTACCATTAACTCAAAGGATGTATCACAGACACTAAATACACATATGTGATAGAAAATAACCCATTTTATTGTTTATAGTCAAAATTATAATTTTGCCCCTAGAAGTGTATTACAAGTGTCAGCCAATTCTGGCTTCTAGGGCACATATATCTAACAATCTCCCACTTGTCCTAAAGCCAATTGGCTACAAGTCTAAGTCCCATCTTCTCAAGGTGGGCTTCGATCTTCTGCTGGCCCAACGGCTTTGTAAGTGGGTCTGCCACATTATCTGCAGGAGTTGACTCTCTTGACCTCGAACGTAACCCTTTCTCGAAGGTAATCGCGGATGAGGTGGTATCGCCGCTCGAATGTGCTTGGATTTTTGGTGAGACCTCGGCTCCTTAGCAAGGGCTATGGCGCCATTGTTGTCGCAGTATAGAGGAATGGCATCTGATGGCATTACTCCGAATCTTCTGCAGCAAACTTCTTATACCAGAATGCTTCCTTTGCAGCCTCTGATGCAGCGATATATTCTGCTTCCATGGTGGAATCTGCTATCACTGTTTGCTTGGAAACTCTTCCAGCTGACAGCTCCACCATTGCACACAAACAGACTTCCCAGATGTCGACTTTCGATCATCTATATCGGACATGAAAGTCCGAGTCTGTGTATCCCTGGACTTGGAGTTCTCCATTACCAAAGACCAACATCATATCCTTAGTTCTTCTCAAGTACTTAAGGATACATTTCACAGAAGTCCAGTGTTCTTCACCTGGATTTGACTGATATCTGCTTGTGACACTCACAGCATGGGCTATATCAGGTCGTGTACATAGCATGGCATACATGAGGCTCCCTATTGCAGAAGCATAAGGGATCTTGCTCATGCGTTCTATTTCCTCAGGTGTGCTAGGGGCACATCTTCTTGGAAAGATGAATACCATGTCTGAAGGGTATTAATCCCCTCTTAGAGTTTTCCATACTAAACCTCTTTAGTACTTCCTCTATGTACATCTTCTGTGAAAGTCCTAGCATCCTATTCGGTCTATCCCTATAGACCTTAATTCCTAGAATAAAGGATGCTTCACCTAGGTCTTTCATGGAGAATTCCTTTAGGACAACCACATTTTGACTGATGTCAACATGGGAATATCATTCCCAATAAGGAGGATGTCATCCACGTACAATACGAGGAAGACAACAGCGCTCCCACTGACCTTTTTGAAGAACACATGGTTCCTCTTCATTTTTGATGAAACCAAACTTTTTGATCACATCATTGAAAATGAGTGTTCCAGCTCCGAGATGCTTGCTTAAGTCCATATATGGACCTTTGCAGCTTGCAAACCTTGTGATCAGTATCACTGGATGTGAAACCTAGCGGCTGTTCCATATAGATATCTTCCTCAAGATATCCATTTAAGGAATGCCGTTTTCACATCCATTTGCCATATTTCATAATCGAAATAGGCTGCAACAGCAAGCAATGTGCGGATGGATTTTAGCATAGCTACTGGGGAAAAGGTATCCTGATAGTCAATGCCTTCATGCGTTGACTATAACCTTTTGCCACTAGTCTAGCCTTGAATGTCTCCACATTCCCATCTGCACCAATCTTTCTCTTGAAGATCCATTTACACCCAATAGGTACTATACCTTCTGGTGGATCTACCAAGGTCCAGACTTGGTTTGAGTGCATCGAGTCAATTTCTGACTTCATTGCCTCTAAGCCATTTCTCGGAGTCGATATCTGATATCGCCTCGTTGTAGGTTTTGGGATCATCACCATGAGCACCATTACCTATGAGGAACATTTCCTCTACATTCCTCTGAAATAATACCTAAGTATCTTTCAGGGGGATGGGAAAACTCTTTCCGATCTACGAGGTGGAGGAGGTAGTGTTCTTATTGGCTCAACCTGATTTGGTTCCATTTGGTCCTTAGCTCGTTGCTGCTTGTGAGACTTTCTCATCAAGCTTAATCTGCTTTCCAATGCCGCTATCTTGAATAAACTATTTTTCAAGAAAGATGGCATGTCGACTCACAATCACATTGTGGTCTTCTGGAATGTAGAAATAGTATCCTAATGACTCTTTAGGATATCCTATGAATCGAGCTCTAAAGGACCTAAACTCTAACTTGTCCGCTTGTTGTCTTTTGACATGAGCCGGACAACCCCAAATTCTGAGATGACTCAGACTTGGTTTCTTACCGTGCCATATCTCATACGGTGTGGTAGGAACGGTTTTAGAGGGAACCCTATTCAGTAAATAGATTGAAGTTAACAAACAGAATGTCCCCAAAGAAAATCAGGGAGGTCTGTGAAGCTCATCATGGATCGAACCATATCCAATAGAGTCCGATTTCTCCGTTCTGAAACCCCGTTGAGTTGAGGTGTTCCTGGTGGAGTCCATTGAGAGACTATGCCATTTTCCTTGAGATAGTCTAGGAATTTCCCGGCTAAGGTATTCACCTCCTCGATCTGATCGAAGAACCTTAATGGGTTTTCCAGTTTGTTTTTCTACTTCATGTCTGAATTCTTTGAACTTTTCAAAAGCTTCAGACTTATGTCTCATAAGATACACATACCCATACCTAGACAGATCATCGGTAAAGGTAATGAAGTAGACAAAATTGCCTCTAGCCGGCACATCAAATGGGCCGCACACATCAGTATGTACTAGGGCAAGGAGATCTGTGGCCCTTTCCCCATGTCCTACAAAAGGGAGTTTAGTCATTTTGCCTTGAAGACAAGATTCACAAGTTGGATATGACTCGAAAGTCAATGGACTCAATAGCCCATTTTTCTCCAATTTGTTAATCCTATCTTCTGCTATATGACCTAATCTCAGGTGCCATAGATATCTATCGTTTGGACTATCCCTAGGTCATTTTGATTTTATGGCATTCACGTTTTGCTCGATAGTTAAAAATAGATACATCAATATGTAACTGATAAAGACCATTAATAAGGAAACCACTTTGCAATTTTATTTCTTTCATAAAGAATGTTACAATGGTCCTTAAAGAAGGTAATTACATAGCCTTCTAATGCTAAGGCATGAAATAGAAATCAAATTTCCTGCTTAGCTGCAGGCACATAATAACAGTCTTTTAATAACTAAGTCTAATCAGATGGTAATCGAAGAGGGTATGTTCCCACGGCCACTGCAGCAACTCTTGCTCCATTTTCCGACACGTAGGATCATGTCTCCATCCCTCAGCCTCCTGCTATCCTCAAGACCCTGCATAGAAGTGCACAGATGAGCACTAGAACCAGAGTCAAGCACCCAACTGGATGCAGAAGAAACCGTAAGGTTAGACTCAATAACGAGCATACCTCCAGAAGGACCTTCCTTCTTGTTCTTTAGGGTGGCCAGGTAAGTAGGGCAGTTCCGCTTCCAATGGCCGTCGCTGTTGCAATGGAAATACTTTTCCTTTGCCATCGACCTTCTTCTTCGGTTCTGCCTTCTTCTTCTTTGATCCTTCCACCTTTTGCTTTTTCACAGACTTCTTTTTCTTTCCATAAGACTTTCTTTTGGAAGAAGTCCGTTCCATAGCAAGAACTGAGCCTTTAGAACCTTTCATAGAAAGCTCAGCGGTAACCAGCATATTCATCAACTTCGGCCAAGGAATTTTGAAGTTTATGCATGTGGTAATTCATGATGAATTGCCCATATGCATCAGTCAAGGATTGCAGAATAATATCATTCTGCAGATCCAAGTCCAACTTCACACCGAGCTTCTCAAGCTCTTCCATGTCCTTGATCATCATGTCAGACAGTGATCTTGGACTGACTGCCCATCACGCATCTTAGCCTTAAAAAGTCATTTCGTGACTTGATATTTGGCTGCGCGACTCTGTTCACCAAACATCTCCTGCAGGTGAGCCAACATTTGGCGAGCAGTCCCGATATCTTCATGTTGGCGCTGGAGCTCATCAGACATCGAGCCCAACATGTAGTATCTGGCCTTATTATCTTCGTCAATCCATTTTTCCAGAGACGCTCTCTGTTCAGTGGATGGACGAGCTGGTAAGGTGGGAGGGTCCTGGTCCAAAACATGTGTTAACTTCTCTGAAACCAAAACAATTTTGTAGTTCCTGAGCCAATCTTTATAATTGGGTCCAGTCAGTCTATGTGTGTCTAGGATACGTGCCAGTGGGTTGGACGCAGACATTTTTCCTGTAGAGAGTCAAAGATTCTAGTTAGATACTTGTAATTTTGACTTGACCAATTTGTTTAGGGAATTTTATTTTTAAACAAATTAGCTCCCACTATTTTCTCGGATCCCTACACTCCCTCTGTAGAGATGCGAAAAATCTCCGCGATAATGATGATTTCTAGTGGGTGGTGCGGTCTCACCAACTGACTCATCACCTCACCTAACAGTTATTGGTGATGGGTTAGCCAATGAGTGAACAACTCTTGTTCAATGATTCTCTAATCATGGTGCACCCAAACTTGGTCTCTAATTCATGAATCTCACCGTATCCGGAATATTGATCCACTCCTTAGTTAAGTCAGACCCACCATTTGCATAGACTGGGTTCCTAATTGAGGTCTCTCACCGTATCCAGAATATTGAGCCCAACTCATCCTCCAGCCCATAGCATCCAATGCCTAATAGACATGGTTGCGTCTTTCCCGGTGCAACTGAGCCACTGTATCCAGCCGAGAACAATCAACCCCGGGAAGGGCCCGCACATCTACAATGGTGGAAGACCTCAGACTTAATCTTTTCTTAGGGAGAATTGATTCAGGTCTCATTAAACTAGACTTGGCATTAGTCATAACAATTATGACTAACCTAGTGGCATGGGTTAGCTCGGATTATTGACCACCTCAGATCAGAACTGTGTCAACAGATATGGCCAGGTAAGTGAGACCGGTGGAAGGGAATATGCCATTAACTCGCACAAGAACGCATTCGAGTCGAGTAGCTTCCAATTAAAAATCCAGTCGGTCGTCTGTGCCAAACTTACCTTAGACACCAAATTGTTGAGTCAGAACCAATTGGGTTAGCCTACAATCCAGACTCTAACCTCTGAGCCTAATTAGGTCTTGCTTGATCGATCACTCATGTGACTCGATCTTGACCCAGACTTAATCCTATTAGGCTGGTCAATTTAAGCATTGTTGATCCCATCTAACCAACTCTTGATTCGGTTTGATCAACCGCTTAGACCTAATTGAGCTACCCAAGCCCGAACCCAGTATTTTATGAATATGTCTTAGATCTAAAAATTCTCAATTTTAGACCTAATTATATTTCCATAAACTTAATTCTTAATTAAGTTTAGGGTTCATAAACAAAATATGCACAATAAATCCTAGGGTTTCAGGATCTAGGGTTTTGCAGAAAGTAAGTTTTGGGTTTCTGATTAAGGACGAACACGCAGCACCCCTACACGTAATCATAAGAACACCCCATCGAATGGGAAGAGAGGGCCTTTAAACCCTTCTTCGTTCTTATGACCGGACGGCCAAGAGGAACGCCTTAATCAGGAACATACAACTAATCTACAAAACAGTAATTAGATCTATATCATATATCTCATATAAGAAAATTTAGATCTAATCAAAACATATTTTGCATACATCTCATGTATCATGCATGCATGTTTTTCAGATCTAAATTATCTCATAATAATCTAAAAAATTAGATTTAAATTTGATCTAATCAAATAAAATTCTAATCTAGACAATATTGTAGAACTATTCTACAACTAGTCTAGACATGCATCTATCATATCTCATATGATATTTAAAATTAAATTTAATTTATTTTCTATTTTTCAGATGTTATTATAATTTTTATAATATCAAAAAATAGTAAATAAATAAGATCTAAAATATGATTTAATCAATTAAATCAAAAACATGCATTATACTATTCTACACATAGAACTATTCTATTCTAGAACTAGTCATGCATATCTTCATACATCTTAGATCCAGAATCATTTAATTTTAATTTTTAACTTTTTGATTTCAGATCTGATCACATCTCATGTGACATCTGAAATCACTTTATTTTTAATTAAAATAAAATTAAAATCAGATCTAAATAAATTTTAGAACCATGGCTCTGATACCAGTTGAAGGGAAATCCTGATTTCCCGGTCCAGGTTCGTTCAGATCTGATTAGATCAAGAGATATATTTCAAAAATTTTCTCTTGATCTTAATCAGATCTTGATATTTTTCAGATCTGATTCTTATTATTTTAATAAATAAAATAAAATAAGATAAATTAAATTAAATCTAAATTTAATTTTACCTGATTTGGGTAATCCTATTACCCTGTAGATGATCCTGATTGCAGCGGAAGGTTCTGGATCTCAGCCACGCAAGCGCCTGGCCTCTACCGGTATCCACTCGGGTTGGATCTGGAGATCCTCTTCTTCTCTATCACATCCTCCAAAAATCAGATCTGGATCTGATCTGGAGGATCTTCAAAACTCTTTTGAAGATCTGCAGTCGTCCTTTTGCAGCAGCGCAGCCTTCTTGCTTTTGATCGCCTTTCCTTGATCTGAATCGCACCAAACTAAGTCCAAAACACCTTTTGGACGTGGAGAGCAAGAGGAGAAGGAGTCAGAAAGGTGGCATGAAGGAGGGGAGAGGCAGCCTTGGGGCAAGGCTAGGGAAATCTCTATTCAATAAGACTTGGGTGCAGACAAGGGTCTTATATTATAGACCCTGCTGCGCCACACAGTCCACTTCACCCCGAACCAATCATGTTGCCTTTGTGCAAATCAAATCTAAACCCTTTGATTGGTAGGATGAATCAGATCTAAATCTGATTGATTGAAAAAGAGACCCCTGGATTCCTCCTTAGAGGGTGCCTAAGACCAGTCAAACTGGATTCTTAGTAGGGTCACTCTAATTTGGAATCCAAAAGGGAGGTGGAGTCCTTGTCCAAACAAGGACTCCTAGGCGCCTCCTACTTGGGCTCACGCCACCCTTGGCGTGCGCCCTTCTCCTTGCCAGGTTCTGGCAGGGGGACAAGCCCCCACCAGCTCTCCAATAGGTGCATGACATGTGGTCAAAAGTCAAAGGGTCAATGGTCAACGTTTGACCAGTCAAAGGTAGACTTTTGACCAAAGTCAAAGAACAAGAAATGGCAGGTGACCAAAAATGGCAGGTAATGTCTCAAATACAAAATAAGACAACCTATTCTTTGACTTGGACAACCTCCAGTCAGACCATATGAAGGCCTCTGATTGAGCACAAACTCCTTTGGCTCAGTCAGGACAACTTATTTATGATAGTAAAAGAAGAACGTTAGGTTCAATCGAGTGCTAGCACGATTTCCTTGAACCTAATTGAATCTCATTCAGATCAATTGAACTAGATCAGTTCAATTGATGATCACCAGATTCAAACCCTTGTTTGTGTGACCCAGTTAGGTTCAGTTCTGTATGGTAATGGGATATGTCATGATCTCTATCATCAGACATCATCGAAACTCCTTTCGATGGATCAGAACTCTTCTGATTCGAACAGCTAGAATGATCGATCATCTAAATCATTCTAATTGCTCCCAAAATCCACCAGTGACACCTAGCAGTATATGGTGGCAACCCATCAGAGCTGAATGCGAACCTCTTGGTGCAGCTACCTGTGTGATTAAGTTCTTCTATCTTGAGCCCCGATCAGATTAGGGTTAAGGTGAACTCGTCAAACCCTAGTCTCTGTCATATGATGTAATCATTCGATTCGAGTCCAATGTGAAAATCTAAATAGAAACTCTTTCTATTATTTCACTCTACCATGGCCATGGGCTTTCTGGACTTGATTCTCATGATCATCATAGGGCTGCTCCTCTACCACCGAGGTAGATAGATTCCCATCTTGATGCAATCCAGTTCCTACAATGAACATGCTATAGCCAACATACACCTCAGGGTTTCCATATGGCTAGGAGACCGAGTAATGGTGTAGTCAAACTATAACACCCTCAAGGTGAACTGCCGATGCATCTCAGGTCAAAGAACCAGACACACTACTGCAGCATCGAGTCAGTCATTGACGAGAAGGTAGACTTCCTAATGACTACTCGAGGTGGTCACGCTCAGTGCCCTCGTTCTCTAACGAGTACCTGTATTCTCACTTTGGTGTCTCTACACCATAGACTCAAGACACATCTACTATAAAGAAGCGATTGTACACTAACCTTTCGGATCAATCACCATCCTCATGATGATCCTACGGTCAGGAGCATTTTATGAGTTAATAATAAAAATTCTTGTCTTAAATTTTTAACTCTTGAAAATAAGAATTATCATTACCATTAACTCAAGGGATGTATCACAGACACTAGATACACATATGTGATAGAAAATAACTCATTTTATTATTTACAGTCAAAATTATAATTTTATCCTTAGAAGTGTATTACAAGTGTCGACGAATTCTGACTTCTAGGGCACACATATCTAACACTATCTCCAATTTCCACTCCATCTCTCTCTTCCACACCCATCGATCTCTCTTCTAGGGCTATTAAAATCGGTAGAAGGGTAGATTTTGGCTTTTTGGAAAAGGAAGGGTTTGCATTTGGAGAGAGGTTGAAGTATCAAGCTTGGGAATACCTATGTTCTGGAATCAACCTCCCAACCTATCCAAATATAGTACGAAAGTTCTATGGAAATGCTAAGGTTAGCCCTAAATTATTTGAAATAGAGGTAAAGAAAGTAAAGATCAATTTGACAATGGAGAAATTAGAGAGCTTACTTAGGGCACCCACTAAAGGAGCTGAGAGACTAGATGATCAAGAGAGTGGGTTGCGACTATTATTTGCTAGAGATGATGCCATGCACTTTGAGGAAATCCATGCTAGAGATCTGTCTGTGGAAAGTAGACTGCTTCACCATATTTCTGCCAGGATTCTAGTACCCAGAGTAGAAAGGTTTGATTTTCTCAAGAAAAATGATATAGCTGTGATGTATCATATCATAATGAGAGAAAAGTTTAACCTTCCAGCTTTGATTTTGAGGGTAATGCAAGAAGCATCCCAAAGAGAAAAACCTATACTATCTTATAGGATATTTTTGATATTGGTGTTTTAAGACTTTGGAGTTAGTTTGGAAGGAGAACCATGTTGGAAGCTTCAGCACTATGTTACATACAATCTGAAATCGATGCATAGGATGAAGTTTATGAAGGTTAATCAGATTTAGGTGATGTTAGATGAAGAAGGAGAACAGAGACATGAGCCAGAGCCCATGCCATAACACCCAGTGCCTGTTCCATCTTCATCCACTATTAGACTATATGAGGATTAGATTGAGGAGATAGTACAGCGTGTCTTGGCTAGAGTATATGATAGACTCTCTGGTGGTCTTCTCTCATTAATGAAAAATGCTGTGAGGAAGGTGTACGTTTATCGAACAGCATACTTTAGCACCCATGGATCCTGCCTCATCCGACCCTCCAGAGTCTAACATTGATTAGGTTTCTTATAAGATCCATTTAGTCATGCTTAGAACATTTTGGTTGCAAATGTTCATGTCTTCATGATATGTAATGTTCAAACTTCAGCATTTTATACTTGGATCATTTTGTATCTAAGAATGAATGAAGTTTGATTTTGATTTGTATTGTATCAAATTCTTCTAATGAATGAATGAAATTTATCTCTTTATATTGTATGGAATTCATGTTTGATGAATTCTTTTCTTATATTGTGTGTTTGATTTTTTGATAATGATAAAAAGGGGAAGAAAAATGAGTATAAAATGATAATTGACACTTAAAATATAAATTAAGTGAAAAGAATTGAAAGAACATGCATTACTTAAGTAAGAACTAAACAAAAAAGGTGCAAGCAATAGCAATTCAATTGTAATTACAATTATGGAAGATATCATAACTCAAATTGCTAAATTGAAACCTCGGCACATAGTAAGGAGGAGCAATACAAAATTTTACTTAAAATTGAACATACTTATCATATTCAGGGGGAGCATATGTAAATTGGTAAAATCTAAATAAATATGATGTATGAGTTAATTGGTAAAATTGAATGAAAATACCATTTTAAAATATGAAGAAAAGGTTATACTCAAAAGATTTTGTCATCATCAAAAAGGGGAAGATTGTTGATCCTAGATTAATTTTGATGATAACAAAAGCATTTGAATATAGATTATTAAATTACTAACATTATTTGTGAGGATGTGTAGGTGTAAATTTTAAGAGCTTACAAACACCAAGTATTCTCATTCATACAAATAAAGACTCATCACTCAAGATTTTAGAAAAGATATTTAAAAGTGGATACATCTTTTAAGAGGTTATAATAAAGATTAAACCAAAATGAAAAGGATAAGTCTAGCCTACAAAAAGATTTAGAGAAGAAAGGATCACAAATAATCATTGGCATGCAAACTGGGCTGACCCAGTTTTAAACTGAGCTAACCTAGTCTCAGTAGAAGCAAAAGATAGAAAGGATAGAAAACAACATTCTTCATGATCCAGGGGACTGAGCCGACCTAGTTTTAAACTAAGCAGATCCAGTGACAACTAGGCTAACCCAGTCAGAAAGATTGCCATCCCAGTCTCAGAAGATAGCAAAATACAGAATCAAAAATTTTGAGAACACTAAGACTGAGCCGATCCAGCTAAAAATTGAGCTAATCTAGTTTGGACTAAGCCGACCTAGTCAAAAATTGAACCAGCCCAGTGCATGTAATGGCTAGTTTAGTTTCGTAGCTTTTTTATCCCACACACCTTCCAATGGCTTTTTTTGGTCTTCCAATGGCTAGATGACTTCTAAAAGCCCTCCTAGCTTACTTGTAATGGTGGAAAATCTTAGAGATACTTAAGGAAACATTTGGGACAAGAGAAGAGACTTTTGAACTTGCAGAAAGAGCTTCCAAATAGTTTTTTAGTACATTCAAGTGTGTGAGCAATATTGTAAAAAGGAAGGAGTGACATCTAGAAAAATATTTATCCTTCCAACATCCTCAATCCAAGAGAAGTCAGGGCATTGCTATTGAAGATTACTTCCTACTTTCCTCAAGCATTCAAGAGAAAAAATCAACCCATCAATCAAATCTACCTAGATTTTCTTCTCATAAGCTTCATTGAGATTGTTTTAATTTTATTGTACTCTTCTTTTTATTTAAGTTTTTTAGGGTGAGAAACTTGGATTGGTCGAATCCTAGAGTTGGACGTTGTAAGGTTAAATTGGTGAGCCTAGAGAAAAATCAATTGGGGTTGATTGTTAGCCCAAAAAAATAATCATTGCATGGTTGTGGTTGGTGAGCTAAGGTCAAAACCAACTTGGTTGGATTATGAGCCCATGTAAAGCAATTGGACTATAATCAAGCTAAGTGGTTATAGTTGAATTCCTAAGTGGTTTACTTAGAGAGTAGACGTAGGTACTGAGTTTGGCACGGACCCACTATAAAATAATTGTGTTTGTGATTGTGTGTTTCTACTTTATTACTTTATTACTTTCATTCACTGTACATTACATAGCTTACTTTATTTAAGTCCTTGATTAGTTTAATTTGCTCATATTTTAAGCTAAATTTTAAAATACCTATTTCACCCTCCCCCTCTTTGGAAGCCATTCTTGGGCAATAGTCTTTAATTGGGAGCTACTCGCATCTCGATGAAGTTATGTTTTGATCATATCACTTGACATTTAAGCTAAACCCATGTCAGTTAGGTAAATCAGTGTGACTGATTCAGGTGCTCCTAGACTAGCCAATCTATGGTCTCCATTAATCTGACTTGGTGAAGTCAGTGGGAGGATCTTGATTAGCTAGTTCATCTGACTCTTTTCTCTAAACCAAATTAACCAAATTCTTTAAAATTGTTAGGTCCTTAAAAATAAAATAGTTATAGTGATAACTAGATCATAGCCTTTCATTAAGTTGAGTCATAATGGATCCATTAGTTGGATAATCATTAGAGGCCCAATGGTCTGGTACTTATTGACTATTAGAATTATCATTCATAATATGATTTTTTGATCGTATCTCTCCAAATGGTGGTTAAATTGACCAACCAAAGTTGGGCTTAATCATTCTTAGGACTATTTCGAATTGATAAAGAGAAGATTTATCATTTAGTTCTTAAAAATATTCACGATCAAATTATATGTTGCTAACTAGGATGATAATATTTATCGAGTGTAGGTCATTGTATGCCATATGGATTGGTTGTCCTATTAACAAAGGAGTATGGAGACACTGGTATGGCATAAAGTTGAGATGTAAGGGTACATCATCACTGAACATGACCAAGTTAGGAGCATTTTGCTATCAAGAATTGCTCTGATAGGATGTGGGTATATGTATCCCTCTAGCTTGAGATCACCATGATGACTTACAAGCAACTCACTATGCTTTGGTACCAGACTATTTGATTTTTTAATTTAGTGATGGAAGGTTTTTAGGCATAGTCAAGTAGTTGTGAAGTTGGTGAGTGGTCAAGATGGGATTGACTGTTCCAAGAGTTTGGAGACAATACATCACTGTTTTTTAATTTAGCAAAACCTTAGCCAAGATAATTCTTGTGATGGATTTGGTATTTCGAAATACAATGTGGACAACCTATTCAGGGTTGATGGTTAAACTCTGAGTTATTCTATGAACATTCATGGTCAAGGGGATGCATTATATGGAAACCATATCCACATGAATTCTAGAATATTGCTTTATACATTTGACCTATCCGATCGTCGGATGCTACCATTGTTAGATGGTTACTCATTCGATAGTATATAGAAATTTATTCTATTTTCAGCTTTACGTTCGAACATATGGGGTCACACATATTAGAGATTTCGATCTGATCGAATGGTTAATCAATAATTGAGAATCATTTTAGGATCAAATAGTCAATGCTATTGATGTTTGACCTAGTGCACGTGCTGTAAGAGGACTAATTAGCAATCAGATTGCTAATTGGCTCAATCTAATTGAGCATAAGGGCTGAGATTGAGTCTAATTAAATGCGATTCAATTAGGTTTGGTTTGGGATCTAACTAAATGTGATTCAATTAGGTTTGGTTTGGACTTAGTTAGACCAAGTCTAATTAGTTTATTAGGTAAGCCAATTTCAAGAAAGAACAATTTTCTGTTCAATAAGGACTTGTGTGCACCTAATTTCTAATTTGATTAGAATTTAAACCAAAATTAAATATTATTTAATTTGATTTAAATGGGATCCTAGTTGAACTTGGATCATCCTAAATTTGGTTGCATCAATTTTGATTTAATTATGTTTGAAATCTAGGTTTGACCATAGAAAACTAGAGAGTCCAGTTTGACTGAGATTCTCTCTCCTTGCACCACCACATCCTTGCCCTTGCTCTCTTCTTTGTAAATGCATGAGACTCCTCATGCCTAGAGAAGCCCATGCCACCCTTTGCACCCCCCTTTTTTTAATTTAGAAATTGGTTGTGGACTAGGTCAAAACAAACAAGTTGTTTTGACCTAGGACTCTATCTCTCGTCTAGAGAAGCCCATGCCACCCCTTGCACCTCCTCCTTTTTCTATTTGGAAATTGGTTGTAAACTAGTTCAAAATAAACAAGTTGTTTTGACCTAAGACTCTATTGGATAGAGTTTGACACATCACCTATAAGGGCTGAATTTGACCAAGAAGAAATAGAAGGTGCCCAAGAGTTGGGCCACCAGATCCCTACAATTGCCTACCCTTCCGACATTGCCTTATCTAGGTATTACTGACTAGACAAGGGGGAAAACCCTGCCCTTTTTAATAAAATATCTTCTATATAAGTGGGGGATGGGCATTAGAATTTTATGAGTTATTTACCATGAGATTACCTCTTGGGCATGGGATTTCTAGGCGCTAACTCCTCTTGGGCATGGGGTTTCATTTGGACAAAGGATGTGCATGTCCTAACTTAAGGGAGAAAGCAAAGGACGAAAAAGCAGACGAGGCTCATTCTCTTGGGATCTTCTAATTCTCTTCATTCCACTTTTTTTGAGAGTTTTGAGTAGAGACGTGTTAGATATACTGTGCCCTGAAGCCCAGAATTGGCTGACAACTTGTAATACACTTCTAGGGGAATTATACTTTTTGACTAAAATCAATAAATGGGTTATTTTCTAATCACATATGTGTATTTAGTGTCTGTGATACATCCTTTGAGTTTAATGGTAATGATAATTCAATATTTTCCAAGAGTTAAAAATTTAAGACATGAATAATCATTATTAACTCATAATTGCTCCTGACCATAGGAATCATACGAGGATGTGATTGATCTGGAAGGTTGGTGTACCATTCGCTTTCTCTTTAGAGTAAGTCTTAAGTCTACGTCGTGGACAACCGGAGCAGAGTAAGATACTCGTTAGAGAATGAGGGCAACTGAGCGTGACCACCTCGAGTAGTCATTAGAAGTCTACTGCTCTCAATGACTGACTCGATGCGTAGTAGTGTGTCTGGTTCTTTGACTAAGGTGCATCAGCAGTTCACCTTGAGCGTGTTATAGTTTGACTACACCATTACTCGGTCTCTCTAGCCATATGGAACCTGAGGTGTAGTTTGGCTATGACATGTTCATTGTAGGAAACTGGATTGCATCAAGATGGAATCTATCTACCTCGGTGGTAGAGGAGTAGCCCTATGATGATCATGAGAATCAAGTCCAGCACCCATGGCCATGGCATGAGTAATGAATAATAGAAAGAGTTTCTATTTAGATTTTCACATTGGACTCAATCGAATGATTACATCATATGACAGACTAGGGTTTGACGAGTTTCACCTTATCCTAATTGATTCAGGGCTCAAGATAGAAGAACTGAATCACACAGGTAGCTGCACCAAGAGTTCGCATTCAGCTCTGATGGGTTGCCACCATACTACTGCTAGGTATCACTGGTGGATTTTTGGGAGCAATTAGAATGATTTTAGATGATCAATCATTCTAGCTGTTTTCGAATCAGAAGAGTTCTGATCCATCAAAAGAGTTTCAATGATAGTCGATGATAGAGATCTGACATGCTATCCCATTACCATATAGAACTGAACCTATATGGGTCAACAAAAAGAAGGTTTGAATTTGGTGATCATCAATTGAACTGATCAGTTAATTGATCTGAATGAGATTCAATGTAGGTTCAAGGAAATTGTGCTAGCACTCGATTGAACTCTAACGTTCTTCTTTTGCTATCATAAATAAGTTGTCCTGTCTGAGCAAAGGAGTTTGTGCTCAAAGAGGCCTTCATAATGGTCTGACAGAGGTTGTTCCAAGTCAGAAAGGTTATCTTATTTTGTAAGACGCTACCTATTTTTGGTCACCTACCATTTTCTTGTTCTTGACTTTGGTCAGAAGCTACCTTTGACTGATCAAACGTTGACCATTTGAACACTTTGACTTTTGACCACATGTCATGCACCTATTAGAGAGTTGGTGGGAGCCTGTCCCCCTAGAACCTCAGCAAGGAGGAAGGGCGCATGCCACCCTGGCGTGGTGTGCCCAAGTTTGGAGGCGCCTAGGAGTCCTTGTTGGACAAGGACTCCATCTCTTTTTGGATTCCAGTAGAGTTCTTCTAAGAACACTTTGACTGTCTAGGCACCCTCTCCAAGTAGGAATCCAGGGCTCTATTCCCTACCAATCAGATTTAGATCTCATTTCACAAAGGGTTGTGATTGGTTGGAAGAAAGGGAGTTGATCATGTAGTCTATAAAAAGACCCTGCCGCCAATCAGATTCTAAGAAATTCAATTAAGACCACACCCCAAGGCTGCTCTCTCCCTCCCTTCTCCATGCCGAACCAATCTCTTCCCCTTGCTCTCCAGTCCAAAAGGAGTTTTGGATTGTGTTGTATGGAATTCAAGCAAGAGAAAGGTGATCAAACAAGAAGGCTGCGCTGCTGCAAAGGACGACTGCTTGTCTTCAAAGAGTTGTTGAAGATCCTTCAAGATCAGATCTCAGATCTAATTTTTGGAGAATGAAATAGAGAAGAAGAGGATTCAGATCCAACCTGAGTGGATACGTAGAGGCCAGGCGTTTGCGTGTAGATCCAGAACCTTCCGCTGCAAATAGATCATCAACAGGGTAATAGGATTACTTCAGATCAGAGTAATTAAATTTTGATTAATTTATTTTTATTTTATTTTATAAAATAATTAAGAATTAGATCTAAAATATTAATCTATATAGATAAATCAAGAGAAATTTTTGAAATATATCTCTTGATCATCAATTGAACGAACCTGGATCCGGGAAATCAGGATTTCCCTTCAACTGGTATCAGAGCCATGGTTTCTAAATTTTCAGATTGATTTTTAAATTTATTTAATTAGAAATAAGTTATTTTCAGATATCACATATATGTGATCAGATCTGAAATAGAAAAAAATAAAAATTAAATAATTTGGATCTAATGATAGAAGATAGCATTGACTAGTTCTAGGAATAGAATAGTTCTATAGTAATAGTTCTTGCATTTTTTATTTAATTTATTATCATATTTTTTTAGATCTTTATTTACTATTTTTTGATTTTATATTTATAATGACTCTAAAAATAGAAATAAATTATTTAATTTTTAATATCATTGAGATATGATGATGCATGTCTAGACTAGTTGTAGAATAGTTCTACATAATTGTCTGATTAGTTTATTTTGATTACATCAATTTAAATCTAATTTTTTAGATTATTATGAGATAATTTAGATCTAAAACATGCATGATTATAATATGAGAATGTATGCAAAATATTCCATGATTAGATCTAACTTTTTATATTGAAGATATATGACATAGATCTATAATGTTTCTGGTAGTATTGATGTTCCTGATTAAGGCGTTCTCTTGGCCGTCTGTCATAAGAAATGAAGAAGGGGTTTAAAGCCTCTCTTCTCCCATTCGATGGGGTGTTCTTATGAGTGTGTAGGGGTGCTGCGTATTCATCTTAATCAGAAACCAAAACTTACTTCTGCAAAACCCTAGATCCTGAACCCTAGAATTTATTGTGCATATTTTGTGTTATGAACCTCTACTTAATTAGAATTAAAGATTATGAGAATATAATTAGTCTAAAATTAGAATTTCAGATCTAAGACATATTCATAATACTGGGTTCGGGCTTGGTAGCTCAATTAGGCTAAAGCGGTTGATCAAACGATACAAGAGTTGGTTAGATGGGATCAACTAATGCTTTAAATTGACCAGCCTAATAGGATTAAGTCTGGGTCAAGAATCGAGTCACGATCAAGCAAGACCTAATTAGGCTCATGAGGTTAGAGTCTGGATTGTAGGCTAGCCCAATTGGTTCTCGACTTCAACAATTTGGTGTCTAGAGGTAAGTTGGCATAGACGACTCGATGGTTTTTAATTGGAAGCTACTCGCCTGAATGTTTCTTGTACGAGTTAATGGCATATTCCTTCCACCGGTCTCACTTACCTAGCCATATCTATTGACAGTTCTGATCTAGGTGGTCAATAATCCGAGCTAACCCATGCCACTAGGTTAGTCATAATTGGTTATGACTAAGCAGTCTAGTTTAATGAGACTGAATCAATTCTCCCTAGAAAAGATTAAGTTAGGTCTTCACCATTGTAGATGTGTGGGCCTTTCCGGGGTTGAATTGTTCTGCTGGATACAGTGGCTCAGTTGCACCGAAAGACGCAACCATGTCTATTAGGCATTGGATGCTATGGGCTGGAGGATGAGTGGGCACAATATTCTGGATACGTGAGAGACTCAATTAGGAACCCGTCTTGCAAATGGTGGGTCTGACTTAACTAAGGAGTGGATAATATTTCAGATATGGTGAGATTCATGAATTAGAGACAGTTTGGGTGCACCTATGATTAGAGAATCATTGAACAAAGAGTTGATTCCTCATTGGTAACCCATCACCAATAACTGTTAGGTGAGGTGATGAGTCGTTGTGAGACCCACACCCTCACTAGAAAAATATTAATCATTGGAGATTTTTGCATCTCTTACAGAGGAAGTGTAGGAGATCCGAGAAAATAGTGGGAGCTAATTTGTTTAAAAATAAAATTTCTAAACAAATTGGTCAAGTCAAATTATAGTATTAACTAGAATCTTTGACTCTCTAATAGAAATGTCGTGCTCCAACCCATTGCACGTTCCTGGACCACAATAGACTGACCGGACCAATTATAAAGATTGGCTCAGGAACTACAAAATTGTTTGTGGTTCGTGAGAAGTTAACCCATGTTTTGGACCAGGACCCTCCCACATTACCAGCCCGATCCATCTGTTGAACAGAGGGCGTCTCTGAAAAAATGGATATGACGAAGATACATAAGGCAGATATTACATGTTGGGCTCGATGTTGATGAGCCTCAGGCCAACATGAGGAATATCGGGACTCACGCCAATGTTGGCTCACCTAGAGGAGATGTTTTGGGTGCAAGTCGCAAGCCAAATACAAGTCAAAATGACATTTTTAGGCTATGATGCTGATGGGCAGTCAGTCCAAGATCACTGTCTGACAAATGGACAAGGACTAGGAAGAGCTTGAGGAAGCTCGATGGTGAAGTTGACTTGGACCGTGAATGAATATTTCTGCAATCCTGACTGATGCTATGGCAATTCATCATGAATTCCAACATGATAACTTCAGAATTCCTTGGCCGAGTTAATGAATAATGCTGGTTACGCTTGAGCTTTCTATGAAAGGTTCTAAAGGCTCAGTTTTGCTTATGGAAAGAATTTTTCCAAAAGAAAGTCTTTGGAAAGAAAAAGAAGTCTGTGAAAAAGCAAAGATGGAAGGATCAAAGAAGAAGAAGAGAGCGAAGAAAAAGGCCCGATGCAAAGAAAGTAGTTTCATTGCAAAGCGAGGCCATTGGAAGGAACTCCCTACTTACCTGCCACCTAAAGAAAAGAAGGAAGGTCCTTCTGGGGTATGCTCGATTATTGAGTCTAACCTTACGTTTCTTCTGCATCCGTTGGGTGCTTGACTCTGGTTTTAGTGCTCATCTGTGCACTTTTATGCAGGGTCTTGAGGATAGCAGGAGGCTGGGGATGGAGACTGATCCTACGTTTTATGATGGAGCAAAGAGTTTGCTGCAGTAGCCGTGGGAACATACCTCTCGATTACCATCTGGTTTAGACTTAGTTTATAAGACTGTTATT
Source organism: Cocos nucifera (assembly GCA_006176705.1). NCBI lineage: Eukaryota > Viridiplantae > Streptophyta > Magnoliopsida > Arecales > Arecaceae > Cocos > Cocos nucifera. The sequence continues at coordinate 62,987 of QRFJ01004571.1, read as the reverse complement.
TTTGTGCCTACAGCTAGCAGAATTTGATTTCTTGTTCATGCTTAGCACAAGAAGGTTATTGATCTTCTTTAAGGACCATTGTAACATTCTTTTATGGAAGAAATAAAATTGCATAATGGTTTCTTATTAATGGTCTTTATCAGCTACATATTGATCGTACCTATCTTTAACTATCCGAGAAAACGTGAATGCAAACGACCTCAAGGGGAATAGTCAACGAAGAGTATCTATGGCACCTTGAGATTAGGTAATTAGCAGAAGATAGGATCAAAAATTGGAGAAAAATGGGGCTATTGAGTCCTTTGAACTTCGAGTCATATCCAACTTGTGACTCTGTCTTCAAGGAAAATGATAAACTCCTTTTGAGGACATGGGAAGGGCCACAGATCTCTTGCCCTAGTACATACTGATGTGTGCGGCCCATTTGATGTGCCGCTAGCGGCAATTTTGTCTACTTTCATTACTTTACCGATGATCTGTCTAGGTATGGTATTGGTATCTTAATGAGACACAAGTCTGAAGCTTTGAAAAGTTCAAAGAATTCAGACATGAAGTAGAAAAAAAAATGGAAAATCCATTAAGGTTCTTCGATCAGATCGAGGAGGTAATACCTTAGCCGGAATTCCTAGACTATCTCAAGGAAATTGGCATAAATCTGTCAATGACTCCACTTCAGGAACACTCAACTCAACGGGGTTTTCAGAACGAAAAATTGACTCTATTGGATATGGTTCGATCCATGATGTGAGCTTCACAGACCTCCTGATTTCCTTTGGGGACACACTTATTACTTCAATCTATCTACTGAATAAGGTTCCTCTAAAATCCTTCCTACCAACCATTGATATGGCATGTAAGAAACAAGTTCTGAGTCATCTCAAGAATTTGGGGTTGGTCCCTCATGTCAAAAGCAACAAGCGGACAAGTTAAGTTTAGGTCCTTCAGAGCTGATTCATAGGATATCCTAAAGAGTCATTAGGCTATATTTCTATATTCAGATCAGACCACAATGTGATTGTGAGTCGACATGCATCTTTCTTGAAAAATAGTTTATTCAAGATAGCGCATTGGAAAAGAGATCAACTTGATGAGAAGTCTACAGCAACAGTAAGGCAATGGAATCTATAAGTTGAAAGGCACCAATAGAAACACTACCTCCTCCACCTGCGTAGATCGAAAGAGTTTCCAGTCCCCTGAAAGTACTTAGGATATTTCAGAGAAGTTAGAGGAAATTTCCTCGTAGGTAATGGTGCTCATGGATGATGATCCAAAACCTAACAGAGGGCATATAGATATCGATCCCGAGAAATGTAGAGGCAATGCAGTCAGAAATTGACTCGATGCACTCACCACTAAGTCTGGACTTGGTAGATCCACCAGAAGGTATAGTACCTATTGGTAATGGATCTTCAAGAGAAAGATTGGTGCAATGGGAATGTGGAGACATTCAAGGCAAGACTAGTGGCAAAGAGTTATGTAACGCGAAGGCATGACTATCAGGATACTTTTCCCTAGTGGCTTATGCTAAAATCCATCCGCACATTGCTTGCTGTTGCCGCTATTTCGATTATGAAATATGGCAAATGATGTAAAAACGCCATTCTCTAAATGGATATCTTAAGAGGAAGTATCTATATGGACAAGCCATAGGTTTCACATCCAGTGATACTGATCACAAGGTATGCAAGCTAGCAAAGGTCCATATATGACTAAAGCAAGCATCTCGGAGTTGGAACACCTCATTTTAATGAATGGATCAAAAAGTTTGTTTTCATCAAAAATCGAGAGGACCGTGTGTTTTTCAAAAGGGTCAGTGGGAGCGCTGTTTGTCTTCCTCTATTGTACGTGGATGAAATCCTCCTTATTGGAATGATATTCCATGTTGACATCAGTCAAAGATGGTTTCCAAGAAAATCTCCATGAAAGACCTAGGTGAAGCATCTTTATTTAGGAATTAAGGTCTATAGGGATAGACCAATAGGATGCTAAGGACTTTCACAGAAGATGTACATAGAGGAAAGTACTATAAGAGATTTAGTATGGAAAACTCTAAGAGGGGATTAATACCTTCAACATGGTATTCATCTTTCCAAGAAGATGTGCTCTAGCACATCTGAGGATATAGAAATCTGAGCAAGATCCTTATGCTTCTGCATAGGAGCTCTCGTATACATAGCTATTACACGCCTGATATAGCCCATGCTGTGAGTGTCACAAGCAGATATCAGGTCAAATCTAGGTGAGAAACTGGATACTTCTGTGAATGTTATCTTAAGTACTTGAGAAGAATACGGTATAATATTGGTCTTGAAAGAGAACTCCAGTCCAGGGATACGAAGACTCGGATTTCATGTCCATATAGATGATCGAAAGTCTGACATCTGGGAAGTCTTGTTTGTGTGCAATAGTGGTGTATAGATGGAAGAGTTTCAAGCAACGGTGATACACCAACCCATCATGGATACCTCGAGAAGGGTTACGTCGAGGTAAGAGATTCAACTCCAACAGATAATGTGGCTAGACCCACTTAAAGCCTTGGGCCAGCAAGTCGAAGCCCCACCTTGAGAAGATGGGACTTAGACTTGTATCCAATTGGTTTAGGACAAGTGGGGATTGTTAGATATATGTGCCCTAGAAGCAAAATTGGCTGACACTTGTAATACACTTTCTAGGGCAAAATTATAATTTTGACTAAAATAATAAATGGGTTTTTTTCTATCACATATGTGTATTTAGTGTCTGTGATACATCCTTTAGTTAATGGAATGATAATTATAATTTTCAAGAGTTGAAAATTTAAGACATGATATCATTATTAACTCATAAATTGCTCCTGACATAGGATCATCATGAGAGGTGATTGAATCCGAAAGGTTGGTGTACATTGCTTCTTTTAGTAGTATGAGTCTTAAGTATCTACGGTGGGACACGGAGGAGAGTAAGGTACTCTTAGAGAACGAGGCACTGAGCGTGACACCTCGAGTAGTCATGTAGAGTCTACTTCTCGAAATGGACTGACTCGATGCTGCAGTAGTGTGTCTGGCTTCTTTGACTAGGTGCATCGACTTTCACTTGAGGGTTGTTATAGTTTGACTACACATATTACTTCGTCTTCTAGCCATATGGAACCCTGAGGTATATGTTGGCTATGCATGTTCATTGTGATTATGGTCAAGAATGGAATTATATCGATGGTAGGGCGGCCCTATGAATTATGAGAATCAAGTCCGTAAGCCATGATGG
>QRFJ01004571.1:0-59719 GCA_006176705.1 Cocos nucifera | reverse complement strand
CGCTTAAATTTATTTAATTTATTTTATTTTATTTTATTTATTAAAATAATAAGAATCAATCTAAAATATCTAGATCTTGATATAGATTAAAGTAAAAATTTTTTGAAATAATCTCTTGATCTATCAGATCTGAAGAACCTGATCCGGGAAATTCAGGATTTCTCCTTCAACTGGTATCAGAGCCAGGTTTCTAAAAATTTTAGATCTGATTTTAAATTTATTTAATTAGAAAATAATGATTTTAGATATCACATGATAATGTGATCAAAATCTGAAATTAGAAAAAATTAAAATTAAATATTAGATCTAATATTAGAAGATAATGCATGACTAGTCTAGAATAGAATAGTTCTATAGAATAGTCTTCATTTTTATTTATTTGATTAAATCATATTTTAGATTTTATTTACTATTTTTTGATATTATAATATTATAATGACTCAAAAATAGAAATAAATTATTTAATTTAATATCATATGAGATATGATATGCTGTTAGACTAGTTGTGAATAGTTCTACATATGGCTAGATTAGTTTATTTTGATTAGATCAATTTAAATCTAATTTTTAGATTATTATGAGATAATTTAGATCTAAAACATGCATGAATGATATGAGATGTATAAAAATATTTATGATTAGATCTACTTTTATATTGAGATATATGATTAGATATATGTTTTGTAGTATGAATGTCTGATTAAGAGGTTCTCTTGGCCGTCGTCATAAGAATGAAGTAAGGGTTTAAAGACCCTCTCTCTTATTCAGATGGGTTTCTTATATGTGTAGGGGTGCTGCGTTCTCCTAATCAGAAAAAAACTTACTTTCTGCAAAACCCTAGATCCTGAAACCCTAGGAATTTATTGCATATTTTGTTTATGGAACCCTACTAATTAAAGAATTAAGTTTTATGAAATATTATTAGGTCTAAAATTGAATTTAGATCTAAGACATTTCATATAATACTGGGTTCGGGCTTGGTAGCTCAATTAGGCTAACGGTTGATCAAACGAATCAAGAGTTGGTTAGATGGGATCAACAATGCTTAAATTGACCAGCCTAATAGGATTAAGTCTGTAGAGTCAGATGAGTCACGATCAAGCAAGACCTAATTAGGCTCAGGGTTAGAGTCTGGATTGTAGGCTAACCCAATTGGTTCTGACTCAACAATTGTGTGTCTAGGTAAGTTTGGCATATCGACTGATGATTTTTAATTGGAAGCTACTCGACCTGAATGTCTTGTACGAGTTAATGGCATATTCCTTCCACGGTCTCACTTACCTAGCCATTCTTTGAACAGTTTGATCTGAGGTGGTCAATAATCCGAGCTAACCCATGCCACTAGGTTAGTCATAATGTTATGACTAAGCAAGTCTAGTTTAATGAGATCTAATCAAATCTCCCTAAGAAAAGATTAAGTCTGAGGTCTTCCACCATGTAGATGTGGGGCCTTTTCTGGGGTTGATTGTTCTCTTGGGATACGTGGCTCAGTTGCACCGAAAGACGCAACCATGTCTATTAGGCATTGGATGCTATGGGCTGGAGGATAGTGGGCTCAATATTCTGGATACGTGAGAGACTCAATTAGGAACCCATCTATGCAAATGGTGGGTCTGACTTAACTAAGGAGTGGTATTCGGTATGGAGACAGTTAACCAAGTTTGGGTGCACCATGATTAGAGAATCATTGAACAAGAGTTGTTTCACTCATTGGCTAATCCCATCACCAATAACTGTTAGGTGAGGTGATGAGTCGTTGGTGAGACCGCACCACCCACTAGAAATCATTAATCTGGAGATTTTGCATCTCTACAGAGGAAGTGTAGAGATCCAGAAAATAGTGGGAGCTAATTTTTTAAAAATAAAATTTCTAAACAAATTGGTCAAGTCAAATTAATATCTAACTAGATCTTTGACTCTCTAAGAAGAAATTCGCTCCAACCCATTGGCACGTATCTTGGACACACATAGACTGACGGATCAAATTATATAAGATTGGCTTCAAACTACAAAATTTTTGGTTTGAGAAGTTAACCCATATTTTGGACTAGGACCCTCTCACCTTAAGCCCGTCCATCTGCGTTACAGAGAGCGTCTCGAAAAAATGGATAGACGAGATAATAAGGCCAGATATTACATGTTGGGCTCGATGTCTGATGACTCCAGGCAACATGAGGATATCGCGTACTCACGCCAAATGTTGGCTCACCTATCAGGAAGATGTTTGTGAACAGAGTCGCCAGCCAAATATCAAGTCATAAATACATTTTTAGGCTAAAGATGGTGATGGGCAGTCAGGTCCAAGATCACTGTCTACAGATGATCAAGGAATGGGAAGTGCTGAGAAGCTCGGAGTGAAGTTGGACTTGGATCCTGAGAATGACATATATTCTGCAATCCTGACTGATGCTATGGGCAATTCATCATGAATTACCACATAGCATAAACTTCAAATCCTTGGCCGAATTAATGAACATGCTGATTACTGCTGAGCTTTCTATGAAATTTCTAAGAGCTCAGTTCTTGCTATGACGAAAGATTCTCCAAAGATGTCTTGGAAAGAAAAAGAGTCGTGAAAAGAAAAGATGGAAGGATCAAAGAAGAAGAAGTAAAGGAAGAAAAAGGCCGATGGCAAAGAAAGTATTTCCATTGCAACACGACGCCATTGGAAGCGAACTCCCTCTTACCTGGCCACCCTAAAGAAAAGAAGGAAGGTCCTTTGGAGGTATGCTCGTTATTGAGTCTAACTTATGTTTCTTCTGCATCCAGTTGGGTGCTTGACTCTGGTTCTTAGTGCTCATCTTGCACTTTTATGCAGGGTCTTGAGGATAGCAAGGAGCTAGAGGATGAGAATGATCCTCGTGTACGGTAATGGAGCAAAGAGTTGCTGCGTGCGTGGAACATACCTCTTCGATTACCATCTGGTTTAGACTTAGTTTTAAAGACTGTTATTTTGTGCCTACAGCAGCAGGAATTTGATTTCTGTTTCATGCTTAGCACAAGAATTATGATGATCTTCTTTAAGGACCATTGTAACATTTTTTATGAAGAAATTAAAATTGCAAGATGGTTTTCTTATAATTCTTTATCCTACATATTTGACGTACCTATTTTTAACTTCGAGCAAAACTGAAATGCAAACGACCTAGGGCATCTAAACGTAGAGATATCTATGGCACCTGATATAGGTCATATAGCAGAAGATAGGATCAAAATTAGAAAAAAATGGGCTATTGAGTCCTTGACTTCCGAGTTCATATCAATTGTGAATCTTTCTTCAGGGAAAATGAATAAACTCTTTGTAGACATGGGAAAGGGCCACAGATCTTCTTGCCCTAGTACATTGATGTGTGGCCCATTTGATCTTACCGGCTAGAGGCAATTTTGTCTACTTCATATCTTTACGATGAATCTGTCTAGGTAGGGTAGTGTATCTTATGAGACACAAGTCTGAGCTTTGAAAAGTCAAAGAATTCAGACATGAAGTAGAAAAAAAACGGAAAACCCATTAAGGTTCTCGATCAGATCGAGGAGGTGAATACCTTAGCCGGAATTCCTTAGACTATCTAAGGAAAATGGCATAATCTGTCAATGGACTCCACCAGGAACACCTCAGACTCAACGGGGTTTAGAACAAGGAAAATCGCGACTCATTGGACTATGTTCGATCCATGATGAGCTTCACAGACCTCCCTGGTTCCTTTTGGGGACTACGTCATTACTTACTCAATATCTATGAATAGTTCCCTCTAAAACTCTTCCTACTACACCATTGATGATATGGCAAACAGCAAGAAACAAGTCTGAGTCATCTCAAAATTTGGGGTGTCCGTCAATGTCAAACAACAAGCGGACAAGTTAAGTTTAGGTCCTTAAGCTTGATTCATAGGATATCCTAAAGAGTCATTAGGATATATTTCTAATTTTAGAAACACAATGTGATTTGAGTCGACATGCCATCTTTCTTGAAAAATAGTTTATTCAAGATAGCGCATTGGAAAAGATCAAGCTTGAGAGAAAGTCTCACAAGCGGAACGAGCTAAGGACCAATGGAACAATAAGTTGAGCCAATAAAACACTACCTCTCCACTCGTTAGATCGGAATGAGTTTCCATCCCCCTGAAGATACTTAGACGATATTTCAGAAAGTAGAGGAAATTTCCTCGTAGGTAATGGGTCTCATGATGACTCAAAACCTAAATGAGGGATATTAAGATATCGATCCGAGAAAATATGTAGAGCAATGCAGTCAGAAATTGACTCGATGCACTTAAACCTAAGTCTGGACCTTGGTAGATCCACCAGAAGGTATAGTACCTATTGGTGTAAATGGATCTTCAAGAGAAAGATTGGTGCAAATGGAATGTGAGACATTCAACTAGATAGTGGCAAAAGTTATAGTTACGCGAAGGCATTGATATCAGAGATTTTTCCCTAGTGCTATGCTAAAATCCATCGCACATTGCTTGCGTGCACTATTTCGATTATGAAATATGGGAAATGATATGAAAACGCATTCCTAATTGATATCCTAAGGAAGATATCTATAATGGAAAGCCATTAGGTTTCCAATCCAGTGATATGATCACAAGGTATGCAAGCTCAAAGCCATATATGGACTTAAGCAAGCATCTCGGAGTTGGAAACTCATTTAATTATGTGATCAAAAATGTTTGGTTTCATCAAAAATGAGAGGACCGTGGTTTCAAAAGGTCAATGGGAGCGCTGTTGTCTTCCTCAGTATTACGTGGATGACAATCCTCCTTATGAATGATATTCCCATGGACATCAGTAAAATATGTTTATCCAAGAAATTCTCCTGAAAACCTAGAGAGCATCTTATTCTAAGAATTAAGGTCTATAGGATAGACTAATAGGATGCTAGGCACAGAAGATGTACATAAGAGAAGTACTAAAGAGTTTAGTATGGAAAACTCTAAGAGGGATTATACCCTTCAGACATGGTATTCATCTTTCCAAGAGATTGCCTAGCACACGAGGAAATAGAACATGAGCAAATCTTATGCTTCTGCAATAGGGAGCCATGTATACCATTATAGTACACGACCTGATATAGCCCATGCCTGTGGAGTGTCACAAGCAGATATCAGTCAAATCTAGGTGAAGAACACTGGACTTCTGTGAAATGTATCCTTAGTACTTGAGAAGAACGTATAATTTTGGTCTTTTGGTAATAGAGAAACTCCAATCCAGGGATACACAGACTCGATTTCATGTCTGATATAGATGATCGAAAGTCGACATCTGGTAGTCTATTTTGTGTGCAATGGTGGTGCTATAGCTGGCTAAGAGTCTTTCAAAGCAAACGTCGATACCCACCCCATCCATGATACCTTGAAAGGTTACCCGGTCACGGTTAAAGAGATCAACTCCACAGATAATGTGGCGAGACCCACTTATAAAGCCTTGGCCAGCAAAAGTCGAAGCCACCTTGAGAAGATGGGACTAGACTTGTAGCAATTAGCTTTAGGACAAATGGGAGTTGTTAGATATATGTGCCCTAGAACCAGAATATGGCTGACACTTGTAATAACTTTCTAAGGGCAAAATTATAATTTTGTATAAAAATAATAAATGGGTTATTTTCTATCACATATGTGTATTTAGTGTCTGTGATACATCCTTTGAGTTAATGGAATGATAATTCATATTTTCAAGAGTTGAAAATTTAAGAATGAATATCATTATTAACTCATAAATTGCTCCTGACCATAGGATCATCATGAGGATGGTGATTGATCCAGAAGTTGGTGTAAATCGCTTTTTTTTTTAGTAGATGAGTCTTAAGTCTACGATGTGGAGACACTGGAGTGAGAGTATAGGTACTCTTAGAGAACGAGGGCACTGAGCGTGACCACCTCGAGTAGTTCATTAGGAAGTCTTACCTTCTGCGACAATGACTGACTCGATGCTGGCAGTAGGTGTCTGGTTCTTTGACCTGAGGTGCATCGACAGTTCACCTTAGAGGTGTTATAGTTTGACTACACATTACTTGCGTCTCTAGCCATATGGAACCCTGAGGTGTATTTGGCTATGCATGTTCATTGTAGGAATGATGCGCAAGATGGAATCTATCTACCTCGGTGGATGAGGGCAGCCCTATATGATTATGGAGAATCAAGTCCAGAAGCCCATGGCCATGGCAGTGTAAATAAAATAGAAAGAGGTTCTATTTAGATTTTCACTATGGACTCGAATCAAATGATAATCATATGGAGAAATAGGGTTTGACGAGTTACCTTAACTCAGGGCTCAAAAAAAGACTGAATCCACAGAGATTTACACCAAGAGTTCACATTCAGAGCTCTGATGGGATTGCCACCATATACTGCTATAGGTGTCACTGGTGGATTTTGGAGCAATTAGATGATGTTAGATGATCAATCATTCTAGCTGTTCGAATCAGAAGAGTCTGATCTCATCGAAGGAGTTTCGATGATGTCAAGATGATAGAGATCATGACATATCCCATTACATACAGAACTGAACCTAACTGGGTCACACAACAAGGTTTGAATCTGGTGATCATCAATGTAACTGATCCAGTTTCAATTGATCTGAATGAGATCCAATTAGGTTCAAGGAACATCATGCTAGCACTCGATTGAACCTAACGTTCTTCTTTTGCCTACATAAATAAGTTGTCCGTATCTGAGCCAAACAGAGTATTTGTGCTCAATTCATGAGGCCTTCATATGGTCTGGACAGGAAGGTGTCCAAGTCAGAACTTAGGTTGATCTTATTTTTAAGACATCTACCTGCCATTTTGTCACCTGCCATTTCTTGTTCTTTGACTTTGTCAAGAAGTCTACCTTTGACTGGTCAATACATTGACCATATTGACACTTTGACTTTGATCACCATGTCATGCACCTATTAGAATGAGCTCGGTGGGGCCTGTCCCCCTGACAAGAACATGCCAAGGAGTAGAGGCGCATGCCACCGCTTGGCCCAGTGTGGCCATGGCACGCTAGGAATCCTTGTGACAAGACTCCATCTCCTGTTTGGATTCCATGTAGAGTTCTTTCTAAAGAACCAACTTTGACTTGGTCTTAGCACCCTCTAAGGAGGATTCCAGGGGACTCTATTCCACCTATCAAATTTAGATCTGATTTCATAAAGGGTTGTGATTGGTTGGGAAGAAGAGGAGTTGGATCACAGCTAGTCTATAAATAAGACCCTGTACCCAACTCAGATTCACATGAGATTGGCTAAGAGTTTCCATACGCCCCAAGGCTGCCTCTCCCCTTCTTCTCCATGCCAAACCACCTTCTCCCCTTGCTCTCCACGTCCAGAATGAGTTTTGGATTTTTGTTAGTGCGATTCAAGCAAGAGAAAGGCGATGAAAAGCAAGAAGGCTACGCTGCTGCAAAGGACGACTGATGATCTTCAAAAGGAGTTTTGAAGATCCTCTAGATTAGATCCAGATCTAATTTTTGGAGATGTGATAGAGAAGAAGAGGATCTCCAGATCTAGCCCGAGTGGATACCGGTAGAGGCCAGGCGCTTGCGTGGCTAGATCCAGAACCTTCCACTGTAAATAGGATCATCAACAGGGTAATGGGATTACCCAGATCCGGTAAATTAAATTTGATTTAATTTATCTTTATTTTATTTAATTTATTAAAATAATAGAAATCAGATTTGAAACATCCCAGATCTGATATAGATCAAAGGGAAAAACTTTTGAAATATATCTCTTGATCTGATCAGATCTGAACGAACCTGGTCCGAAAAATCAAGATTTTCCTTCAGAGGGTCCTCTCCCAAGTCCTCCACATCTTCTTCATTCCTTAGAAGGTTCAAGAAATTTGGAGAAGAAGGTTCAAGGTCAACCATCAAGAAGGATCTGCAAGGTATTAGCACACCTATGCAAATTTTTGATCACCAAACTTTTGATCGAATTAAAGCTTCATGTGGACAACCCGTAGAGGCTGGACATATATGTGGCTCAAAGCGATAACCTCAATCTTAAAAATAGCAAGCAGTATTCTTGACCTATGAATAGATATAAAGATACGATCTCTATAATAGTCTAAATTAGATATAAATTTGTTCAGGTATTGATATGATCAATTCCTTTGCTTTTGCTTCTTATTTAATTTTTAGATTTAATACATACATATTTCATATCATAAGATCCTAGATCTAGGGATTTTTTAAATATTTTGCAGATTAATATGGTTAATGTAATGCTTCCACTAAGTTTATTTTTGAAAATATTTTAAAATAGATGCATGTAAAGCCTAGCTTTTCCTTCATGATGAAGCCTGTAGTAAACTACCATGGATTGCTAGAGTTTCTACAGACTTTTGGGAAGGATCACTAGCTTCAAAAGGAGTTGGTCAATGTCATAGAATGATCTTCTTTTGGCTATCAACCCTTTGGAAAAGAAAAGAAGAAGAAGAATAAAAAAAAAGATGCAACAGCGTACTAAGACTGCTATGCCAGATCAGACCAAGAAACCCAAGTCTGAATAGAGTCAAGCAGAATGCTTCTTCTACAAGAAACTAGGGCACTAGAAGAGGAATTTTCCTCTTTGCATTGCCACACTGGACCCAAGCAAGATGAAGAAGAAGAAGCAAGTTGTTGCATTGCAAGGTAATTATATGATAACACTTTATAATTTTTCTATTTATGATACTACTACCTAGGTATTAGATATCGAAAGCTCCTTTAGTATTTGTAATTTATTGTAGGATCTATAGATTAGTAGGAGATTTGAATAAGATGAGAGATTCCTTAATGTTGAAAATGTTGAAGGAAAATCCTGATTTCCCGGTCCAGGTTCGTTCAGATTTGATCAGATTAAGAGATATATTTCAAAAATTTTTCTCTTGATCCCAATTAGATCTTGATATGTTTCAGATCTAATTCTTATTATTTTAATAAAATAAAATTAAAAGATAAATTAAATCAAATTTAATTTACCTGATCTGGGTAATCCTATTACCCTGTTGATGATCCTGTTTGCAGCGGAAGGTTCTGGATCTTAGCCACGCAAGCGCCTGGCCTCTACCGGTATCCACTCGGGTTGGATCTGGAGATCCTCTTCTTCTCTATCACACCTCCAAAAATCAGATCTGGATCTGATCTGGAGGATCTTCAAAACTCTTTTGAAGATGAGCAGTCGTCCTTTGCAGCAGCGCAGCCTTCTTATTTTTGATCGCCTTTCTTTGATCTGAATCGCACCAACCAAGGTCCAAAACTCCTTTTGGACGTGGAGAGCAAGGGGAGAAGAGACTATGGCATGGAGAAGGAGGGGAGAGGCAGCCTTGGGGCGTGGGGTTTCTCAATTGAATTGCTCTTAGAATCTGAGTTGGGCGCAGGGTCTTATTTATAGACTAAGCGTGATCCAACTCCTCTTCCTCCCAACCAATCACAACCCTTTGTGAAATCAGATCTAAATCTGATTGGTGGGAATAGAGACCCCTGGATTCCTCCTTAGAGGGTGCCTAAGACCAGTCAAAGTTGGTTCTTAGAAGAACTCTAATTGGAATCCAAAAGGGAGATGGAGTCCTTGTCCAACAAGGACTCCTAGGCGCCTCCAACTTGGGCACACGCCTAGGGTGGCGTGCGCCCTTCTCCTTGCCAGGTTCTGGCAGGGGGACAGGCCCCCACCAGCTCTCCAATAGGTGCATGACATGTGGTCAAAAGTCAAAGTGTCAATGGTCAACGTTTGACCAGTCAAAGGTAGACTTTTGACCAAAGTCAAAGAACAAGAAATGGCAGGTGACCAAAAATGGCAGGTAGTGTCTTACAAATAAGACAACCTTTTCTGACTTGGACAACCTCCAGTCAGACCATATGAAGGCCTCTGATTTGAGCACAAACTCCTTTGGCTCAGACAGGACAACTTATTTATGATAGCAAAAGAAGAACGTTAGGTTCAATCGAGTGCTAGCACGATTTCCTTGAACCTAATTGAATCTCATTCAGATCAATTGAACTAGATCAGTTCAATTGATGATCACCAGATTCAAACCCTTGTTTGTGTGACCCAGTTAGGTTCAGTTCTGTATGGTAATGGGATATGTCATGATCTCTATCATCGACATCATCGAAACTCCTTTCGATGGATCAGAACTCTTCTGATTCGAACAGCTAGAATGATCGATCATCTAAATCATTCTAATTGCTCCCAAAATCCACCAGTGACACCTAGCAGTATATGGTGGCAACCCATCAGAGCTGAATGCGAACCTCTTGGTGCAGCTACCTGTGTGATTCAGTTCTTCTATCTTGAGCCCCGATCAGATTAGGGTTAAGGTGAACTCGTCAAACCCTAGTCTCTGTCATATGATGTAATCATTCGATTCGAAGTCCAATGTGAAAATCTAAATAGAAACTCTTTCTATTATTTCACTCTACCATGGCCATGGATTTCTGGACTTGATTCTCATGATCATCATAGGGCTGCTCCTCTACCACCGAGGTAGATAGATTCCATCTTGATGCAATCCAGTTCCTACAATGAACATGTCATAGCCAACATACACCTCAGGGTTCCATATGGCTAGGAGACCGAGTAATGGTGTAGTCAAACTATAACACCCTCAAGGTGAACTGCCGATGCATCTCAGGTCAAAGAACCAGACACACTACTGCAGCATCGAGTCAGTCATTGACGAGAAGGTAGACTCCCTAATGACTACTCGAGGTGGTCACGCTCAGTGCCCTCGTTCTCTAACGAGTACCTGTACTCTCGCTCCGGTGTCTCCACACCGTAGACTCAAGACTCATCTACTAAAGAGAAGCGATTGTACACCAACCTTCCGGATCAATCACCATCCTCGTGATGATCCTATGGTCAGGAGCAATTTATGAGTTAATAATGATTATTCATGTCTTAAATTTTCAACTCTTGAAAATATGAATTATCATTACCATTAACTCAAAGGATGTATCACAGACACTAAATACACATATGTGATAGAAAATAACCCATTTATTGATTTTAGTCAAAATTATAATTTTGCCCCTAGAAGTGTATTACAAGTGTCAGCCAATTCTGGCTTCTAGGGCACATATATCTAACAATCTCCCACTTGTCCTAAAGCCAATTGGCTACAAGTCTAAGTCCCATCTTCTCAAGGTGGGCTTCGATCTTCTGCTGGCCCAACGGCTTTGTAAGTGGGTCTGCCACATTATCTGCGGAGTTGACTCTCTTGACCTCGACATAACCCTTCTCGAGGTAATCGCGGATGAGGTGCAATGCTATCACCAGCATTGCTTGGAACTCTTGGCATTACAGCAGCAAACTTCTTGTACAGCATCTCTATGCTTCCATGGTGGAATCTGCTATCACCGTTTGCTTGGAACTCTTCCAGCTGACATCCACCATTGCACACAAACAGACTTCCAGATGTCGACTTTCGATCATCTATATCGGACATGAAATCCGAGTCTGTGTATCCCTGGACTTGGAGTTCTCCGTTACCAAAGACCAGCATCATATCCTTAGTTCTTCTCAAGTACTTAAGGATACATTTCACAGAAGTCCAGTGTTCTTCACCTGGATTTGACTGATATCTGCTTGTGACACTCACAGCATGGGCTATATCAGGTCGTGTACATAGCATGGCATACATGAGGCTCCCTATTGCAGAAGCATAAGGGATCTTGCTCATGCGTTCTATTTCCTCAGGTGTGCTAGGGCACATCTTCTTGGAAAGATGAATACCATGTCTGAAGGGTATTAATCCCCTCTTAGAGTTTTCCATACTAAACCTCTTTAGTACTTTCTCTATGTACATCTTCTGTGAAAGTCCTAGCATCCTATTCGGTCTATCCCTATAGACCTTAATTCCTAGAATAAAGGATGCTTCACCTAGGTCTTTCATGGAGAATTCCTTGGACAACCACATCTTGACTGATGTCAACATGGGAATATCATTCCCAATAAGGAGGATGTCATCCACGTACAATACGAGGAAGACAACAGCGCTCCCACTGACCCTTTTGAAAACACATGGTTCCTCTTCATTTTTGATGAAACCAAACATTTTTGATCACATCATTGAAATGAGTGTTCCAGCTCCGAGATGCTTGCTTAAGTCCATATATGGACCTTTGCAGCTTGCAAACCTTGTGATCAGTATCACTGGATGTGAAACCTAGCGGCTGTTCCATATAGATATCTTCCTCAAGATATCCATTTAGGAATGCCGTTTTCACGTCCATTTGCCATATTTCATAATCGAAATAGGCTGCAACAGCAAGCAATGTGCGGATGGATTTTAGCATAGCTACTGGGGAAAAGGTATCCTGATAGTCTAATGCCTTCGCGTTGACTATAACCTTTTGCCACCAGTCTAGCCTTGAATGTCTCCACATTCCCATCTGCACCAATCTTTCTCTTGAAGATCCATTTACATCCAATAGGTACTATACCTTCTGGTGGATCTACCAAGGTCCAGACTTGGTTTGAGTGCATCGAGTCAATTTCTGACTGCATTGCCTCTAGCCATTTCTCGGAGTCGATATCTGATATCGCCTCGTTGTAGGTTTTGGGATCATCACCATGAGCACCATTACCTACGAGGAACATTTCCTCTACATCCTCTGAAATAATACCTAAGTATCTTTCAGGGGGACGGGAAAACTCTTTCCGATCTACGAGGTGGAGGAGGTAGTGTTCTTATTGGCTCAACCTGATTTGGTTCCACTTGGTCCTTAGCTCGTTTCTGCTTGTGAGACTTTCTCATCAAGCTTGATCTGCTTTCCAATGCCGCTATCTTGAATAAACTATTTTTCAAGAAAGATGGCATGTCGACTCACAATCACATTGTGGTCTTCTGGAATGTAGAAATAGTATCCTAATGACTCTTTAGGATATCCTATGAATCGAGCTCTGAAAGGACCTAAACTCTAACTTGTCCGCTTGTTGTCTTTTGACATGAGCCGGACAACCCCAAATTCTGAGATGACTCAGACTTGGTTTCTTACCATGCCATATCTCATACGGTGTGGTAGGAACGGTTTTAGAGGAAACCCTATTCAGTAGATAAATTGAAGTTAACAATGAGTGTCCCCAAAGGAAATCAGGGAGGTCTGTGAAGCTCATCATGGATCGAACCATATCTAATAGAGTCCGATTTCTCCGTTCTGAAACCCCGTTGAGTTGAGGTGTTCCTGGTGGAGTCCATTGAGAGACTATGCCATTATTCCTTGAGATAGTCTAGGAATTCTCGGCTAAGGTATTCACCTCCTCGATCTGATCGAAGAACCTTAATGGGTTTTTCCTAGTTTGTTTTTCTACTTCATGTCTGAATTCTTTGAACTTTTCAAAAGCTTCAGACTTGTGTCTCATAAGATACACATACCCATACCTAGACAGATCATCGGTAAAGGTAATGAAGTAGACAAAATTGCCTCTAGCCGGCACATCAAATGGGCCGCACACATCAGTATGTACTAGGGCAAGGAGATCTGTGGCCCTCTCCCCATGTCCAACAAAAGGGAGTTTAGTCATTTTGC
This sequence comes from Cocos nucifera, assembly GCA_006176705.1. Classification (NCBI taxonomy): domain Eukaryota; kingdom Viridiplantae; phylum Streptophyta; class Magnoliopsida; order Arecales; family Arecaceae; genus Cocos; species Cocos nucifera. Next base: position 46,220 of record QRFJ01004571.1, on the reverse strand, counting down.
CTTGAAGACAAGGATTCACAAGTTGGATATGACTCAGAAAGTCAATGGACTCAATAGCCCATTTTTCTCCAATTTGTTGATCCTATCTTCTGCTATATGACCTAATCTCAGGTGCCATAGATATCTGTCATTTGGACTATCCCTAGGTCGTTTGGCATTCACGTTTTGCTCGATAGTTAGAATAGGTACATCAATATGTAGCTGATAAAGACCATTAATAAGGAAACCATTTGCAATTTTATTTCTTTCATAAAGAATGTTACAATGGTCCTTAAAGAAGGTGATCACATAACCTTCTTGTGCTAAGCATGAAACAGAAATCAAATTCCTGCTAGCTGCAGGCACAAAATAACAGTCTTTCAAAACTAAGTCTAAACCAGATGGTAATCGCAGAGGGTATGTTCCCACGGCTACTGCAGCAACTCTTGCTCCATTACCGATGCGTAGGATCATGTCTCCATCCCTCAGCCTCCTGCTATCCTCAAGACCCTGCATAGAAGTGCACAGATGAGCACTAGAACCAGAGTCAAGCACCCAACTGGATGCAGAAGAAACCGTAAGGTTAGACTCAATAACGAGCATACCTCCAGAAGGACCTTCCTTCTTGTTCTTCAGGGTGGCCAGGTAAGTAGGGCAGTTCCGCTTCCAATGGCCGTCGCTGTTGCAATGGAAACACTTTCCTTTGACATCGGCCTTCTTCTTCGGCTCTGCCTTCTTCTTCTTTGATCCTTCCACCTTTTGCTTTTTCACAGACTTCTTTTTCTTTCCATAAGACTTTCTTTTGGAAGAAGTCCATTCCATAGCAAGAACTGAGCCTTTAGAACCTTTCATAGAAAGCTCAGCGGTAACCAGCATATTCATTAACTCGGCCAAGGAATTTTGAAGTTTATGCATGTGGTAATTCATGATGAATTGCCCATATGCATCAGTCAAGGATTGCAGAATAATATCATTCTGCAGGTCCAAGTCCAACTTCACACCGAGCTTCTCAAGCTCTTCCATGTCCTTGATCATTGTCAGACAGTGATCTTGGACTGACTGCCCATCATGCATCTTAGCCTTAAAAAGTCATTTCGTGACTTGATATTTGGCTGCGCGACTCTGTTCACCAAACATCTCCTGCAGGTGAGCCAACATTTGGCGAGCAGTCCCGATATCCTTCATGTTGGCGCTGGAGCTCATCAGACATCGAGCCCAACATGTAATATCTGGCCTTATTATCTTCGTCAATCCATTTTTCCAGAGACGCTCTCTGTTCAACAGATGGATGGACGGGCTGGTAAGGTGGGAGGGTCCTGGTCCAAAACATGGGTTAACTTCTCGAAACCCAAAATAATTTTGTAGTTCCTGAGCCAATCTTTATAATTGGGTCCAGGTCAGTCTATGTGTGTCCAGGATACGTGCCAATGGGTTGGACGCAGACATATTTCCTGTAGAGAGTCAAAGATTCTAGTTAGATACTGTAATTTTGACTTGACCAATTTGTTTAGGGATTTTATTTTTAAACAAATTAGCTCCCACTATTTTCTCGGATCCCTACACTCCCTCTGTAGAGATGCGAAAAATCTCCATGATTAATGATTTCTAGTGGGTGGTGCGGTCTCACCAACTGACTCATCACCTCACCTAACAGTTATTGGTGATGGGTTAGCCAATGAGTGAACAACTCTTGTTCAATGATTCTCTAATCATGGTGCACCCAAACTTGGTCTCTAATTCATGAATCTCACCGTATCCGAAATATTGATCCACTCCTTAGTTAAGTCAGACCCACCATTTGCATAGACTGGGTTCCTAATTGAGTCTCTCACCGTATCCAGAATATTGAGCCCAACTCATCCTCCAGCCCATAGCATCCAATGCCTAATAGACATGGTTGCGTCTTCCCGGTGCAACTGAGCCACTGTATCCAGCCGAGAACAATCAACCCCGGGAAGGGCCCGCACATCTACAATGGTGGAAGACCTCAGACTTAATCTTTTCTTAGGGAGAATTGATTCAGGTCTCATTAAACTAGACTTGGCTTAGTCATAACAATTATGACTAACCTAGTGGCATGGGTTAGCTCGGATTATTGACCACCTCAGATCAGAACTGTGTCAACAGATATGGCCAGGTAAGTGAGATCCGGTGGAAGGAATATGCCATTAACTCGTACAAGAATGCATTCAGGTCGAGTAGCTTCCAATTAAAAACCAGTCGGTCGTCTATGTGCCAAACTTACCTTAGACACCAAATTGTTGAGTCCAGAACCAATTGGGTTAGCCTACAATCCAGACTCTAACCTCTGAGCCTAATTAGGTCTTGCTTGATCGTGACTCGATCTTGACCCAGACTTAATCCTATTAGGCTGGTCAATTTAAGCATTGTTGATCCCATCTAACCAACTCTTGATTCGGTTTGATCAACCGCTTAGACCTAATTGAGCTACCCAAGCCCGAACCCAGTATTATGAATATGTCTTAGATCTGAAATTCTCAATTTTAGACCTAATTAATATTCCATAAACTTAATTCTTAATTAAGTAGGGTTCATAAACAAAATATGCACAATAAATCCTAGGGTTTCAGGATCTAGGGTTTTGCAGAAAGTAAGTTTTGGGTTTCTGATTAAGGACGAACACGCAGCACCCCTACACATCATAAGAACACCCCATCGAATGGGAAGAGAGGGCCTTTAAACCCTTCTTCATTCTTATGACCGGACGGCCAAGAGGAACGCCTTAATCAGGAACATTCAATACTACAAAACAATATCAGATCTATATCATATATCTCATATATAAAGTAGATCTAATCATGGCATATTTTGCATACATCTCATGTATCATAATCATGCATGTTTTTAGATCTAAATTATCTCATAATAATCTAAAAAATTAGATTTAAATTGATCTAATCAAAATAAATTCTAATCTAGATAATTATGTAGAACTATTCTACAACTAGTCTAGACATGCATCAATCATATCTCATATGATATTCAAAAATTAAATAATTTTTATTTGCTATTTTTTAGATGTTATTATAACACTTATAATATCAAAAAATAGTAAATAAAAAGATCTAAAACATGATTTAATCAGATTAAATCAAAAAATATGCAAGAATATTCTATAGAACTATTCTATTCTAGAACTAGTCATGCATATCTTCTAATCTTAGATCCAAATTATTTAATTTTAATTTTTTCTAATTTCAGATCTGATCACATCTCATGTGACATCTGAAATCAATTATTTTCTAATTAAAATAAATTTAAAATCAGATCTAAACAATTTTAGAACCATGGCTCTGATACCAGTTGAAGGGAAATCCTGATTTCCCGGTCCAGGTTCGTTCAGATCTGATCAGATCAAGAGATATATTTCAAAAATTTTTCTCTTGATCTAATCAGATCTTGATATGTTTTAGATCTAATTCTTATTATTTTAATAAAATAAAATTAAAAGATAAATTAAATCAAATTTAATTTACCTGATCTGGGTAATCCTATTACCCTGTTGATGATCCTGTTTGCAGCGGAAGGTTCTGGATCTTAGCCACGCAAGCGCCTGGCCTCTACCGGTATCCACTCAGGTTGGATCTGGAGATCCTCTTCTTCTCTATCACACCTCCAAAAATCAGATCTGGATCTGATCTGGAGGATCTTCAAAACTCTTTTGAAGATGAGCAGTCGTCCTTTGCAGCAGCGCAGCCTTCTTATTTTTGATCGCCTTTCTTTGATCTGAATCGCACCAACCAAGGTCCAAAACTCCTTTTGGACGTGGAGAGCAAGGGGAGAAGAGACTATGGCATGGAGAAGGAGGGGAGAGGCAGCCTTGGGGTGTGGGGTTTCTCAATTGAATTTCTTAGAATCTGAGTTGGGCGCAGGGTCTCTTTTATAGACTAAGCGTGATCCAACTCCTCTTCCTCCCAACCAATCACAACCCTTTGTGAAATCAGATCTAAATCTGATTGGTGGGAATAGAGACCCCTGGATTCCTCCTTAGAGGGTGCCTAAGACCAGTCAAAGTTGGTTCTTAGAAGAACTCTAATTGGAATCCAAAAGGGAGATGGAGTCCTTGTCCAACAAGGACTCCTAGGCGCCTCCAACTTGGGCACACGCCTAGGGTGGCGTGCGCCCTTCTCCTTGCCAGGTTCTGGCAGGGGGACAGGCCCCCACCAGCTCTCCAATAGGTGCATGACATGTGGTCAAAAGTCAAAGTGTCAATGGTCAACGTTTGACCAGTCAAAGGTAGACTTTTGACCAAAGTCAAAGAACAAGAAATGGCAGGTGACCAAAAATGGCAGGTAGTGTCTTACAAATAAGACAACCTTTTCTGACTTGGACAACCTCCTGTCAGACCATATGAAGGCCTCTGTTTGAGCACAAACTCCTTTGGCTCAGACAGGACAACTTATTTATGATAGCAAAAGAAGAACGTTAGGTTCAATCGAGTGCTAGCACGATTTCCTTGAACCTAATTGAATCTCATTCAGATCAATTGAACTAGATCAGTTCAATTGATGATCACCAGATTCAAACCCTTGTTTGTGTGACCCAGTTAGGTTCAGTTCTGTATGGTAATGGGATATGTCATGATCTCTATCATCGACATCATCGAAACTCCTTTCGATGGATCAGAACTCTTCTGATTCGAACAGCTAGAATGATCGATCATCTAAATCATTCTAATTGCTCCCAAAATCCACCAGTGACACCTAGCAGTATATGGTGGCAACCCATCAGAGCTGAATGCGAACCTCTTGGTGCAGCTACCTGTGTGATTCAGTTCTTCTATCTTGAGCCCCGATCAGATTAGGGTTAAGGTGAACTCGTCAAACCCTAGTCTCTGTCATATGATGTAATCATTCGATTCGAGTCCAATGTGAAAATCTAAATAGAAACTCTTTCTATTATTTCACTCTACCATGGCCATGGATTTTTGGACTTGATTCTCATGATCATCATAGGGCTACTCCTCTACCACCGAGGTAGATAGATTCCATCTTGATGCAATCCAGTTCCTACAATGAACATGTCATAGCCAACATACACCTCAGGGTTCCATATGGCTAGGAGACCGAGTAATGGTGTAGTCAAACTATAACACCCTCAAGGTGAACTGCCGATGCACTCTCAGGTCAAAGAACCAGACACACTACTGCAGCATCGAGTCAGTCATTGACGAGAAGGTAGACTCCCTAATGACTACTCGAGGTGGTCACGCTCAGTGCCCTCATTCTCTAACGAGTATCTGTACTCTCGCTCCGGTGTCTCCACACCGTAGACTCAAGACTCATCTACTAAAGAGAAGCGATTGTACACCAACCTTCCAGATCAATCACCATTCTCGTGATGATCCTATGGTCAGGAGCAATTTATGAGTTAATAATGATTATTCATGTCTTAAATTTTCAACTCTTGAAAATATGAATTATCATTACCATTAACTCAAAGGATGTATCACAGACACTAAATACACATATGTGATAGAAAATAACCCATTTATTGATTTTAGTCAAAATTACAATTTTGCCCCTAGAAGTGTATTACAAGTGTCAGCCAATTCTGGCTTCTAGGGCACATATATCTAACAGAAAATGGAAGACCAGTTCCAGTTCTTGCATTAGCGATTATCAAACTTGTGTTCAAGCATAATATTATTGTTCTTAGTGATTGTCATTTTTGTTCTTCTATTTTATTAAATATGATTTATGTAGGTCTTTTGGCCGTAAACAGTTATGAAATTTTAATAAAAAAATTCATGCAATATTATTATGAATGGTATTTCTACTATGAATGGATAAATAAATAATGATATTTATATCTTATCATAGCCTGTTAGCATAGTGTACACATCTAGCAAATGCCCTAGAATAGATGATGTCTCTAATATATATCTTTGGCACCTTAGACTAGGTCATATTAACAAGAATAGGATAAATGGATGGACTCGAGAGGGAATCTCAGAAGATGGTGATTGTGAATCACTACCAATCTATGTTCTTTTTGCTTGGCAAAATGACTAAGTTATCTTTTACTAGAAAAGATGAGAGAGCCAATGAGATTCTAGGTCTAGTACATACTGATGTATATGATCTTATGAGCACAAGTGCCAGAGATGGATATCAATACTTTGTTATGTTTATAGATGATCTATATAGGTATGGGTACATCTTCTTTATGTAACATAAGTCAGAGTCATTTGAAATGTTCAAACGATTCCATAATGAGGTAGAGAAATAAACTGAAAAAAGTATTAAAACTCTTTTGTCTGACTGAAGGGGTGAGATCTCTCCAGTGAATTTTTAATATACTTAGAAGAGAATGGGATCCTCTCCTAATAGACCTCTACTGGAACACCACAATATAATGGGATGTCAGATAGGAGGAATAAGATTTTATTGGACATGGTTTATTTTATGATGGACTTTGCTAGTCTGCTTATCTCCTTCTAGGGATTCACACTCGATTTGGCTTGTTATGTACCAAATACGGTTCCAAGTAAGTATGTAATTAAAATATCATATGAGATATGGATAGGATGTAAGCCAATACTCTCACACCTTAGGATTTAGGGGTGTCCAGCTTATGTCAAATATTTAATAATAGACAAGCTTGGTCCTAGGTCTGATAGGTATTTTTTATAGGATATCCAAAAGAAACTAAAGGATATTATTTCTATCTTTCTAATAAACAAAAGATATTTATTAGCCTTAAGGCAATCTTTTTGAAAAGAGAGTTTCTTAGTAAAGAAACTAGTATCTCTAAGGTCGAGCTTGATAAAATTTGATAGGTAGAAGAATCGATATAAATGACTGAACCTGAACCAGACTTGATAAGACCAAATTTGAAACCCAGTATAAAGCCATCCTTAAGGTAATCTTATCGAGTACCGCATCAGCTGGATAGATACTATGGTTTCTAGATATAGGACAAAAATTCTATTGAGTTCAATGAGAATGATGAGGATCCAGTCACCTATATGGATGCAATGTGGAGCTCTGACTCTAAGAAATGGCTTGAAGCCATAAAATCCAAAATGGAGTCCATGAAAGTCAACGATATATGGACATTAGTTGATCCACCTAAAGGGGTAAAACTCATAGGGTGTAAGTAGATCTTCAAAAGAAAAAGGAATATAGATGGAAAGGTGGAGACCTATAAAGCTCTTCTGATTGCTAAAGAGTATTATCAATATTATGGTATTGACTATGATGAGACATTCTCTTTCGTGGCAATGCCCAAGTTCATTTGGATCATGCTTGCTTTAGCCACAAATCTGGACTATGAAATCTAGTAAATAGATATGAAAATGGATATGAAAATAGCTATCTTAAATAGAGAGCTAGAAAAAGAGGTGTATATGATATAACGTGAGGGTTTCACATCCACAGACGAGTCTAAAATGTGCAAGCTTCGAAAATTCATTTATGGATTGAAGTAAGCATCTCGAAGTTAGAATATATGTTTTGATAAGATGATCAAAATGTATGGCTTTATTAAGAATGGAGAGAAATCCTACGTATATAAATGGGTAAACGGATTAGTGGTTGTATTTCTTATTTTGTTTGTGGATGTTATTCTTTTAATTGAAAATGATATCTCTGCATTACAAGGAGTAAAAGTATGGCTATCATCATAGTTCTCTATAAAAAATTTGGGAGAAGCATCCTATATCCTAGGGACGAAGATCAATAGAGATAAATCTAATAGACTGCTTGGGTTGTCCCAATCTACGTGCATAGATACTATGCTAAAATAGTTCAGCATAGAGAATTTCAAGAAAAACTATTTTTTGATAGATCATGAAATTTCTCTCTCAAAGAAGGATTATCTGTCAACCCCTCAAGAGTGAGAGCATATGAGTAGAATACCATATGATTTGGTAGTAGGTTCTATAATCTATGCCACGACATGTATGAGATCGGACTTGGCATACTCATTAGGGGTATTTAGCAGATACCAGTCTAATCTAGGTGAGAATCATTGGGAGGTTGCAAAGACCATCCTCAAGTATTTGTGAAATACTAAGATCCAATGGCTCATTTATGGAGAATCTAACTTGAAACTCATGGGATATACTAATTCCAATTTTTAATCATATCATGACGACAATAAGAGTGTGTTGGGATATATCATTATCCTCAATGGTGGAGCGATCTGCTGGAAAAGTTTCAAGCAGCACACTTTGGCTGATTTAGTCTGTGAGGCGAAGTATATTGCAGCATTCGATGCTATTAAAAAAGTTATGGCTGAGAAAATTTATCAACAAGCTTGGAGTAGCACCTTCCATCAATGGTCCAATTCTGCTCTACTGTGACAGTACTGGAGCCATAGTTCAGGCAAAAGAACCAAAGGCACATTAGCGAACAAAGCATATTCTACATCATTATCACCTTGTCTAGAAGATCGTGGATCAAGATGACATCAAGCTTTAGAAGATCGATGGAAAGAAAAAATGGTTGATCCATTTACTAAAGCCCACAGAATCAAGAAGTTTGAAGACTACAAGTTGAAGATAGGTATACGATACTATTTTGATTGGTTATAGTCCAAGTGGGAGTTGTTGGAAAATATTATCCTAAAGCCAATCTTCTAGGTTGTAGATGATTGAGCTCTTAATTATAATAGTTTGTGAATCTTAGATTAATAAAAGTTATCTACTATTTTTCACCATAAGTTGTGCATCTTCTATATTAAACTCCTATGTTATGATGAAAGTCCTTAGAACTACTTATAAAATGACATAGAAGGATTTATTATGTAGTTCTTAAATCATGTTTAGGACCAAATGATACATCATTAATAGGGATGATGATGTTTATCGAGTATAGGTCATTGTATGCCATATGGATTGGTTATCCTCTTAACCAAGGAGTGTGGAGATATTGGTATGGCATGTAGGTGAGATGTAGAGATCCATCATCATCAAATAGTGACTCACCTTCTGAGTGCTCTGCTATTAAGAGTATCTCACAAAGGGTACGGACATGAGTGTCCCTTAGATCTCAGATCACAATAGTGACTTACAAGCAACTCAATATACTTTATTGTTGAACTATCTAAATTTTTAATTTAGTGATGAAAGATTTTTGGATATAGTCAAGTACTTTTTGAGTCAACGTGTGAGTTAAGATGGGATTGATTCCTCCATGTTACTAAAGATAATGCATCATCGTATTTCAATTCAGTAAATCCGTAATCCATGTGATTGATTTGAAAGGCTGAAATATAATATGGATGATTCATTTAGGGTTGACAGCAAACCCTAGGTCATCCTAAGAATTCGAGGTCAAAGGGATGAATCATGCGGTAACCATATGCCAAGGTTCTTGAATATTGCTTTACAAATATTTGACCTATGCAGATGTCAGAAACCATTACTAGATGGTAACTTTGATTAGTATAAAAAAATAATTCCTATGCTACCGGCTTAGTGTTTGAACCTAAGGAGTCACGCACTTAGTCATGCAACATCAGAATTAATTGATCTATAATTGAATTATTCAATTTGAAAGCACTTGATTTAATTGAACAATTAGATTAGCTTAATTGATAATTAAGTTAGAGGTCATATGGGATTAAATAGTTAACTATGTCTAGCTAGCACTGGATATGAGGCGTAGGTTTAATTTTGTGGATGATTATAATCAAATCTTTGATCCAGATGATTCATGAGGAAATGAATTCAAGTGTTAATTATTTTAGATTAGATCTAATTTAATTAAACTTGATTTAATTTGGCTTAATCAGATTGGTAATCCAAGTAAGACTTGGGCTTGAACCCTAATTAGATTAGGATTAGTAGTGTTGGAAAATGTGTCCCAAAGCCAACTGTCAGCCTATTGACGGTTGAGTTATCTTTATAAATGTAAATAGTTTATATGAATAAAAAATTTATTTTGACATATTTCATCATAAATTTATATCTTCTAATGAACTCTTGTGTCATGACGAAGTCCTTAGGACTATCTAGATTCAATAAAGAGAGGATTTGTCAATTAGTCCTTAAACTATTCATGACCAAATGATACATTGTTAACTAGGATGATAGATGATAGTGTTTATGGAGTGTAGGTCATTTTATGCCATATGGATTTATTGTCCTCTTAACCATGGAGTATGGAGATACTAGTATGACATATAGGTGAAATATAGAGGTACATCATTGCTGAACTTGACCAACTCCAGAGCAGTTTACTATCAAGAATTGCTCTGATCGGATATGGGTATAAGTACCCCTTGGATCTGAGATCACCACGGTGGCTTGCAAGCAACTTATTATGCTTTAGCATCAGACTATCTGAATTTCTAATTTAGTGATGAAATATTTTTGGATATAATCAAGTACTTTCAAAGTCATTGAGTGATCAAGATGGGATTGAGCACTCCAAGAGTTTAGAAAAAATGCATCGCTGTATTTCAATTTAGAATGACCTTGACCAGGGTAATCCATGTGATGGATTTAATATTCTGAAATATAATATAGATGATCCAATCAAGGTTGACAATTAAATCCTAAGTTATACTATGAGTATTCATTGTCAAGGGGATAAATTATACGAAAACTATATCCACATAGGATCTAAGAGTTTGCTTTATACGTTTGACCTATCCAGCTATCGGGTATCATTGCTAGATGGTCACTTCGATTGATACAAAAATTTGTTCCTATGCTACTGACTTACGTTTGAACCTATGGGGTCACACATATTAAAGATCTCGATCTGATCGGATGGTTAATCAATGGTTAAGAATCATTTTAGGGTTAAACATTCAATACGATAGATGTTTGACCTAGTGCAACTGTTATAGGAGTATTAATTAGCAATAAGATTACTAATTAGCTTAATTTGATTGAGCATGAGGACTGAGATCAAGTCTAGTTGAATGTGATTCAATTAGATTTTGTTTGGACTTGATTAGATCAAGTCTAATTGATTTATGGGATAAGCCAATTGCAAGGGAGAACAAGTCCCTATTCAATTAGGACTTGAATGTACCTAATTTTTAATTTAATTAAAATTTAAATTAAAATTAAATATAATTTATTATTATTTAATTGGGCTTTTGATTGGTCTAAGATCATCCTTAATTAGGTTGCACAAGTTTTGATTTGATTGGGTTCAAAAATTAGTTAGACCAAATCAAAACATGGAGACCTAATCTGACTAGGACTCTCTCTCCTTGTGCCATCTTGCCTTACTATGCCAATTCTCTTAGAATTTATATGAGAAATCTCATATTTAGAGAATGTCCAGGCCCCCTTTTTGCCTTCTCTCCTTCTCTGATGGAAATTGGCTGTGGACTAGGTCAAAACAAATAAGTTGTTTTAACCTAGGACTCTACTGGATAGAGTTTGACACATCACCTTTCCTTATCCTATTATGCCGCCAATAATTCTGAATTTTTTTAATTTTTTTAGTGGAAAAATAGAAATGATTGTGCACCACTACTAGATTCTCCATGCCACAAAAAAAGGAGGCGCCCAAGAGTTGGGCACCCCAAATCTTGTCCAATTTGGATATTCCTTTCTAGGTGTTTGACCTAGATAAAGACTCCTTTCTATCTCTCTATTTAGTGGGAGTTAGAACATAATTTTTCTCACCTTTGAGAGAGGGCTTGGGTGTGAGTCAATTGGGCACAAGAGGGTTATGGGCATCTGCTATTGTAAGGACATAAGTTCATGTGTCCAGGTGAGAGGAAAGAAATATAGAAGAAGGGTCTTCTTTAGGGTTTTTGTTTTGTATCTTCTTCCACCATCTTTTTGAGAGAAAAATGTGAGGAAGAAGGCCTCTCTCATAACCTTCCTTCTCCTCCTTTGGCCCTTGGATACTCCAAGTTGTTTGAAGAATGAGGTTTGCAATCAACCGTCAAAGAAGGTTTAGCATAGTGCTAGCACACTGTGCTGATTTTCAGTTGCTAGACTTCGGATCAAGATCGAGGCTTTGTATGGACTTTCTATATTGACCGAACATATGTGCAGCTTAAAGTGATAATCTTAGCCTCAGATCAGCAAGTGAAGATTTTGACTTGCAAAAGATAAAAGAGATATGATCTCTATCACTTACTAGACCTGATCTAGTTTTTCATTTGATATTGATATAATCAACATCTTCATTTTTAATTTATTATTTAATTTTCAAATTTGATGCATGCATGAATCATGTCATTAGATCCTGGATCTATAGTTTAGTTACATATTTTAATAGATTAATTTGATTAATCTTAAGCTTCCACTATTCATATTTTGAAAATTTTTTGAAATACATGCTAGCAAACCCTAGTATTTTCTTCAATTGGTATCAAAGCCTAGGTCTTTTAAATATGATTTCTTTGCATATTTTAGATCTATTATTTAGATTTGATCTAAATTATAATTTAAAATTAAATCTAAAATTAAATATTTAGATCATATGGACTGATCTTATAAGGTTGTCCTGTTGTAAGATTTGCCCATTATAGTGTAAAGATTGTTTTAGTTCGTGCTGATCTAAATCATTATTATAAATATATTAGATATAATCTAAATTAATTTATGATTAATTAAATTTAAAATTATTTTAATATAAAAATAATAAATTTAGATTATATTTACTGATCTTATAAGATTGTCCTGCTGTAAGGTTTATCCCTTATAGTAAAATGATTGTCCTAGTATGTGTTAATCTAAAACCCAATCATAAAGTGTTAGATATGATCTAAGAAATTTATGATTAGAATTGAAAGTGTTTAAATGTGAATTTTATGATCATAATTATGTTAGATTTGATCTAAGATGATTTATGATTGTTTAGAATTGAAATTATTTTAATTTAAATTTCTTGAATATATTTAGATTAGATCTAAAGTAGATTCATAATTATGTTATTTGCATATTGATTCTAAATTAAATATGCAATTGGTAGATAGAACCATGTTGTAAAAATATTTTATAAATATGAAAATTATTTTTGAATTGCCAAACCTCAACCCTCAGCCTAAAACTTAATTAAGAATTAAAAGTTGTTTGATTAAGATCTAGGATTGTGAATTGAAGATCCTAAGTCAAAAATAATAATACTTGGATTAATGGGTTAGAGTGAATTAGGTCCATTAATTAGGTTAAACTTAATATTAGATTAAAAGATTAACTTAATTAGAGAATTGACTAAATTTGTTCAAATATTGTGTTAGATTAGGTCAAGATCTCTGTAGATCAATTATAATAGTTGTAGATGGTTAAATCCATGTCTTTAATGAGAACTAGATAGACTTGATTCTTGGCTAAGCAGTCTAGTGCGAACTATTAGGTTGATCCAATTGAAACTAATTAACTGTTGATGTCTAAGGTAAGTCTGGCAATTTATGATTGGTGGTCTTTAATTGGGAGTTATTCGCACATATTTGATTTTTGATAAGTTAATAGTATATCTCTCCCATCGATCTCACTTACCTAGCGTTCTTGGTGAAGTTATATTTTGATCAAATTACATGATAATTCGGGTTGACCCATATCAACTAGGTAAATCAGTGTGACTGATTCAAGTGCTCCTAGACTAGCCAATCTATGGTCTCCATTAATCTAACTTGATGAAGTCAATGGAATGATCATGATTAGCTAGTTCATCTAACTCTTTTCTCTAAAGCAAATTAATCAAATTCTCTAAAATTATTAATTTCTTAAAAATAAAATAGTTATGGTGATAACTAGATCATAGCCTCCTATTAAGTTGAGTAATAATGGATCCATTAGTTGGATAATCATTGGAGGCCCAAAGGTCTGGTACTTATTAACTATTGAAATTATCATTCATAATATGATTTTTTGGTTGGATCTCTCTAAATGGTGGTTAAGTTGACCAACCAAAGTTGGGCTTAATCATTCATTGGTTAGATGGACCAAGTATGGTCATGTTAATAGTTGGACCTAATTGAATCCTTTCAATAGAGGCCAAAGCCTACTAATTAGGGACCGAAGCAAAATTTAAATTACTACAAGTTGTTTAGAGAAATAATTGATTATAAACCTATCCATAGATATAAATGGATTGACTGGCCAAAGTCAGGCTTGTGTGCAGTCTATATAGATTCTAGTATCTACTAAGAAATTAGGATAATTTCTCGAATTTATAGTAGAGGCTACCAATTCGAATAAAATAGTAGAAAAATCTTTTGATTAAAAGTTCAAATCTTTAGGTTGAATAAATTATTTACTAATTAGGCTTTTGATTTTTCTTTGTATAGTTATGGCCACATTTCTTTCACTCCAGTCATTGTTAGATAATGACAAGCTGGTGGGATCCAACTTTGATAGCTAGTATCGCAAGTTGAAGATTGTCCTAGAGCATGAATGGATCTTGTACATTCTAATAAATCTAACACCTGAGGAGACAGCCCCGAATGCATGTGGCAAGGTCAGAGATACAAATAAAAAATGGCTAATCACCAAACCATGGTACATTGCATCATGCTGGCAGCTATGAGTGACAAGTTCAGTCATAAGTTCGAGTTAGTTCAACCAGAAGTCATGCTTCAAGTGTTGAATGAGTCTTTTGGCACATCCGGCGATGTTGAGAGGCACAAGACTAGTTGTGTAATCTTCAATGCTAGAATGAGGGATAGAGCTTCAGTTACTAATTATATATTATACTTGATCAAGATGATGGAGCATTTGAGCAAGCTCGGCTTTTTCTTGCATGAGCAACTAGGAAAAGATGCTATTCTGAACTCACTGCTCAAGTCCTATCTCCCTTTCCTCCATTATTATAGAATGACAAAGCCTAAAGTCAATTATCATGGGTTGCTGGGATTGGTTTAGAACTTTGAGAAGGATCACCAGCTCCACAAAGAGTCAATAAATGTAGTGGGAACACCACAGTAAAATGGTGTATCTGAAAGAAGAAATTGGACTCTATTAGACATGGTCTAATACATGATGGATTTTGCTAGCTTGCCAATATTCTTCTAGGGATATACACTCTATTTGGCTTGCTATCTTCTAAATAGGATTTTGAGTAAGTCTATAGTTAAAACTCCATATGAGATATGGACCATGTAAGCCAATAGTCTCACACCTTAGGGTCAGAGGGTGCCTGGCTTACGTCAAACATTTAATGATAGATAAACATGAACCTAAGTCTGACAAGTGCATTTTCATAGGATACCCAAAATAAATCAAAGAGTACATTTTCTACCATACTGATGAACAAAATATGTTCGTCAGCCTTAAGACAATCTTTCTAGAATAGAAGTTTCTTGGTAAAAGAACTGTTGTCTCTAAGGTTGAACTTGAGAAAGTTCAACAGGTAGAAAAACCGACACCAATAGCTGAACCAGAATTGGATTTGATTAGATCTAATCTAGAGCTCAATGTACCTATACCATTACGATGATATGGTAAAGTACCATGTTAGCTAGATAGATACTATGGTTTCTTCGTCCGAGATGCTGATCCTATCAAACTCGATCAGAATGATGAGGATTTGATCACCTATATGGATGCAATGTAGAGACTTGATTTTGAGAAATAGCTTGAGGCCATAAAATTCAAAATAAAATTCATGAAGGTCAATGATGTGTGGATATTAGTTGACTCACCTAAAGAGGTTAAATCCATTGGGTGTAAATAGGTCTTCAAAAAAGAAAAGATGCAGATGAAAAGGTGGAGTCCTATAAAGCCCGTCTGGTTGCCAAGGGGTATCGTCAACATTATGGTATTGACTATGACAAGATGTTCTCCCATATGGTAATGCTCAAATTCATTTGGATTATGCTTGCAATAGCTGTCCATCTGCACTATGAGATCTGGCAAATAGATGTGAAGATAGCTTTCCCAAGCAGAGAGCCAACTGAAGAGAGGTATATGATACAACCTGAAAGGTTCACATCCATTGACGAGTCCATGATGTGCAAGCTTCAAAGATTTATTTATGGATTGAAGTAGGCATTTTAGAGTTAGAACATGCATTTTGATAAGATGATCAAAATATATGACTTCGTTAAGAATGGAGAAGTGCCCTGCATATACAAGTGGGCAAATAGTCCAATAGTGGTATTCTTATCTTGTACGTGGATGACATTCTCTTAATCAAAAATTATATCTCCGCACTACAAAAAATAAAAGTATGGCTATCATCTCAGTTCTCCATGAAGGACTTGGAAAAAGCATCCTACATCCTAGGGATGAAGATCTATAGGGATAGATCTAAGAGGATGCTTGGTTTATTTCAGTTCATGTACATAGAAACTATACTGAAAAGGTTTAGTATGGAGAATTTCTAGAAAGGCTATCTTTCGATAGGCCATGAATTTTTTTTCTCTAAGAAGGATTATCCAACAACTCCTGAAGAGAGAGAGTGTATGAGTAGAATCCCATATGCTTCGATAATAAAATCCATCATATACGCCATGACATGTACGAGATCAGATGTGGCATACTCACTAGGAGTAGTGAGTAGATACCAATCTGATCCAGGAGAAAATCACTGAAAGGTTGTAAAACCCATCCTTAAGTATTTAAAAAATTCTAAGAACTAGTGGCTAATTTAAGGTGAGTCAGATTTAAAACTTATAGAATTTATAGATTTCAGCTTTTAACATGACCATGATGACGGCAAAAGCGTGTCGGGTTATGAATTTATCCTCAATGATGAAGCCGTCTACTGGAAGATTTTCAAATAGCATACTATGGCAGACTCTATTTATGAGGTAGAGTACATCATGGCATTCGATGCTATAAAGAAAGCTGTGTGCCTTAGAAAGTTCATTGCTAAGCTTGGAGTGGCACCCTCCCTAGATTGTCTGGTCCTACTCTACTGTGACAGCACTGGAGCCATCACTCAGGTGAAGAAATCAAAAGCACCAATGGATGAAACACATACTATGTCTCTATCACTTGATCTAGAAGATCATGAATCGAAGTGACGTCGATCTTTAAAAGATCGACGGAAAGAAGAACCTGACGACACCTTCACTAAAGCCTTGGCGATAAAGGAGTTCGACAATCATAAGTCAAAGATAGGTATTAGATATCGTACCGAGTGGCTTTAGGATAAGTGAAAGTTATTGGAAAATATGTTCCAAAATCAACCGTTAGCCCATTGATGGTTGAACTATCTTTATAAATGTAAATGGTTTATCTGAATAAAAAGTTTATTTTAGCATTTTTCATCATAAATTTATATCTTCTAATGAACTCCTATGTTGTGATGAAGTCCTTAGGACTATTTAGATTTGATAAAGAAAGGATTTGTTGATTAGTCCTTAAACTATTTACGATCAAATGATATGTTGTTAACCAGGATGACAGCATTTATCGAGTGTAGGTCGTTGTGTGCCATATGGATTGATTATCCTCTTAACCTAGAAGTATAGAAACACTGGTATGGCATATAGGTGAGACGTAGGAGTACATTATCACCTAACATGACCAACTTCAGAGTATTCTACTATCAAGAATTGCTTTGATGGGATATTCATATAAGTGTCTCATGGATCTGAGATCACCATGGTAGCTTGCAAGCAACTCATTATGCTTTGGTGTTGAACTATCCAAATTTTTTATTCGATGATGGAAAATTTTTGGGCACAATCAAGTACTTGTGAAGTCAGTGAATGATCAAGATAGGATTGACCACTCCAAGAGTTTGGAGAAAATGCATCCCTGTATTTCAATTTAACAAAACCTTGGTTTGGATAATCCATATGATGGATTTCATATTTTAAAATATAATATGGATGATCTAATTAGGGTTGATAGTTAAATCCTGAGTTATCCTATGAAAATTTCGTTAGATGTGTGCCCTAGAAGCCAGATTGGCCGATACTTGTAAAATATTTTTTAAAAATATTTTTATAATTTTGAAATAAAATTATTAAAAAAATTATTTTCTATTATATTATGTATTTAAAGTATATATGATAAATTTATTGAGTTAATGGGCGTGATAACATATATTCTCAAGAGTTGAGAATTTAAGGCATGTGTTATAATAATTAACTCATAAACCACTCTCGATCATAGGATCATCACGAGGGTGGTCATCGATCCAAAAGATCGATGTACAATCACTTCTTTAGGATAGATGAGTCTTGAGTCTATGGTGTGGAGATACCAGAGTGAGAGTATAGGTATTTGTTGAGAACAAGAGCACTGAGCTTAACCACCTTAAGCAGTCATAAGGAAATCTACGTTCTCATCGATGACTAGCTCAATGTTGTAGTTTTGTGTCTGATTCTTTGACTTGAGGTGCATCGATAGTTCACCTTTAGTATGTTATAGTTTGATTATACCATAACTTGGTTTCCTAACCATTCGAAATCCAGAGGTGTATGTTAGCTATAACATATTCATTGTAGGAATTGGATCACACCAATAAAGGATCTATCAATCTCGATAGAGGAGTAGTTCTATGATGATCATAAGATCGAGTCCTTAAGCCCATGGACATGATCATGTGAAATAATAAAAAAAAGTTTTTATTAGATTTCACATTGGATTCGAATAAAATAATTCACTCAAGTGACAAGTGTTAGGTCTGACGAATTATCTTGACCTTGATTCTGTCGGGGCTCATGATGGAGGAACTCAATCACACAGGTAGCTGCACTGAGAGGTTTGCTTTTAGTCTTGATGGATTACCACCATATACTACTAGGTGTCACTAGTAGATTTTGGGATTAATTAGAATTGTCTTAATGATTGACGATTCTAATTCGATGAATCAGAAGAGTTCTGATCAATCAAAAGGTATTTTGATGATGTCAATGATGGAGATCGCCGCATGTCTCATTACCATATAAAACTAAATCTAATTGGATCACACAAATAAGGATTTGGATCTAGATGTCATCAATTGGGCTAACCTGTTTGATTGATTTGGATTAGATCCAATCAGGTTAAAGAAAATCATGCTAGCACATGATTGAACCTAACTTTATTCTTCTGTCATCTTTCTGGTTCATCTATATTGAGTCAAATTAGATTTGGCCCATCTAGAAACCTTGTATGGGTTTGTTTTGGTCTGATTGGATCTTGTCCAAGTTAGATCAGCCCTTGTCTTGATCCAAATGGAGGGCACCAGGATAAGACCTAGTCTTACAGGAATTGAAGGGTGTACGCCCCCTGGAGATTTTCTAGGGGCATGCACCCCCAGATGGTTCGTGAAGGGAGAAAGAGGGTGCACATTCCCTCTTGGCATGCTCCCTTAGTGGATAGAGCCTTGGGGTGTTGAAATTCAAAGAGTTTGAATGTTTTAAAGAAGTATGAAAAGTTCAAACTCCTTTGAGATTTGATCTCTGCGCCATCCTATCCCATGAGTGGCGCCATTTCTCTCCAATTTTGTATGACAAAATAAGAGATAATTTTGATGTTTGCATGGGAATAAGGGAAGAGTCCTTTTGCTTTAAGCAAATCAGTTGATTAAAGCCCTAGGACTCCAAGGTTGCACCTAGTCTATAAATTGATGTGCTGCACTCTAGTTTTTAGTATTGCAATTAAACCATGATGAAGCCCAGCCCCTCTCTCCATCTCCATGCCTCCTCTTTCTGAACCTCTCCCTCTTCTCCATGCCCAAGGTGTTGGGCAAAACAGCAAGGAAAGATTGAGATTCTGCTGCTATGAAGAATAAGTCGAGACGATCCTATTCGTGAAATGGACATAATGCTGCCGAAGATCAGATCTAAGGTGCCATAGATTAATATTAGATTTGATATTTTTTGATCAGATCTAGAAGGTGGAGACCTTTAGATCCGACCTTAGTCTTCGGTAGAGGTCAGGCACGTGCGCGGCTAGCATCGAAACCTCAAAGCTTCGTCAGATCATTGCTATGGATAAACCATTTACCCGATCAGAAAATGTGAGATGTTACTAATTTAATTTAATTTTTATTTTTATTATCAAATTAATTTAATTAGACCTAAAAACTCTTAGATCTAATCTGATGATTAGAAAAAAATTTTGAAAATTTTGCCTCAGATATAATCTGATCAGATCGATCCTACGGCCTATGATAATATTTGTCGACTGTAAGTCGTTGTGTGCCATATAGATTCATTGTTTTCTTAACCAACGAGTGTGGAGATACTGGTATTGAAGAAAAAAATCAAATTTTTTGAGTCAAGTTCGTTCAAATCTGATTGGATCGAGAGACATATTTCAAGAATTTTTTCTTAGATCTAAATAAGATCTGACACTTTTTAGATCTGATAAATAAGAAAATTAAATTAAATTAAATCTAAATTAATGTTACCTTGTTTGCTAGGTAATCCAATTATCCTTTGATGATCCTGCTGATTGCTTGAGACTTTGGATCTAGCCATACAAGCGCTTGGCCTCTACTGGTATCCACTCGAGCTGGATCTGGAGATCTTCTCTTTCTTTATCAGGTCACCAAAAATTTGATCTGGATCTGATTTGGAAGATCTTCGAAACTCCTTTTGAAAATTTATCGTCATCTCTGCAACAGTGCTGCCTTCTTTCTTTTCTTGTCAGCCTTTTTTTGTCTGGATCGCATCAAACTGAAGCCCAACTTCCCTTAGGCGTGGAGAGGAGAGAGAGGATCAGAAGATGGCATGGAGGAGGGAGAGGGGCAGCCTTGGAGAGTGGCTAGGAGAAAGCTCTCTTAATGTGGGGCGTAGATAGGGTTTATTTGTAGACCCTACTTCACCATGCAGTGCCACATCATCTCGACCAATCGCACTGCTTCGTGCAATCAGATTTAAATTTGATTGGTGGGATGACATCATCTGATCTAATCAGATGAGTGTCCCATAGATTCATCCTTAGATGACGCCTATGACTGGTCAAAGTCTATGGCTAGGGGTCATCTAAGTTGAATCTAAGAAGCAACCTGGAGTCCCATCTGCATGGGACTCCAGGCGTCCCTATCCATGGGCGCACACCATCCTAGGCGTGCACCCCCTCCTTTCCAAAATCAATAAGGGGACAAGCCCCTATCTGCTCTCCAATAAGTGCATGACACATGGGCAGATGTCCAAGGGTCAAAGATCAACGTTTGACAAAAGTCGAAGGATAAGAATTAGCAGGTGATAGAAAATGGCAGGTGTTGTCTCAAATTTATCTCATAAACTAAGACAACCCTTTTTTGACCTAGACAAGCTCCAGTCAGATCAGGTAAAGGTATCTGAGTGAGCACAAACATATTTGGCTAAATCGAGATAACTTTTAATGATAATAGAAGGAGAACGTTAGGCTCAATCGTGTGCTAGCATGATTTTCTTGAACCTAATTGAATCTAATTCAAATCAATTAAACTGGGTTAGTCCAATTGATGACCCTTATTTATGTGACCCAATTAGATTTAGTTCTATATGGTAATCGGATATGTCGTGATCTCCATCATTGACATTATCGAAACTCCTTTCGATGGATCAGAACTCTTCTGATTCAGACAACTAGAATGATCGATAATCTAAATCATTCTAATTGCTCCCAAAATCCACCAACGACACCTAGTAGTACATGGTGGCAACCCATCAAAACTAAAAATGAACCTCTTGGTGTAGCTACCTGTGTGATTAAGTTTTTCTATCTTGAGCCCTGATCAGATTAGGGTTAAGGTGAACTCATCAAATCCTAATTTGTACATATGATTTAATCATTTTATTCAAGTTCGACGTGAAAATCTTAATAGAAACTCTTTCTATTATTTCACTTTCTGCCACGAAAATGGGCTTATGGACTTGATTCTCATGATCATCATAGGGCTACTCCTCATCCACCAAGGTAAATAGATTCCATCTTGGTGTAATTCAATTCCTACATTGAACATGCCATAGCCAACATACACCTCAGGATTTCGAATGGCTAGGAGATCGAGTCATGATGTAGTCAAACTATAATACCGTCAAGGTGAACTATTGATGCACGTCAGGTCAAAGAACCAGACACACCACTGCAGCTTTGAGTTGTCATCGACGAGAAGGTAGACTTCCTTAAGACTACTCGAGGTGGTCACGCTCAGTGCTCTCATTCTTTAATGAGCACCTGTACTCTCACTTTGATGTCTCTACACTATAGGCTCAAGACTCATCTACTATGAAGAAGTGATTGTACACTAACCTTCCGAATTAATCATCATCCTCATGACGATCCTACAGTCAGGAGTCTTTTATGAGTTAATAAATGAAAATTCATGTCTTAAATTTTCAACTCTTGAAAATATGAATTATCATTACCATTAACTCAAGAGATGTATCACAGACACAAAATACACATTTATGATAGAAAATAACCTATTTTATTAATTATAATCAAAATTATAATTTTGCCCCTAGAAGTGTATTAAAAGTGTCAGCCAATTCTGGCTTTTAGGGCATACATATCTAACAAA
Source organism: Cocos nucifera (assembly GCA_006176705.1). NCBI lineage: Eukaryota > Viridiplantae > Streptophyta > Magnoliopsida > Arecales > Arecaceae > Cocos > Cocos nucifera. The sequence continues at coordinate 23,898 of QRFJ01004571.1, read as the reverse complement.
TTCCCACTTGACCTAAAGCTAATTGGCTATAAATCAAAGTTCCATCTTCTCAAGATGGGCTTCGATCTTCTGCTGGCCTAACGGCTTTGTAAGCAGGTCCGCCGTATTGTCTACGGAGTCGACTCTCTTGACCTCGACGTAACCCTTCTTGAGATAATCGTGGATGAGGTGATATCGCCGCTCGATGTGCTTGGATTTTTGGTGAGACCTTGGCTCCTTAGCAAGAGCTATGACGCCATTATTGTCACAGTATAGAGGAATGGCATCTAATGGCATCACTCTAATTTCTGCGGCAAACTTCTTGTACCAAAATGCCTTTTTTGCAGCTTCTGACGTAGCGATGTATTCCGCTTCCATGGTGGAATCTGCTATCACTATCTGCTTAGAACTTTTTTAACTGACAGCTCCACCATTGCATACAAATAGACTTTCAGATGTCAACTTTTGGTCATCTACATCGGACATAAAATCCGAGTCTGTATACCCCTGGACTTAGAGTTCTCCATTACCAAAGACTAACAACATATCTTTAGTTCTTCTCAAGTACTTAAGGATACATTTTATAGAAGTCTAGTGTTCTTCATCTGGATTCGAGTGATATCTGCTTGTGACACTCACAGCATGGGCTATATCAGGTCATGTACATAACATGGCATACATGAGGCTCCCTATTGTTGAAGCATAAGGGATCTTGCTCATGCATTCTTTTTTCTTAGGTGTGCTAGGGCACATCTTCTTGGAAAGATGAATGCCATGTCTAAAGGGTACTAAACCACTCTTAGAGTTTTCCATAATAAACCTCTTTAGCACTTCCTCTATGTACATTTTCTGTAAAAGTCCTAGCATCCTATTTGTTCTATCTCTATAGATCTTAATTCCTAGAATAAAGGATGCTTCTCCAAGGTCTTTCATGGAGAATTCTCTAGATAACCACATTTTAACTGTGGTCAACATGGGAATATCATTCCCAATAAGGAGGATGTCATTCACGTACAATATGAGAAAGACAACAGCGCTCCTACTGACCTTTTTGAAGACACATGGCTCCTCCTCATTTTTGATGAAACCAAGCAATTTGATCACATCATTAAAATGAGTATTCCAGCTTCGAGATGCTTGCTTAAGTCCATATACGGACCTTTGCAGCTTGCATACCTTGTGATCAACATCATCGGATGTGAAACCTAGCGACTGTTCCAAATATATATCTTCCTCAAGATATCCATTTAAGAATGCCATTTTTACGTCCATTTGCTATATTTCATAATCGAAATAGGCTGCAACAGCAAGCAATGTGTGGATGGATTTATGCATAGCTACTGACGAAAAGGTATCCTGATAGTCAATGCCTTTGCATTGACTATAACCTTTTGCCACTAATCTAGCCTTGAATGTCTCCACATTCCAATCTGCATAATCTTTCTCTTGTAGATCCATTTACACCCAATAGGTACCATACCTTCTGGTGGATCTACCAAGGTTTAGACTTGGTTTGAGTGCATCGAGTCAATTTTTGACTACATTGCCTCTAACCATTTCTCGGAGTCGATATCCGATATCACGTCGTTATAGGTTTTGGGATCATCACCATGAATCCCATTACCTACGAGGAACATTTTCTCTACTTCCTCTGAAATAGTACCTAAGTACCTCTCAGGGGGACAGGAAACCCTTTTCGATCTATGAGGTGGAGGAGGTAGTGAATGGATTGGCTCAACCTGATTTGGGTCCATTAGGTCCTTAGCTCGTTGCTCTTGTGAGACATTCTCATCAAGCTTGATTTGCTTTTCAATGCCGCCATCTTGAATAAACTATTTTTCAAAAAAATGGCATGTCAACTCACAATCACATTGTGATCTTCTGGAATGTAGAAATAATATCCTAATGACTCTTTAGAATATCCTATAAATCGAGCTCTGAAGGATCTAAAGTCTAACTTGTCTGCTTGTTGTCTTTTGACATGAGCCGGACAACCCCAAATTCTGAGATGACTCAGACTTGATTTCTTACTATGCCATATCTCATACGGTTTGGTAGGAATAATTTTAGAAGAAATCCTATTCAGTAAGTATATTATAGTTAACAAACAATATCCCTAAAAAAAATCAGGGAGGTTTGTGAAGCTCATCTGGATCGGACCATATCTAATAGGGTCCGGTTCCTCCATTCTGAAATGCCATTGAGTTAAGGTGTTCTAGGTGGAGTCCATTAAGAGACTACGCCATTTTTCTTTAGATAGTCCAAGAATTCTCGACTAAGGTATTCACCTCCTCGATCTGATCGAAGAACCTTAATGGGTTTTCTAATTTGCTTTTCTACTTCATGTCTGAATTCTTTGGACTTTTTAAAAGCTTCAGACTTGTGTCTCATAAGATACACATACCCATATCTAGATAAATCATCTGTAAAGATTATGAAATAGATAAAGTTGCCTCTAGCCGGCATATCAAATGGGCCACACATATTAGTACATACTAAGATAAGAGGATCCATGGCCCTTTCCCCATGTCCTACAAAAGGGAGCTTAGTCATTTTGCCATGAAGATAAGATTCGCAAATTGGATATGACTCGAAAGTCAACGAACTCAATAGCCTAGTTTTCTCCAATTTGTTAATCCTATCTTTTACTATATGACCTAATCTTAGGTGCCATAGATACCTACTATTTGGACTATCCCTAGGTCATTTCATGGTATTCATATTTTGCTCAATATTAAAAAGAGATATATCAATAACTGATAAAGACCATTAATGAGGAAACCACTTACAATTTTATTTCTTTCATAAAGAATATTACAATGATCCTTAAGAAAACTAATTACATAGCCTTCTAATGCAAAGCAAGAAACAAAAATCAAATTCATGCTTGCTGCAGGCACATAATAACAGTCTTTTAACACTAAGTCTAAACTAGATAGTAGTCGAAGAGGGTATGTTCCCATGGCCACGGCAGCAACTCTTGGTCCATTTTCGACGCACAGGATCATCTCACCATCCCTCAGCCTTCTGCTATCCTCAAGATCCTGCATAGAAGTGCACAAGTGAGCACTAGAGCCAGAGTCAAGCACCCAACTGGATGCAGAAGAAATCATAAGGTTATACTAAATAACGAGCATACCTCCAAAAGGACTTGCCTTCTTTTTATTCTTCAGGATGGCCAGGTATGTAGGATAGTTCTACTTCCAGTGGTCGTTATTATTGTAATGAAAATACTTTTCTTTGTCAGCGGCCTTCTTCTTCAATTTTGTCTTTTTCTTCTTTCCTCCTTCCACTTTCTGCTTTTTCGTAGACTTCCTCTTCTTTCTAAAAGACTTTCTCTTGAAAGAAGTCCATTCCATAGCAAGCACTGAGCCTTTAGAACCTTTCATGGAAAGCTCAGTGGTAACCAGCATGTTCATAAGTTCGGCAGGAAATTTTGAAGTTTATACATATGGTAGTTTATGATGAACTGCCCATATGCATCAGTCAAGGATTGTAGAATTATATCATTCTATAGATCCAAGTCCAACCTCACTCTGAACTTCTCAAGCTCTTCTAAATCTTTGACCATCATCAGATACTGATCTTGGACTGACTGCCTATCATACATCTTAGTCTTGAAAAGTCATTTAGTGACCTGATACTTAACTGCGTGACTCTGTTCATCAATCATCTCTTGTAGGTGAGCCAACATTTGGTGAGCAATCCTGATAACTTCATGTTGGCACTGAAGTTCATCAGACATCGAGTCCAACATGTAATATCTGACCTTGTTATCATCATCTGTCCACTTATCTAGAGATGCTCTTTGCTCAGCGGATGGACGAGCTGGTAAGGTGGGAGAATTTTGATCCAATACATGGGTTAACTTCTCGAAACCCAAAATGATTTTGAAGTTCTGGAGCCAATCCATGTAATTTGGTCCAGTCAGTCTATGGGTGTCCAGGATTCGTGCTAATGGATTGGATGCAGATATTTTTCTATAGAGAGTCAAAGTTTCTAGTTAGATATTATAATTAAGACTTAACCAATTTATTTAGAGATTTTATTTTTAAACAAATTAGCTTCCACTATTTTCTTGGATCCCTACACTTCCTCTGTAGAGATGTAAAAATCTCTACGATTACTAATTTCTAGTGGGTGGTGCAGTCCCACCAATTACTCATCACCTCACCTAATAGTTATTGGTGATGGGTTAGCCAATGAGTGAACAACTCTTATTCAATGATTCTCTAATCATGGTGCATCCAAACTTGATCTCTAATTCATGAATCTTCACCATGTGCCAGAAATATTGATCTACTCCTTAGTTAAGTCAGACCCACCATTTTGCATAGATTGGATTCCTAATTGAGGTCTCTCTCACCATATCTAAAATATTGAGCCCAATCCATCCTCCAACCCGTAGCATCCAATGCCTAATAGACATGGTTGCATCTTTTCGGTGCAACTGAGCCACTGTAACTAGCCGAGAACAATCAACCCCAAAAAGGGCTCGCACATCTACAATGGTGGAAGATCTTAGACTTAATCTTTTCTTAGGAAGATTTGATTTAGGTCTCATTAAACTAGACTTGACATAGTCATAACCATTATGACTAACCTAGTGGCATGGGTTAGCTTGGATTATTGACCACCTCAGATCAGAACTGAGTCAACAAATATGGCCAGGTAAGTGAGACCGGTGGAAGGGATATGCCATTAACTCGATAAGAATGCATTCGAGTTGAGTAGCTCCCAATTAAAAATCAGTCGATCGTATCTGCCAAACTTACCTTAGACACCAAATTGTTAAGCCAGAATCAATCAGGTTAGCCTACAATCCAGACTCTAACCACTGAGCCTAATTAGGTCTTAGCTTGATCGATCACTCACGTGACTGATCTTGACACAGACTTAATCCTATTAGGCTGGTCAATTTAAGCACTGTTGATCCCATCTAACCAACTCTTGATTTGGTTTGATCAACCACTTAGACCTAATTGAGCTACCCAAGCCCGAACTCAATTTTATGAACATGTCTTAGATCTAAAATTTTTAATTTTAGACCAAATATGTTTCATAATCTTAATTCTTAATTAAGTTTAGGGTTCATAAACAAAATATGTAAATAAGATCCTAGGATTTCAGGATCTAAGATTTTGTAGAAAATAAGAACACCATCAAATGGAAGGAGAGGGTCTTTAAACCCTACTTTATTCTTATGACCAGATGGCCAAGGGAAATGTCTTAATCAGAAATACAACTAATCTACAAGACTAATTAGATCAAAGCATATATCTCATATAAAAATTAATCTAATTAAAATATATTTTGCATACATCTCATGTAGCATATCATGCATATTTGTTAGATCTAAATTATCTCATAATCATCTAAAAAATTAAATTTAAATTTGATCACATCAATTAAAATTTAATCTAGACCTTTTGTAGAACTATTTTACAACTAGTCTAAACATGCAACTATCATATCTCATATGAACAAAATTTAAATTTAACTTTATTTTCTTATTTTTAGATCTTATTATAGAATTTATAAGATTAGAAAATAATAAATAAATAGATCTCAAAATTATAATTAATCAAATAAAAATTATGATTATACTAGACTACACATAGAACAATTCTATTCCTAGTCTAGTTATGTATCTCATACATTTTAGATCTGGATTAATTAATTTCTAATTTTCTAATTTTCTAATTTTAGATCTAATCACATCTCATATGATATCTAAAATCACTAATTTATCAGATTAAATCATATCTAAGTGAATTTTATGCAACCTGGCTTTGATACCAGTTGAAGAGAAAAATCAGATTTTCTTGGTCAGGTTCGTTCAAATCTGATTGGATCGAGAGGCATATTTCAAAAATTTTCTCTTAGATCTAAATCAAATCTGACACTTTTTAGATCTAATTTTGTAATCTAAAAAATAAGAAAATTAAATTAAATTAAATCCAAATTAATGTTACCTTCTTTGGTGGGTAATCCGATTACCCTTTGATGATCCTATTGATTGCCTAAGGTTCTGGATCTAGCCATGCAAGCACCTGGCCTCTATCGGTATCTACTCAGGCTTGATCTAGAGATCTTCTCCTTCTTTACCATATCTCCAAAAATTAGATCTAGATCTGATTTGAAGAATCTTTGAAACTTCTTTCGAAGATCTGCTGTCATCTCTACAGTAGTGCTGCCTTCTTCCTTTTCTCGTCAGCCATTTCTTGCCTGAATCACACCAAACTGAAGCCCAACTTTCCTTGGGCAAGGAGAGGAGAGAGAGGATCAAAATATGGCATGGAGGAAGGAGAGGGGCAGTCTTAGGGCATGACTAGGAGAAAGCTCTCTTAAAGTGGGGCATAGATAGGGTTTATTTATAGACCCTGCTGCGCCACGCAGTGCCACATCATCCCAATCAATCGTGCTGCTTCATGTAATCAAATTTAAATCTGATTAATGGAATGACATCATCTAATTCAATCAGCTGAGATTCCTATAGATTCATCCTTAGATGGTGCCTAAGACTGGTCAAAGTCTATGGCTAGGGGTCATCTAAGTTGAATCTAAGAAGCAACCTGGAGTCTCATCCACATGGGACTCCAGGCATCCCTATCCATAGGATGGCATGCACCCCCTCCTTTCAAAAATCCGATAAGGGAAGAAGCCCCTATCTACTCTCTAATAAGTGCATGACACATGGGCAGATGTCCAAGGGTCAAAGGTCAAGATTTGACCAAAGTTAAAGGACAAGAATTAATAGGTGATGGAAAATGATAAGTGTTGTCTCAAATTTATCTCATAAATTAAGATAATTCTTTTCTAACCTGGACAAGCTCTAGTCAGATCAGGTAAAGGTACCTGAGTGAGCACAAGTATATTTTGCTCAGTCAAGATAATTTTTAATGATAATAGAAGGAGAATGTTAGGCTCAATCGTGTGCTAGCATGATTTCCTTGAACCTAATTGAATCTAATTCAAATCAATTGGACTGGGTTAGTCCAATTGATGATATATAGATCAGAATCCTTGTTTGTGTGACTTAGTTAGGTTTAGTTCTATATGGTTATGGGATATGTCATGATCTCCATCATTAACATCATCGAAACTCCTTTCGATGGATCAGAACTCTTCTGATTCAAACAACTAAAATGATCGATCTTCTACATCATTCTAATTGCTCCCAAAATACACTAGTGACACCTAGCAGTAAATGGTGGCAACCCATCAAGACTAAAAATGAACCTCTTGGTACAGCTACCTATGTGATTAAGTTCTTCTATCTTGAGCCCTGATCAGATTAGGGTTAAGGTGAACTCGTTAAACCCTAAGTTCTATCATATGATTTAATCATTCGATTCAAGTCCAATGTAAAAACCTTAATAGAAACTCTTTCTATTATTTCACTCTCTGCCATGGCCATGGGCTTATGGACTTGATTTTCATGATCATCATAGGGCTGCTCCTGATCCACTAAGGTAGATAGATTCCATCTTGGTGCAATCCAATTTCTATAATGAACATGCTATAGCCAACATACACCTCAGGATTTCGAATGGCTAGGAGACTGAGTCATATGTAGTCAAACTATAACACCCTCAAGGTGAACTATCGATGCACCTCAGGTCAAAGAACCAGGCACACCACTGCAGCTTCAAGTCAGTCATCGACAAGAAGGTAGACTTCCTTATGATTGCTCGAGGTGGTCACGCTCAGTGCCCTCATTCTCTATCAAGTATCTATACTCTCACTCCGGTGTCTCTACACCGTAGACTCAAGACTCATCTACTATGAACAAGCGATTGTACACTAACCTTTTGGATCAATCATCATTCTCATGACGATCCTATGGTCAGGAGCCTTTTATGAGTTAATAAATAAAAATTCATGTCTTAAATTTTCAACTCTTGAAAATAAGAATTATTATTACCATTAACTCAAGGGATATATTATAGACACTAAATATACATTTGTGATAGAAAATAATCTATTTTATTATTTAAAATCAAAATTATAATTTTGCCCCTGGAAGTGTTTTACAAGTGTTAGCCAATTCTAGCTTCTAGGGCACACATATCTAATAGGTATGACAAATAGGTGAGACGTAGGAGTACATCATCACTGAACATGATGAACTTCAGAGCATTCTACTATCAAGAATTGCTCTAATGGGATATGGATATAAGTGTCTTGTGGACCTAAGATCACCACTGTTGCTTGCAAGCAACTCACTATGCTTTGGTGTCAGACTATCTAAATTTTTAATTCAATGATGAAAAATTTTTAGCACGGTCAAGTACTTATAAATTCAATGAGTGATCAAGATAGGATTGACCACTCCAAGAGTTTGGAGAAAATGCATCGTTGTATTTCAATTTAGCAAAACCTTAGCTAGGGTAATCTGTGTGATGGATTTGATATTTTAAAATACAATATGGATGATCTAATAAGGGTTGACAGTTAAACCCTGAATTATCCTATAAGCAATCATGGTCAAGGTGATGAATTATATGAAAATCATATCCACATGGGTTCTAAGAGTGTTGCTTTATATATTCTACCTATTTAACCATCGGGTATAATTACTAAATGGTCATTTTGATTGTTATAAAAATTTATTCCTATGCCACTAGCCTAGGTTTGAACCTACGAGATCACACACATTAGAGATCCTGATCTAATCAGATGGTTAATCAATAATTAAGAATCATTTTAGGATTAAATATTTAATACGATTGATATTTGACCTAGTGCAAGTGTTGTAGGATGATTAATTAGCAATCGTATTACTAATTGGCTCAATCTGATTAAGCATGAGAGATGAGATCAAGTCTAATTGAATGTGATTCAATTAGATTTAGTTTGGACTTGATTAGATCAAGTCCAATTGATTTATGGGATAAATCAATTGCAAGAGAGAACAAGTCTCTATTCAATTAGAACTTGAGTGCACCTAATTTTTAATTTAATTAAAATTTAAATTAAAATTAAATATAATTTAATCTAATTTAATTAGGCTCTTAATTGGACTAAGATCATCCTTAATTGGGTTGCATAAATTTTGATTTGATTGGCTTTAAAAATTAGTTAGACCAAGTCAAAATATGGAGTCCTAGTCTAACTAGGACTCTGTCCTTGCATAACCTTGCCTTCCCACACTAATTTTCTTGGAATTTGCATTAGAAATCTCATGTACAGAGAAAATCCACACCTCCTTTGCACCTTCTCTCCTTCTTTGATGGAAATTGATTATGGACTAGGTCAAAATAAATAAGTTATTTTTACCTATGACACTATTGGATAGAGTTTGATACATCACCTTTCATTATCCTATTATGGCGCCAATATTTTTATTTTTTTAAAATTTTTTCATGAAAAAAAGAAGAAGGATTGTGTGCCACTTCTAGATTCTCCATGCGATAAGAAAGGAGGCACGCAAGAGTTGGGTGCCCTAAATCTTATCCAATTTGGACGTTTCTTTTTAGATTTTTGATCAAGATAAGGACTCTATTCTATCTCTCTATTTAAAGAGAGTTAGGGCATGATTTTTGTATAAAGAAATCACCTTTGAGAGAGGACTTGGGTGTGTGTCCCTTGGGTGCAAAAGGGTTATGGGCATGTGATAAGTATCATAAATTTACTAATAAAAGTATCAATTTATTAATTAATTTGTAATAATATTTTAAAAATAATAAAAATAAAAAATATAATAGTAATATAAAAATAAAATAAATAATTAAATAAATAAAAATTAATAATAATAATAATAAATAAATATAAAAAAAATAAATTTAAAAAATTAAAAAATATAAAATATATATAATAATAAAAATAAAAAAATAAAATAAAAAGAGCTTAATTTTATGGTCACAACGAAATAAATTTGGAATGAATCGAAGTTAAAATGGATCCAATATGAATTTTTAAAAAAATTAAAAAAATAAACAATATGAAAAAATTGAATCGGCTTAGCCAGTATGCTCAGCCTAGCCATAGAAGCCGGCACATCCCAACCAGCTATTACACTAATAAGCCAGCCCAACTGGAGAAGCCAGCCTACTAGCCCAACTAGAGAAGCCAGCCTGCCAGCCCAAAGCTCACGCGTATCGCCAGCCTAATTCCACTCCAGCACTGACGTCACCATAATATCAGCAGACTACATGGTCTACGATAGGCCATGCACTAGCTTAGCACCAAACAGCCAATCAAAAGATGCCATGTTGTGGATCAAGACCCTTAAAGGGTCTACAGAAAATTCATCACGACGTACATGGGCAGTTTCATAATTTCATTGGCCATGGTCAGCTTATGGTGCACTCAGTCAATGTGGTCCACAACTACAATAATGGCGCGATCGGATAGAAGTGGTGGATCCCGATTAAGATCGGATGGCTACAATTTTTTCCAGGCTTGATTCGGTCTCCAGCTCACACCAAGCGATGATCCAATGGCAATGCTCACTCCTCACATGATCCAATGGCTGAAATAACTCCCAGCAGCTATTAAAACACCTAGGGTGCAATCAACGGCTAGATTTCTCTCATCAAAGCTTGATCCAATGGCCAGAATCTATTCCAACTTAATCTAGGCTATTACATGTCCGTTTTTGATATTTTTTGAAACCATGGATCGCCTTCTGATGGCCAAAACATACAAGAACTTCATAGAAGATAGATCCAACAATTTTCTACTAATTTCTTCGACAAATATGGATCTATATTAAGTATTTAGTCCCACATTGCTTGATAACAAAGTCTCTAGCGCTCTAGCAGCTAAAAAAGAACTCCAGGACCCCAGAGTTGAGACATCTGATCTAGAAGAAGCCATAATAAAGAGTGAGAGTTAGACTTTGGCTGAAGGTTGCTTCGAGGCAGACGGTAGCGAGAAGAAAAGCAAGACTTCTACGCCATCTCCATGCCGTCGTTGATCCAAGATTAAGAGTTTTTATTTTAATTTTTTTATTTTCTTTCTTTTTTTATTATAATTAAATTTTAAGTTTTAATTTTAATTATAAAATTTATTTTTTTGCTTTTTTAATTTTTATTCTTTAATTTTTGCTCTTTTAATCCCGCTTCTTTAATTTCATTTGCTCTTTAATTTAATTGCAAGTAGAACCTAAGATCTAACTAGTAGACCTTAGTATCAAGTTTAATTTTTCTGTAATATTTAAATTCTATTTTTTATTTATTTTTTGACTTCAAAAATATTTTTTTTCATAAAAATTAAAGATTTTAAAAATTAAACCATTGCCTTCTTGTGGATTCAACCCAACTTGCTACTATCTACGTGCTCTTGATTATTTTAAAAGAAGTTGGATTAAATTGATAATTACGATACTTTAACGGCAGTATCATGATCTATCAAATTTTTGGCATCATTATTGGGGAGGCATATACAAAATTTTAAAATTTAAAATTTTTCTTTTTATTACTATATTATAACTTTTCTTATTTATTTTGTAGATAATAAAAAGGGAAGAAGAAGGAAAAAGGGAACAAAAAGATTAGGACAAAAAGGAAGCTTCCAATCCTATTTGGTGAGATCGATCCTAAACCCTAATTTTTTTTTATTTACTTTATTTTTAAATTAATTAAAAACTATTCACTTAAACCTAATTAAAAACCTCATGACAAGAGTAAAAATTCTAATTGCTTAGAGCATGCACTATATTAGTTTTATTTTTATTTTTATTTTGGTGATTGCTGAAGGCAAGGTAAGCTTTTCAGAATTTAATTAGTTGCATGCATCTAGTTTAAATTGCATAGAATCCCTTGGTTGAAAATTTTTTTGTGCATATTCATATTAAATCAAATTAAGGGCACAACCCAACTAAATAAGATAAGATGAAAATTTGATCATCCTTTCTTAGTCCACAAACAACCAACTAGCATCCATCATTGACCTAAGCCTCTAAATTAAAATCAACTAGACATCGACCCTAGGAACTCAAGCTTAATAGGACAAGAAACCCTAAAATTTAGATCGAATTAGGATTAGTCAACTTAACTAGTGTTTAACAAAAATGGTTCAGGGATGACTGGGCCCGAAGGAAGATGGTATATAATTGGTTCTATTAGCTCACCTGGCCAAGCATAATTGATGTCTAAGACAAAAAACGGGGGGACTCCCACCAACCTTATACTTACCTGGCCAGTTGATTGGCTTATTCTCTACTTCGAGTGCTTGAAGTTGACCTTGGCAATTTGGAACTGTCTAGATCTAGGATAACTCTTAGTCAGGATTGCTTGCCTAACTTGTTTGCTAATTAACATCAAACATAAATATAATTAATTCTTCTCTATCATCTCTAGATTTAGGACTTCTTAGGACTCTTCTTTAGCATTATCTTCATTCTCTTCTCTTTTCTTCTCTCTAAAATAATAATAAAATAATAAAATATTTTTAAAAAATTTAAATTAGGGTTGCACTAGTACATGCATGGTAGAAGATCACTATTACCTAACTTAGTTAAACGAAATCTCAAAATTAAATGACTGATTCTTATAAAATTTGAAAATCAAATGGTTGAAAATAATGAAGAACCACCTAGGCAGATAAAGGAATACTTTATTCCTTCTACATATAACCCATCGACTTGTATCCAATTACCAGATATCCCTGCTAGCCATTATGAAATCAAGTCGACCATAATTCAGATGCTCCTATCTTTCTATGAAAATACCAATAAAGATCCTTACAAGCATCTGGATGAATTCTTAAAAATCTGCTCTATGGTAAAAATCCAAAATTTTTCTAATAATGCCCTTAGATTGACCTTATCTTCTTTCTCATTAAAAGATAGAGTCAAGTATTGTCTTAGCACAATAGGAAAATCAATTTAAACATGGGCAAAGATTAAATATGAATTTCTTAAGAAATTTTATCCCATAGGTCGAACCAACACTATGAGGTGAGCTATCACTAGATTTGCTTAGCTTTCAGGTGAACAAATTCATGAATCATGGAAAAGACTTAAGCAACTTCTTAGAAAATGCCCACAGCATGGTCTATCTAAGTAGCAAATTGTCCAAGCTTTCTATGAAGGTTTAGGAGAACAATACAGATAAATGGTAGATGCATCCTGTGGAGGTGCATTTATGAGCAAAAGTGAGGATGAAGCTTATACCTTGTTTGAAACTCTAAGTAAAAATTTGATTAACCATGCTTCATTATCCTCTTATGAAAGATCAATTTCTCATCAAAAATGTGTAGGAATGTATGAAATCAAACATTCAGAACTAAGTTCTAAGGCTAACATGAACCTAGTAAATAAAGTTGACATTTTTGCCTAAAAATTAGACCAATTCCTAAACCTAGGCCAACAACCTCCTACACAATACATACAACTTTTCAATTATTAGGAGATTTATTCTATTTGTGCTAGCCCAACCCATAGTGTGAGTGAATCTCCCACGGCTACACAATTCCCACTCTTTATCTAAGAACAAGTTCAAGCTGCTCAAAGTTACTCCAAACCAGTCAATGATCAATTTTCAAACACATATAACTCAAGCTGGAGAAACCATCCTAATTTTTCGTGAAAACCACAATAGACTTAGGCTCAAACCGAAACTCCACCAGTGCAAAATTATCAGAATAGACTCCAATACTAGAACTATGCCTATAATAGAGGTCAGTCTAGTCAGCCTTCCTAGCCACCACATTATAATCAGCCCTCATACCCACCTTCTCAATAGACCAATATGGCCAACAATCAATTTAACTAGCTACAATAATTAATCCTATCTCAACACAATCGATTCTAAATCAATAACAATCCAACGCTAAGCTAGAAGCTCAAATAGGATAATTAGCTGAGTCTAGTATGAGGAGGGAACCAGGTCAGTTACCAAGCCAACCGATTGCCAATCCTAAAAATAATCCATCCAATGCCACCAACCACCTGGATTCAGTCATCAACCCATCATTCCACCTAAAACTCTCCAATTAGAAAATGCCAAAGTAATTTTTGAACTTTGAAGTAGTATAATTCTTAAGGACTTATACCAAGACTAGGTGATAGAGGCTAGTACTGATGCTAGCCATGAAAAATATTTTGAAGAAAAGGTTACTACTGAAGCTAACCACATAGAAGAACCTGAGCCCAGAACTAGTACTGATATCGAATCTAGTGAGAAGAGGAGAATAGATGAGTTACTCAAGACATATAAATCCAAAGCCCCATTCCCTTAAGCCTTAGAAGCAGTCTCTTCCCGTAAAAAGCAAGAAACACATAACAAGAAGTTAATGGAACTATTTAAATAAGTACATATTAATTTACCCCTCCTTGATGCAATTCAGTATATCTCGGCTTACGCTAAATTTCTAAAAAAACTTTCTACTCAAAAGTATGAGCCACAAACTAAAAGGATTATGTTGTCTGAGGATGTAAGTGTAGTCCTGTTCGACCTATTACCTTAGAAGATGAAAGATCCTGATGCTTCATTAATTTCATGTGTTATAGGAGGCATAACCTTTAACCGAGCATTATTAGACTTAGGAGCTAGTGTGAACCTACTTCCAACCTTGGTTTATGAAAAATTTAGGATAGGAGAACTTAAACTGACATTGGTTATTTTATAATTAGCCGACAAATCTATAAAAATACCACATGATTTAATTGAGGATATTTTAATTAGAGTAGATAGATGTTATTTTCTAGTAGACTTCCTCATGCTTGATATGAAACCATCCCAAGAATTGAACCAAAATTCCATAATTCTAGGTCATCCATTTCTAGCTATTGTCAATGCCAATATCAATTATAAGACAGGAGCCATGGACATTTCTTTTGGGGATCAAAAGATAAGAATAAATATAATCACACATAGAGATATTGATAACACACATAAAGTTAATGGTATTTCATAACTAATAGATTGAGCAGCAGCTCGTAGACTACCTGAAAAAGAATATTTATTATTCGATATATATCCTGACATAAGAATCCCAATAAGGGCAATACTTGAAATGGTGATCCACAAAAAAACACCTATACTGAGATCACCTAAAACAAGGCGGTATCCAAAAGGAATTACTAAATAACTTAGTTGAATTGATATGACCGCTACCTCTAAGTACACCTAAGAGGAGGAAGACAACTTTGTAATCGATCAAATAGATCAGATAGTTGAATTTGATTCCTCCTTAGATTTATTCAAGAATGATCTTTTGAATAAGCTTGTCAAAAAAATCTCAGATCAGGAGGTGAATGCACTACTTGATTCACCTCACCTATCACATACTTTACCTTGGTCGATGAAAATTGAGCCCTTACCTAAGCAAAAAATTGAACCATTACATCCTTCAATTCAGGCCCAACCACAACTTGAACTAAAACCTTTGCCTGAATCACTTATGTATGTATTTCTAAGATCAAAGAAAACCCTGCCAGTTATTATTGCTTCTGACCTAACTCCTAAATAGAAAGACTAAGTAGTAGATGTTTTGAAAACATATAAGGAGGCCATAGGTTGGACCATCGCCGATTTAAAAGGCATTAGTCCATCAATATGTATGCACTATATTTATACTGAAGATAATGCCAAACCAACTAGAGAAATGCAACGATGGCTCAACCCTAATATGCAAGAAGTAGTCAAGAAAGAGATAATTAAATGGTTGGATGCAGGTATTATTTATCCTATTTCTGATAGCCACTAGGTGAGTCCTACACAAGTTGTTCCAAAGAAATCTAAACTCACGGTTGTCCATACTGACCATGGGGACCTAGTACCAACATGACTTTCGACTGGGTGGCATGTCTGTATAGACTACAGAAAACTCAATACAACCATACGAAAAGATCACTTCCCATTACCATTTATTGACCAAATTCTGGAGAGACTAGTTGGCCAATGATATTTTTGTTTTCTAGATGGATACTTAGGATATAATCAAGTAGCAATCTACTAAGGAGAACAAAAAAAATACCACATTCACATGTACCTGAGAAACTTTTGCTTTCCATAGAATGCTTTTTGGATTGTGTAAAGCATCTGCGACCTTTCAAAGGTGCATGATGTCAATATTTTGGATATGATAGAGGATTTTTTGAAAATATTCATGGATGATTTTTTGATCTTTGGAGAATCTTTTGAGAATTGCCTCAATAATTTGAAAAAAATATTGCAATGATGTATTGAGGCTAATTTACTTTTAAGCTGGAAAAGGAGCCACTTCATGGTTCAAGAAGGGATTGTGTTAGGACATATAGTATCTAAGAGAGGGATAGAGGTTGATAAAGCAAAAGTTGACTTAATTTCTAAACTACCTCCATCCACTTCTGTCAAACAAATTTGATCCTTTCTTGGCCATGTAGGATTCTATCATCGCTTCATCAAAGACTTTTCTAAGATTTCTCGACCTCTATGTAATCCACTCACTAAGGATGTCCCTTTTAATTTTGATGAAGAGTGTCTTAAAGCCTATGAATTCTTGAGAGAAGTTGTGACCAAAGCCTCGATCATTCAACCTCCAAATTGGTCACTATCTTTTGAAATCATGTGTGATACATCAGACTTTGCCATAGGAGCTTTCCTGGGCCAAAGGGTAAATAAATATTCCATAGTGATCTATTATGCTAGTAGAACTCTGAATGAAGCACAAATGAATTATACTACAACTGAAAAAGAGTTACTAGCTATCGTGTTTGCCCTAGAAAAATTTAGATCATATCTGTTAGGATCAAAAATCATGGTATATTCAGATCATTCGACTTTGAGATACTTGCTCTCAAAGAAAGATACTAAACCATGATTGATTAGATAGATTTATTGCTACAAGAATTTGATATAGAAATTCAACATAAGAAGAGATCTGAAAATATTATAGCAGACCATCTATCTAGGATACTAGTTAAAGATACTGGACCTGAATCGAAGAATCTTTTCTAGATGAGCAATTATTGGCAGTTTCACATGCAAAGGCTCCTTGGTTTGCAGATATTGTAAATTACTTAGTTGTAGGATAAATCTCTAATGGTTGGTCTAAGAATGAAAAGGATCGATTCTTTGCTTAAATTAAATACTACTTTTGGGAAGATCCTGAACTTTTTAGAATTTTTGCCGACCAGATCATTCATAGACATGTTCTTGAGTCCGAACAACTGAGTATCTTATAATTATGTCATACTCTTGCTTGTGGAGGATATTTTTCTAGAAGAAAAACTATAGCCAAAGTATTGCAAAGTAGATTTCACTAGCCTAGATTACTTAAGGATGCCTATAATTTTAGTAAGGAATGTCTTAATGTAGGGTTTGGTGTATAGGATGGAAGCATGGATTTCAAACCAAAATAATGAAATTCATAAAACCAAATCCAAATTCTAGGATCACCTTATTAGAATTTAAATTATATAATATATATTTACAACATAAATGAGGGTATTAAAACATACCTCTGATCGCAAAACCCTAACATGACCCTAATCGCCGGCAGCAGTCTGTCAGGGATTCCACTAGGTGCCCGTATGTTCACCTTCCAATATTGATCCACACGAAGACTTGATCAAGACACCAACACCTCTGATTATTTTAATTAAAATTCTTATGATAAAAACTTTAATTATTTGGGCAGAACCTCCCCTTAGCCTTTATTGTCAACTTCCTAGCCTTTCCTTGCCTTACTTTCATTTTCCTTGTCTTCTTAATTTTTTTTTCCTAATCTCTTTGTCTTAAGGAAGACATCTTATCCTTATTAGGACCTTGTCTAAAAAATAGAAAAGGAAGAAAGAAAATTGGACAAAAGAAACTCTTGTAAGAAAGGAGGAATTTCTGATTACATGGACTCTCGGTGCGCACCCCTATTTATAATGTACGTAGGGTTGCCACCAAAATTTCTCATGCCCATTCCTTATTCTCATCTCACACCTATTCAAAAATATCATGCCCCATTAGAAGAAAATGCTATATAAAATTCAAAGAATTAATATGAAGAGGCGCCTTGCAACAAAAGGACTCTTCGTATAATTCTACGTAACTTTCTTCCAAAGGGTCGCAATACTTTCATATTGGCACCATTAATTCCCACCACTGATCAACATCAAATGCTAATCCAAGGAACTAAAAGAATGGTGCCATATCAAAAGGGAGGCATGGAGATGAGCTTTGAAAAGTCAAAACCCCAAGGGGCTTTGACTTGGTCCAAGGGGTGCTTACAAGGGAGGGGACAGCAAGGACTCCTTTGGTTATCCAAAAACCTAATAACCAATGAAGAGAATAACTAGCAGAAGGAATCTTCTATGCCCTCTCTTCATCTTAAATCATGTAACAAAATTTACATGAACTAAAGGAAGATAAATGGCATCAAAACTGATCCATCGCCACATGTCCCTAGCTCATGGACCAAATCCCATGCGCCAAAGAAAGAGAGTCTCTGGTGCCTGGGTTGCTTATTTATGATATCCAATCCCTTGGTCAGCAAGCCAGGGTTTAACCCAATCAGTTAGCCAAATTCAATTTGACTCAAATTGGATTTAACTAGCCCAAATTAGAATCCGATTCAAATTTATTTTGAATCTAGGTGCTAGGGTTTGCAACATGTGCTAGCATGTTAAACTTACAAACATGATCTAATCCAATTAGACCCTTGATCAATTTTCTTTGTGTGTGACCCATTGGATTTCACATCTAGCCAGCAGTGGGTCTGGGTGCAATTTGACCTAATCTGGTTAGAACTCAACCAAAATGATTTAGATCAAAACAAGCTAACCCAATTCGACCAATTAGAATACTTTCTAATTAACAATCAAATTAAACTCTTTAATTTGATTGAACCCACGAGATAAGATTGACATCTAGCAATGTATCATGTCTATCTAGAAGATATAAAATTTTGATAAAAATATCAAAAATATCCTTTAGTGAAAAGTTACCTTACAATAGGATCCTATGACACCCTGCATCTCGAATATGATTCTGGGTATAGAAATATGTCAAACTCAATATCTTCCTCATTTTTTCTCAATCTTATAATGATGATTCGATTAATGAAATATTAAAAGTCATTTCTATCTTTTTATCATGCTTTGATCAAAGTCTTCCTGAATCATCATTTGATTGAAGTAAGTAGGACGCTATCTCCTCTTATTAGGAATGATCGTTTCCATATTGACCTACTTACAACATTCATATGCAATCCACCATATCCAAACATTTCATTCATGACTAAGTCATGATTGAGTATGACCAAAATATAGATTCATGCATACAAGATTCAATGGTAGTCTTAGGTCAAAGGATTACATGCACAACTCCCACTATGAAAACTATCTATTGACATGTAGATAAGACTCCATTAGATATTCTCAAGTTGGATTAATTTAGTGAACTCATTATCTAATGAGCACCCATATCCTTGTATTAGTATCATACACAAGTGATAGTCAGATCAATCATCCTTTCATCAGGCATACATAGGATGTGCTAGTCTTTCTAGAAATATTGATCTTCAACTTAATGTTCCATCGACTAAGAATATTTTAGATTAGGGTTTTAAGATTTTAGATCTCATAGGTATGATCTCATCATAATCCTAAAGTCATATTCCTAATTTATGGAGTTCATCATAATCTTAAATAAATAACTAAGATGCAGCATATGATGAAATAAATACCTTTATCTATTTGAAAATGTCATTACATGAGTTTGGAAGATAAAAGAATAGCCCATCAAAATACCAATTTTGATTGGCTTGAGGGCATATTTCTTTCAATCTCCCACTTGCACTAAAGCCAATCATCTTTATATTTTAATCCCATACAATTAAGATGGCAATCAAACTGCTGCTGTGGTAGAGCCTTAGTGGATGGGTCTACTTTGTTGTTCTTTGTATCTACTCGTTCAATGACAATATCTTGCCTCTCAATTATTTCACGAATGAGATGGAAGCATCTCAAAATGTGCTTGAATTTGTGATGAGACCTTGGTTTCTTTGCTTAAGCAACTACTCTAAATTATCATAGTAAAGTGGTACTGGATTCTTAATTTCAAGAACAACACCCGATTTAGTGATGAACTTCTTCATCCAGACAGCTTTCTTAGCGGCTTCACTTGCAACTATTTATTCTGTCTCAGTGGTTGAGTTAGCTATAGTTGGCTGCCTGGTACTCTTCCAACTCATTACTTCACCATTCAGAGTAATGACATACCCTGAAATAGATTTGCTATCATCTAGATCTGATTGAAAACTAGAGTCAGAATATCCTTCTAGTTTGAGATTAGATCAATCATATACTAGAAAAATATTCTTGGTCCTTCTCAAGTACTTAAGAATATTTTTTACAACTTTCCAATGATACTCTCCTGGATCAGCCTGAAATCTACTGGCTTTGCCAAAGGCATAAGCAACATTAGGCTTGATATATAACATGGCATACATAACTGATCCTATAGCCAAAGCATAACAAATGGAACTCAATCTATTTCTCTCTTCAGGTGTCTTAGGAGACATCTTCTTAGAGAGATATATGCCTTGACTTATGGGTAAGTAACCTCTTTTACTCCCATCCATACTAAACCTTTTCAATATTAAGTCAATGTACCTAGACTAGGATAAGCCTAGCATCCTCTTAGATCTATCTCTATAGATCTTTATACCTAGTATATAGGATGCTTCTCCTAAATCTTTCATGAAAAACTTATTTGATAGCCATAACTTGATCGATTGTAACATTGGGATACCATTTCCAATGAGGAGTATATCATCTATATATAGAATCAAAAAAACTATGGCACTCCCACTAGTCTTCTTATACACATATGATTTATCCACATTCTTGATGAAGCCAAACTCTTTGACTGTAACATCAAAGCGGATGTTCCAACTTCTTGAAGCTTGCTTCAATCCATAAATTGATCTCTTAAGCTTGCATACTTGATTTGATCTCTCATTTGAGACAAATCCCTCTGACTGTGACATGTAGACCTCCTTCTCAAGAAAATCATTAAGGAAAGTGGTCTTCAAATCCATTTTCCATATTTCATAATCATGGTGTGCTGCTATGACAAGCATAATCCAAATAGATTTGAGCATGGCAACAAGTGAAAATATTTCATCATAATCAATTTTCTATTTTTGTCCAAAATCCTTAGCCACCAATTTGGCTTTATCGATTTCAACTTGACCATCTGCTCTAATCTTTTACTTATAGACCTATTTGCATCCAATAGGGTTTACACCCTCTAGTGCATCCACCAAAGTCCATACGTTGTTGGTGTACATGGAGTCCATTTTGGATTGCATGGCTACCAGCCATTTGTCAGAGTTCCTACTCATGACTGCTTTTGTATAGGTTAGAGATTCATCATGCTTAATGACTTGGGCTTCATTATTCTCAATAATGAACTCGTACCTTACAAGTGCATGTCGCACTCTATCAGACCTACGAATAGGAGTTGTGTATTCTAGTTCTCTATTTATGTGATTATTTCGTTGAGATATGTTATTTATTAAACTTCACTAAGTTCAATGTTTCTCCCACTGCCTCTTTCTAGGATGAACTCTTTCTCCATGAAAGTGGCATGCCTACTTACAAACATCTTTTGTTCAGTAAGTGGTAGAATAGATATCCCATACTATCTCTAGGATATCCAACAAATAGACATCTATCTGCTCTAGCATCTAGCTTATGTCCAAAATTTTTTTTGACATATGTTGGACAACCCCATATCTTAAGATACTTAAGATTAGGTTTGTTACCTCTCCATATCACATATGAAGTGCTAGATATAGACATAGAAGGCACTCCATTCAAGATATATAATGTGGTCTCCAAGGCATGACCCAAAAGAAAATAAGTAATTCTATGAAGCATAACATGGATCGTACCATATCCAATAAGGTTCGATTCCTCCTTTTTGCTACACCATTTAATTATGGCGTATAAGGAGGGGTCCATTCAGAGAGAGTTTCTATTACTTTAAGGTAGTCCAGAAATTCATTAGATAAGTATTCTTCTTCCTTACCAGAGTGAAGAATTTTTATACTCTTTCCATTTTGTTTCTCGACCATACATTGATACTCATTGAATTTATCAAAGGCTTCGGATTTATATTTCATAAGATACATATATCCAAAGATAGATAAATCATCAGTGAATGTTATAAAATAAGAGTATCCTCCTCTGGCCTGAGTTGTCATATGACCACAGACATCTATATGTACAAGTCCTAATTGTTAGATATGTGTGCCCTAGAAGCCAGAATTAGCTGATACTTGTTATACACTTCTAAGGATAAAATTATAATTTTGATTATAAATAATAAAATGGGTTATTTTCTATCATAATATATATTTAGTGTCTGTGATACATCCCTTGAGTTAATGGCAATGATAGTTCTTGTTTTCAAGAGTTGAAAATTTAAGACATAAATTTTCATTATTAACTCATAAAATGCTCCTGACCGTAGGATCATCATGAGGATGGTGATTGATCCGGAAGGTTGGTGTACAATCACTTCTTTATAGTAGATGAGTCTTGAGTCTATGGTCTAGAGACACCAGAGCAAGAGTATAGATACTCGTTAGAGAACGAGGGCACTGAGCATGACCACCTCGAGTTATCATTAGAAAGTCTACCTTCTTGTCGATGACTGGCTCGAAGCTACAATTATGTGTCTAGTTCTTTGACCTGAGGTGCATCGGTAGTTCACCTTGAGGGTGTTATAGTTTGACTACACCATGACTTGATCTCCTAGCCATTTGAAATCCTGAGGTGTATGTTGGCTATAGCATGTTCATTGTAGAAATTGGATTGCACCAATAGGAAATTTATCTACCTCGGTAGATGAGGAGTAGCCCTATGATGATCATGAGAATCAAGTCCATAAGCCCATGGCCAGTGCAGAGTGAAATAATAGAAAGAGTTTCTATTAAGATTTTCACATTGGACTTGAATCGAATGATTAATCATATGATGGATATTAGGGTTTGATGAGATTACCTTAACCCCAATCCAGTCGGAGCTCAAGATAGAAGAACTTAATCACATAGGTAACTACACCGAGAGGTTCATTTTTAGTTTTGATGGGTTGCCACCATATGCTGTTAGGTGTCACTAGTAGATTTTGAGAGTAATTAAAATGATTTAGATGATCAATCATACTAGTTATCTGAATCAAAAAAGTTTTGATCCCTCGGAAGGTGTTTCGATGATGTCGATGATAGAGATCACAACATATCTTATTACCATACGGAGCTGAACCTAATTGGATCATACAAATAAGAGTTTAGATCTAGATATTATCAATTGGACTAATCCAGTTTGATTGATTTGAATAAGATTCAATTAGGTTCAAGAAAATCGTGGTAGCACACGATTGAGTTTAATGTTCTCCTTTAATAATCATTAAAAATTATCTCAACTGAGCTAAATATGTTTGGGCTCACTCAAAAATCTTTACTTGATCTGACTAGAGCTTATCTTGGTCAAAAAAGAATTATCTTAATTTATGAGATAAATTTAAGATAACATCTACCATTTTTCATCATCTGCTAAATCGTGTCTTTTGACTTTGGTCAAACGTTGACCTTCGACACTTAGACATCTATCCATGTGTCATGCACCCGTAGGAGAGAAGATGGAAATTTGTCCCCCTACGAAAAAGAGGAAAGGAAGGGGGTGCACACCTAAGGAGGCGTGCACCCAAAGATGGTGACGCCTGGAGTCCCATATAGATGGGACTCCAGGTTGCTTCATGCACTCTACCTAGGTGGCGCCAAAGACTTGTCTTTGATCAATCTTGGCACCATCTAAGGATGATTCAGAGGAGCTCTCATCTGATTAGATCAGATGATGTCATCCCATCAATCAAATTTAGATCTGATTGCACAGAAAGCCATGATTGGTCGGGATGATGTGGCACTGTATGGTGCAATGGGGTCTATAAAAACTCTATCTACGCCAAGATCAAAGATGCTTGA
>QRFJ01004570.1:43112-65531 GCA_006176705.1 Cocos nucifera | reverse complement strand
CGGACTACACACCCAGCAATGGTCATAGGTCCTCTTCTGCAACCTACTCTAAATGCGAGTGCTGCTGTATTTCTGAAATTGATAAATGGTATGTAAATTCCATGCTATATATTATCATGGTTAAATATTAGTAAATAGTGACCAGGACTTAACTCTTTCAATTTATCTACCTTAGTAGAATATGCCTTTATATGCTGTAGTTTTTATAATATAAGACAAACAAAACATTTCTCAAAATACATATGTCATAAGATAAAAAGAACAGAAGAAAGTAAATGGCAAGGTGAAGATCTAGTGGTTTTATCCAAAATGGGCCAAAATAAGTTGGATAATTATCTTGATGTCGAGGATCATTGCAGTAGGTCAAATTATGAAACATTTCCAGGGAGACGTTTCATTCATATAGAATCTTGAACCATGCTTCTTGTTGAACTCTTTGGTATATTGTACTCTAATGTTTTAAGTGTGCTCTATCCAATCTAGCTATTCTTTTCTACAAAATTTGTTTTGTTGATGATAGAAGAAAATTAAAATCTAACAGCTTCCTTTTGAATCCTTTGTAGGATCTTCTACATATCTAAATGCAACTTTTGGAAGGGTCCATGTCAAAGATGATGCCATGGCATATATTCTGGCATTTGAGGTTCCCTCAGCAAGTGGAAGATATTGTTTAGTAGAAAGTGTTGTTCACAATTAGATTGTGAAAATTTTGCATGAACAATATCCTACTTTAAAACTGCCCAAAAAGTAAGTTACTGTCTTTAATGGCAATGGATTTATTTAATTACTAAGTCATATGGTTTAGAAACCATTCTTTTTTCTCATTATGACTATGCAGTTTCCTGCATTTTGTCCTACATTTGTTCTCAATGTTCTTGTTTTCTTTTTCTATGTTCTTGTCTATTCAGCAGGTTTATTTTTGTTTGTAACATCCAAGTCTTCAAATATGTATTGCTGTTTTTGTATTATGACTGTATTGAAGGGAAAAGCCTTGTTTTTCAGATTAGATTCGTTCAGATCTGATTGGATCAAGAGAGATATTTCAAAAATTTTTCCTCTAAGATCCTAATCAGATCTGAGACTCATCAGATCTGATCTTATTGATCTGATAATAAAAATAAAAATAAAAATTTAATTTAATTTAATTATACTTTTGTTTTGGATAATCCAATTATCCTGTGATGATCTTGATATTTGCCTGAGATTCTGGATGTAGCCACGCAAGCGCCTGGCCTCTACCGGTATCCACTTGGGCAGGATCTAAAGGTCTTCTCCTTCTCAATCAATCCTCCAAAAATCAGATCTAGATCTGATCTTGAAGGTCTTCAAAACTGCTTTTGAAGAACAACCGTTGTCTCTTGCAGCAGTGCTGCCCTCTTCCTTTCCTGGCGTCTTTCACTTACTTGAATCGCACCTTGTGTTAGATATATGTGCCCTAGAAGTCAGAATTGGCTGACACTTGTAATACACTTCTAGAAGCAAAATTATAATTTTGACTATAATAAATAAAATAAATTATTTTCTATCACATATGTGTATTTAGTGTCTATGATACATCCTTTGAGTTAATGGTAATGATAATTCATATTTTCAAGAGTTAAAAATTTAAGACATGAATAATCATTATTAACTCATAAAATGCTTCCGACCATAAGATCATTACGAGGATGGTAATTGATCCAGAAGGTTGGTGTACAATCGCTTCTCTTTAGTAGATGAGTCTTGAGTCTATGGTGTGGAAACACTAGAGCGAGAGTACAGGTACTCGTTAGAGAACGAGGGCATTGAGCGTAACTACCTCGAGTAGTCATTAGGAAGTCTACCTTCTCGTCAATGACTGACTCGATGCTGCAGTGGTGTGTCTGATTCTTTGACCTGAGGTGCATCGGCAGTTCACCTTGAGGGTGTTATAGTTTGACTACACCATTATTCGATCTCCTAGCCACATGGAATCCTGAGGTGTATGTCGGCTATAGCATGTTCATTGTAGGAACTAGATTGCGTCAAGATGGAATCTATCTACCTCGGTGATAGAGGAGCAGCCCTATGATGATCATGAGAATCAAGTCCAGAAGCCCATGGCCATGGTAGAGTGAAATAATAGAAAGAGTTTCTATTTAGGTTTTTACATCGGACTTGAATCGAATGATTACATCATATGATAGAAACTAGGGTTTGACGAGTTTACCTTAATCCTAATCTGATTGGGGCTCAAGATAGAAGAACTTAATCACACAGGTAGCTATACCAAGAGGTTCGCATTCAGCTCTGATGGGTTGCCACCATATAATGCTAGGTGTCACTGATGGATTTTGGGAGCAATTAGAATGATTTAAATGATCGATCATTCTAGCTGTTCGAATCAGAAGAGTTTTGATCCATCGAAAGAAGTTTCGATGATGTCAATGATAGAGATCATGACATATCATATTACCATATAGAACTAAATCTAACTGGATCACACAAACAAAGATTTGAATTTGGTGATCATCAATTGAACTGATCTAGTTCAATTGATCTGAATGAGATTCAATTAGGTTCAAGGAAATCATGCTAGCACTCGATTGAACCTAACGTTCTTCTTTTACTATCATAAATAGTTGTCCTAATCGAGCCAAAGGTGTTTGTGCTCATTCAAAGGCCTTCACCTGATCTGACTGGAGTCTGTTCAGATTAGAAAAGGATTGTCTTATTTTGTAAGACAATACCTGCCATTTTTTGTCATCTGCCATTTCTCATCCTTTGACTTTGGTCAAAAGTTTACCTTTGACTGGTCAAATGTTGACCATTGATACTTTGACTTCTGTCTATGTGTCACGCACCTATTGGAGAGCTAGTGGGGGCCTGTCCTTCTGCCAAAATTTGACAAGGAGATGCCCAGGAGTTCCTGTTGGATAGGGACTCCATCTTCTTTTTGGATTCCGATTAGACTTCTCCTAAGAACTAAGTTTAACTGATCTTAGGCACCATCTAAGGAGGAATCCAGGGGACTCTATTTCTACCAATTAGATTTAGATCTGATTTCACAAAGGATTGTGATTGGTTGGGAAGAAGAGGAGTTGGATCATGCTTAGTCTATAAATAAGACCCTACGCCCAACTCAAAGAGCATTAGAGAATCCCACGCCCCAAGGCTGCCTTCCTCCTCCTTCTCCACTCCAAAAGCATCTTCTCCCTCTCCTCTCCACATCCAAAAGTGTTTTAGGTATTTGGTTGGTGCAATCCAGATGAGAGAAAGGCGACTGAAAGCTAGAAAGCTGCGCTGCTGCAAAGGACAACTGCTGATCTTCGAAAGATGTTTTGAAGATCCTCCAGATTAGATCCAGATTTAATTTTTGGAGACGTGATAGAGAAGAAGAGAATCTCTAAATCTAGTTCGAGTGGATATCAGTAAGGCCAGGCATTTGCGTGGCTAGATCCAGAACCTTCCGCTGCTTACAGGATCATCAACGGGTAATAGGATTACCCAACATCAAGATAAATTAAATTAAATTAAATTTATTTAGATTTTATTTTTGTTATTAAAATAATAAAAATTAGATCTAAAATATTTTAGAACTAATTAGAATTAAAAAAAAAATTTTAAAATATATCTCTTGATCCAATCAAATCTGAATGAACCTGGTCCGAAAAATCAGAATTTTCCTTCAACTAGTATCAGAGCCAAGGTTCTAAAGTATTTAGATCTAATTTTAAATTTATTCTAATTAGAAAATAAGTGACTTCAGATGTCACATGAGATGTGATTAGATCTAAAATCAGAAAAAAATTAAAATTAAATGATTTAGATCTAAGATTAGAAAATATGCATGACTAGTTCTAAAATAGAATAGTTCTATAGAATAGTCTTGCATGTTTATGATTTAATCTTTAAATATATTTAAATTTTTTTTTACTATTTTTGAATTATAATTATTATATAATATATCTAAAAATAGTAAATAAAATTATATTTAATTTTAAAACATCATATGAGATATGATTGATGCATGTCTAGACTAGTTGTAGAATAGTTTACATAGTTGTCTAGGATAGAGTTTATTTTGATAAGATCAATTTAAATCTAATTTTTTTGATTATTATGAGATAATTTAGATCTGAAAATTATGTATTGATTCAATACATGAGATGTTAGTACAATAATTGCATATAATCTATTGTATAATTATTGATATTAGATCTAAAACTATTTGTAGTATGTCATGTTCCTGATTAAGGCATTCCTCTTAGCCGTCGGTCATAAAACGACAGGATTTAAAGCCCTCTCCTCCCATCCGATGGATTGTCTTATGATGTGTAGGGGTGCTGCGCGTTCGTCCTTAATCAGAATCAAAACTTACTTTCTGTAAATCCATGACTCTAAAATCCTAGATTATTATGGCATTTTTGTTATGATACACTACTACTAAGAATTGCTTATGAAATATAAATTAGGTCTAAAATTGAGATTTTAGATCTAAGACATATTCATAATACTGGGTTCGGGCTTGGTAGCTCAATTAGGTCTAAGCGTTGATCAAATCGAATCAAGAGTTGGTTAGATGGGATTTAACAATGCTAAAAAAATTGACCATGCCTAATAGGATTAAGTCTGGATCAAGATCGTGTTACGATCAAGCAAGACCTAATTAGGCTCAGAGGTTAGAGTCTGGATTATAGGCTAACCCAATTGGTTCTGGCTCAACAATTTGGTGTCTAAGATAAGTTTGGCACATACGATCGACTGATTTTTAATTGAAAGCTACTTGACCTGAATGCATTCTTGTATGAGTTAATGGCATATTCCTTCCACCGATCTCACTTACCTGGCCATATCTGTGGACATAGTTCTGATCTGAGGTGGTCAATAATCTGAGCTAACCCATGCCATTAGGTTAGTTATAATTGTTATGACTATGACAAGTCTAGTTTAATGAGACCTAAATCAATCTTCCTAAGAAAAGATTAAGTCTGAGGTCTTCCACCATTGTAGATGTGCAGGCCCTTTTCGAGGTTGATTGTTCTCAACTGGATACAGTAGCTCAGTTGCACCAGGAAGACGCAACCATGTCTATTAGGCATTGGATGCTATGGGCTAGAGGATGAGTTAGGCTCAATATTTCGAATACGGTGAGAGACTCAATTAGGAATCCAGTTTGTGCAAATGGTGGGTCTGACTTAATTAAGGAGTGGATCAATATTTTGGATATGGTGAGATTCATGAATTAGAGACCAAGTTTGGGTGCACCATGATTAGAGAATCATTGAACAAGAGTTGTTCACTCATTGGCTAATCCATTATCAATAACTGTTAGGTGAGGCAATGAGTCAGTTGATGAGACCGCACCACCCACTAGAAATCATTAATCATGAAGATTTTCGCATCTCTACAGAGGGAGTGTAGGAATTCAAAAAAATAGTGGAAGCTAATTTGTTTAAAACTAAAATTTCTAAACAAATTAGTCAAGTCATAATTACAATATCTAACTAGAATCTTTGACTCTCTATAGAAAAATGTCTCCATCTAATCCATTAGCACATATCCTGGACACACATAGACTGACCGGACCTAATTATAAAGATTGGCTCAGGAACTACAAAATAGTTTTGGATTCTGAGAAGTTAACCCATGTACTAGACCAGGACCCTCCCACCTTATCAGTCCATCCATCCACTAAACAGAGAGCATCTCTGGAAAAATGGATAGACGAAGATAATAAGGTCGGATATTACATGTTGGGCTCGATGTCTGATGAGCTCCAGCACTAACATGAAGATATCAGGACTGCTCGCCAAATGTTACTCACCTACAGGACATGTTTGGTGATCAGAGTCACGCAGCCAAGTATCAAATCATGAAATAACTTTTTAAGGCTAAGATGCGTGATGGGCAGTCAGTCCAAGATCACTGTCTGACGATGATCAAGGATATGGAAGAGCTTGAGAAGCTTGGTGTGAAGTTAGACTTAGATCTGTAGAACGATGTTATTCCTATCAACTTGACTGATGCATATGGGCAATTCATCATGAATTATCATATGCATAAACTTCAAAATTCCTTAAGTCGAATTAATGAACATGCTGGTCACGCTGAGCTTTCTATGAAAGGTTCTAAAGGCTCAATTTTGCTGTGGAACGGATTTCTTCCAAAAGAATCTTATGAAAGAAACAAAGTCTACAAAAAGTGTATAGTTACCATATCGATAGAATTATTTTTTGAAAACTTCCAAGCAGCCTCCTCTGCCAATGTCTTTGAGAGTTGATACCACAACTAATAGAAACCAATAGGTTAAGAAAAATATTCGAGGTTCTCAAAACATATACATTAACTTTGCACAGTTTGACACAAATTAAGAACAAGATTGACATGCCACTTGTAGTGCTCTTGAACAAATGGCACCTCAAACCACTAAGTTATTAGAACATTTATAGAGGAACATAACCATAAAAATTTTTCAAGCTATCAGATAC
This sequence comes from Cocos nucifera, assembly GCA_006176705.1. Taxonomy (NCBI): domain Eukaryota; kingdom Viridiplantae; phylum Streptophyta; class Magnoliopsida; order Arecales; family Arecaceae; genus Cocos; species Cocos nucifera. The sequence continues at coordinate 59,082 of QRFJ01004570.1, read as the reverse complement.
AAACACTACACGATTATTCTTTTATCTGATAGAGAAAACTATACACTACATTACCAATATTAAAAAAGGTTCTTTTTCTACAAATTGCATATTTTTTGGAACTATATATATAAAAAACTTAAATAATTAGATTAGATCAAAGTTGAGGAAAGTCAAATTTGGCAATAATCAGGGTATTTTGGCAATAGACACTAAAGAGTGAAATTAGGGTAAAAACACAAAATATCAACAAACTTAGGTTTAAGTCATTTTCCATAAATCATCATCTTTATAATAATATAAGTTAATTGCTGACACATGCTAATAAAAAATAAACTACTTATCTCTCATATTGTATAGTGGTTAAAAAAGAACATTCTCTAGAGGTAAAAAAAAAAAAAACTAACATTCACAAAGTAGTATTTAAATTTTGGTGGTTCCAAACCTAATACCAGGTATTACAGTTCCAGTCACTCCTATAAAATACGTTTATTATATTCACAAACACATATATTTCTCGTAAATTAGTTTGAATTGAAATAAATGCAAAAGAGTAGCCAACCATTAGAAGATGAAACTGGAAAAATGGGCCTGTGTTTGTTATTTTCGTTGATAAATCAACCTGGTCATTAGGAGGTGAGCTACAAAGTAACCGCACAGTAGTCTTCTCGCAACCAAAGCCAATGGATTGCGTATATAGACAACAACCAAGTTACTCTTTTTAACAAATCCCACATATCAATCCCTTCATGCAATGACCCATGCAACATTGATATCATGTTTGATCCCCAACCATGCATTGCACTTGTTTCACAAACTTCATATTCATGCCACTAATAAATCATACATTACAAGACTTTCACAGAAAATGTTGTGTTCTTTGATCGTGTAGTGTTTGTTGATGTTTCATCCCCCCCAACTAATACAAATTGCATATTCATGCCACTAATAAAAATTTTTCATCCCCCCAACTCATTGAGGAATTATTTTTCTTCGCATTATAATTCTATCTCTTGTTGAAGCCTCTTTAGGAAAATAGTAGTTCATCAAGGGAAACTTTTCCTTTTATGTGATATTTTGTCACCTTTGAAGTAGAGGGTTCCTTCATTATTTTATATTCATAAAGGTATTAATAGACCTGCTGTGTACTCTAGTATAATATGTAAAATCAACTTCAGTTGGGATTTTGAACATAATCTTGCAACACATCAACAATTGAGGCAATCCTAGACAATAAACTAGCCTAGGCTTAAGAGCTTACATAGATGCCCAAGGGACTTAGTACAAAGTCAGTCAGTTTTTTTTATTTTATTTATTTAGATTTTTAGCCATTGCACTATTAATAATCTAACATTTTATATGGATCAAGGTAGACAACACAAATATTAAAACATATGAGTACCGCTGGAAGGTTAAAAATATTATCAATATTTAAATAGTATTTTAACTTTACAATTTATAAGTGAAACATAAGTTCTAACAAATAATATCGTGATTTTAACTCATAAGGTATAGATTGCTTAGCTACCTCATGGCATCCAACTTTCCAAAGGTTGGACCATGAATCTATAGTTTTGACTGTGCCTATGTATGTTGATATCGTGATATTGTTGGGGATCTACTGCACCCGCTGTACAATGAATGTTTCATCCATTAACCATGCCATATCAGTCAATGTTTGCCATATCAGTGATGCTACCAGTTTCAAGGATAGTATATAGGTAGGACTCTACTTGTATTATTAAGTATGCATGAAGTAACCCATATAGACAATTTACTAGCATGGTACTAGTATGGATACCAAACCAATAATGCAAAATGTGATAGTAAGGAACATTTAGCATTTTTAAGCAATGATTTGAACATTGTGACTTGGATGCCCATTCTGGGTATGGTCATAGGCCATAGATTTAACCAAAGATAACAAATTGCCCATTCCTTCTTGGCTATTTGAGCCCTTTGCCCTCCCTTCTTTGAACCTAACCTCTCCAATCCTCTATTGCTCCCCTAGCCATGCTTGAGTCCAAATGTTGTCTTATCACACTCAATAATACCTAGATCTCCTATTTCATTGTTGCTATGACCAACAACCCCCCCCCCCCCCCCCCCCCCCCCGGGGATCTATTGGCCTCATCTTTATAACTCCGACGTTGGCACTTAAACCCCTCTACTTTGACCTCCTCAACTCCTTTGATGCTACCTCCATCCCTTCATTCCAACTAGCTCATAGTCTCATTGCCTCAACCAACTCTTAGTCCCACTACCTCAACCTCCATAGTGGAACCACCTTTGTTGAGACAAAAAAGAACAACAAAGAAGATCATCAGTTCTATACAACAATTGGTGAACTTTTGCTCCCATTACCTCAATCAAGAAGAAGGCAGGAGGTCATCAAATTGAGCTTTAGAAAAATAGAGGGGCAGCAATTCTTCACTATAGCCTAGTCCAAGTCAAATGAGCTATTGACTTGGACTGTTCAAATAGTTGAGCTGTTCAGTTCATCAGTTCGAACGGATATTAGCCCAATACTGGTTTTAACTCAACTTGGCCTACCATAGCTAGTTGTTGGTCAATCAAACAAGTAGACCTAGTTAATCCAGCCAAATCTCAAAACACTTGTATGAAGTGCATATGCTAGATCATTGTCTCGATAGTCAACATAAAAATTGCATTCACTCCAATAATAGCTAAATACCAAAAAAAAATTTTCAAAAAATAATAAAATTATGATGATTCTATTTTTGTTCTATAAGACTAATAAGTTATGAGAAATTTAAACAATATATTGAGAAAAAAAGTAAACCTATGAAAAAAATAATAACAATATTATTTATAATAGATAACTAGATGAACCTGTGGATCCATGGCTATATAGAAAGGAGATGTTGTATGGAAAACACCCTCACACCCCTCAACCACTAAGTCAAAAGAGCCCTCTTCCAACAAGTTTGCTTTAAATAGGTATAGTCTTTCATTGGCTCCTTCCAAGGCACGTAAATGCTCGATTTTCTTCGGATCAGCTAATAAACATGACATATAAAATTATAAGATGAGAGATAAAAATTAATTTTTCATAGAATTTCAGATCTAGATGATGTCCTATGGTAAGTTAAGTGGCGGCATGAATGTCTGATATAGATCAATCATAGAATTTGCAAAAAAAATTGGATGATGATCGGAATATTGCCCTTTTCTTCCTAATCCACTAACAAAGAAATAATAGAAAGAGATGTTCAGACAAAAGTGACAAAACACGAAGAAATACCAAAAACAAAGAACACAAAAACTTAGGATTTCATACTCTATGCATAAGTTAGATATAGGCACATTTATAGGAAAGATTGAAAGAAACATCACAAAGAAAAAAATGTTATTATTTAAGTAAAAAGTAGAATCACTTCTTTAAATCTATTATATTTTTAACTAGAAATTAACATAATCCTCAGTCTGCATTAACTAAAATAAACTTTATTGCAAAAAGCCCAACATTATTCAAATGCTGCAAATAAGCTTCAAACTTCTACTAGAGATAGTTATTAGAATATGATTAATCAATGTTAGCACAATGAATCAAAAATATCTTTCATGCAAACACAACAAATAAGTCAAAAATATGATTAATTAATGTTAGCACAAAGAGTCAAATGGTGATTAATGGGAAAAAATATATATAAAAAAAAATTATGCACAACAAAGTCAAGAAAACTTAAGAATCAACTAAAATCCCTTTGATCTGGGGTTTAAACACAAGATAAAAGATCTATCCAACCATACACATAGCTTACGGGCTACAAGCCAATGTAAGTAGATAGGTAGGTTTGAGGACTATTCAACAAATCTGTATATGGAGGGAGATGACTCCACCAGCGATGATGCATAATAACCATAATCATTGCAAAATAATCAATGAAATGAGAATAGGTGCCATCTTATATAATACTAATAGGAGCATCCAATCACTCCTTATGTGTACCTATTGAAGAAAATAGTACAGGGTTTGTAGTGCTACTTTCAAAATTTTTTTTGAAAATAGCAAAAATATAGTAGAAAAAGTAATTAATCTAAATAATTACCTACTGATTATATCAAAAAATTAAATTCTATACTAAGGTTCTAAACATAATATGCATGCATTCATATAGATCTGAAAAATAAAACTATACAGCAAATTATTTACTACATCTATGTGTTCAGAACACAATACCTTTTCGTAGGTAGTCGATCACTGTGATCTGATCATCATCGAGGAGGTCTGCTGGTCATGATATAACCACATAGATATCTGGCCTTTATGGATCGTCCACACGAGGCTCCTGATCCTGATCGGCTCCCCGTAAGTGCTAGCTCAACACCAGAGTCTTTCAGGGGCTATTTTGATCGAATAGCTTCTATCTTCATCTATGAGCTTCACAGATGCTTCGAGTTGCTGGTAGACATAGTAGAGAGGTAGAGAAGATTCTCTCTGAAATTTTGTGGGCTTACGACACTCATAGCTCATGCAATGGCTTCCCGAAACCTATAGGTTGAATACTTAGGACTGCACTCACCCTAAAAACCTTGCGCCCCTTCTCTCTTGGTTTTCTCTTTATTGAAGATGATTGAAGCCTCTTCCCATGAACCAAATGAATCTCACAGAAGTCCTCTCTTTAGAATAGAATGTTTGCACACATCCCAAAATCCTCCCCTTTTAATATTTGCACAAAGAACAACTTCTATGCATGTGGGGAACCAAAAACTAGTTTGAATGCTAGTTTGAATTCAAAACATTTTGTAATTCAAACTTCATCCAAATCAATTCAAACTTATTTGGGATGTGTGAAGGAGTTGTGCGCCCACTCTTTAGCAAGGAAAGGTCCATGTGAAACCCCTTTTACGTGGAAATAATTGGTGCACAAGAGAAGGGTGGTGCAAGAGATAAGATATGGTTGTTGTCAACTCAAATTCAAACTCATTTTGAATTTGAATGTCAACTAACCATAACTTATCTATTGAAGATGTGAGGTATTATGTGCGTGGGAGAAAAGTCATGAGAGAATAAAAATCAAATTTTAAGTGGGTGTGGGACATAGGTGGCGCATGGGAAGAGAAGACTAGTCAAATTAGTCTTTAAAATTCAAATTTCAACCAACTGAACCAACCTAATCAAAATTGGTTAGGCCCAATTAGAATAAATTAAATCCAACCCATTTAGGCTTAATTAGGATCAATTAAATTTTAATAAAATCAAAAATTGATCAAGCCCAACCTCTGATCAAATCTGGGTTTGAACCTCCCCGGCGATTAGTGTGACCTAATCGGGTTAAACCCAACTGAACCCAATTCAATTGGACTTAAATAAAAAATCATAACTCAATCAAATTGAGTTAAAATCACTAATTAAACCTCTCATAATTTTAGAGTCCAAATCTAGTAGGCCATTGGGCAATAGAGTTCATCGATATGAAATCTTAATCGAAGAGTCCCAGTCCAGTGGGACTCTTGACCCCGATGTCCGAAATGAATGAAACTTCCAAACATAGAGTCCATACTCTTGATCAGAGAGTTTCGGATAAGTAGGACTCAGTGTCCTAATATGATAGGATATTTGGTCGAAGAGTCCCAGTCCAGTGAGACTCTTGACCACAGCCAACAGATCAGGTAGAAACCTCTAGTGTGTGTGACTTCGTAGGTTCGAACCTAAGTCGATAGCATAGGAACTACTTCTTATACTATTCGAAGTGACCATCTAGCAATGGTGCCCGATATTCGGATAAATCAAATAGTCACAATCATAATAATCAGAACCTATGCGAATATGGTTACCGTATAATTCATCCCTATGATCTCTGTGTAATAGATATGACTTAGGATTAGACTATCAATCCTAAAAAATACATCCATATCATTTCTTAAAGCAATTAGTCCCGTAACTCCTCACTAAAACTATCCTGACTAAGGCTTTGCTAAATTGAAATACAATTGAACACAGCTCCTGAAATCAGAAGTGATCAATCCCATCTTGATACATGCACCTACTTCTCAAATACTTGACTGTGCCCAGAAATCTTTCATCATTAAATTAAAAATTCAGGTAGTCCGGCATCAAAGCATAGTAATTTGCTTGAAAGTTACCATGGTGATCTTAGATCGGAGGGACACTTATACCCATATTCCATCAGAGCTAATCTTGACAAGAGAAAAGCTCCAAAGTTGGTCACGTTCAGTGCAGATATACCCATACATCTCATCTGCATGCTATACTAGTGTCTCAACACTCCTTGGTTATGAGGACAAGCAATTTATATGGCACACAATAATCTGTACTCAATAAACATTATCGTCCTAAGTAATAATGTATCATTTAATCATGAACTATTTTAAGGACTAAATAATAAATCCTTTTTTGTTGAATCTAGATAGTCCTAAGAACTTCATCACAACATTGAAGTTCATTAGAAGATAAAAAATTTATAATAAAAAATATTAAAATAATTTTTATTAATTCATAATTTATATATAATTATAAAAGTATAGCTCAATCATCAACAGGCTGATGATTGGTTTGGGATACATTCCCAACAATCTCCCACTCGGACTAAAGCCAATCGGTGCAGTATCTAATACCTATCTTCGACTTGAAGTCATTGAACTCCTTCACTACAATAGCTTTAGTGAATGGGTCGGTCATGTTTTCCTTCTCATCGATCTTCTGAAGGTCGACATCACCTCGATTCACGATCTCTCAGATAAGATGGTAGTGGTGCAGAATATGCTTCGTCCGCTGGTATACCTTTGGTTTCTTTGCTTGAGCAATGGCTTTAGAGCTGTCACAATAAAGCAGAACTAGATCATCAAGGAAGGATACTACTTCGAGCTCGGTGATGAATTTTCTCAACTACACTTTTTTAGCAGTATTTAATGCAGTGACATACTCTGCCTCACAAACTGAATCAGTCACAGCATGCTGCTTGGAATTCTTCCAGTAGACAGCCCCATCATTAAGGATGAATATATATCCCGATACACTCTTGCTATCATCATGATCAAATTAAAAACTGGAGTCTATAAATCCTATAAGTTTTAAGTCTGATTTACCATATATAAGCTACTGGTTCTTAGTATTTCTTAAATACTTTAGGATAGTTTTAACAACCTTCCAGTGATTTTCTCCTGGATCAGATTGGTATCTACTTACTACCCCTAGTGAGTATGCCATATCTGATCGTGTACATGTCATGGCGTACATGATAGAACATACTGTCGAAGCATATGATATTCTACTCATACGCCCTCTTTCTAGAGGTATTGTCGGATAATCCTTCTTTGAAAGAAAAATTTCATGATTTATCAGTAGATAGCCTTTCTTGGAATTCTCCATAATGAATTGTTTCAGCACAGTATCAATATACATAGATTGGGACAATCCAAGTAATCTTTTAGATCTATCTCTATAGATCTTCATTCCTAAAATGTAGAAAGCTTCTTCCAGATCTTTCATGGAGAACTATGATGATAGCCACATCTTTATTCCTCATAATGCAGAAACATTATTTTCGATTAAGAGAATATTATCCACATATAATACTAGAAATATAATTATTGGACCATTAGCCCACTTATATATGCAAGGCTCCTCTTCGTTCTTAACGAAGCCATATATTTTGATTATTTTATCAAATCGTATGTTCCATCTCCTAGATGTCTGCTTCAGTCTATACACCTTAGACTCATCTTTATATGTGAACCCTTCAGGCTATATCATATACACCTCTTCATCTAGCTCTCCATTCAGAAAAGCTATTTTCACATCCATCTATCAGATTTTATAGTCCAGATGGGCAGCTATGGCAAGCATAATCTGAATCAATTTAAGCATTGCCACAGAAGAGAACATCTCATCATAATCAATACCATAATATTGATGATGCCTCTTGGCGACCAGATAGACTTTATATATCTCAATCTTTTCATTTGCGCTCCTTTTTTTTTGAAGACCCACTTACACCCTATAGGTTTAACCCCTTCAAGTGGGTCAACTAATATCCATACATCGTTGATCTTCATGAACTCCATTTCGAATTTCATGGCCTTAAGCCATTTCTTAGAGTCTAGTTTCTACATTGCATCCATGTAGGTAATTGGGTGCTCATCGTTCTTATTGAGTTCGATGGGATCCCCATCCCGAATCAAAAAATCATAGTATCTATCCAGTTGACGTGGTACTCTACCAGATCATCTTAAGAGTGCATCTATGATAGGCTCTGGATTTGATCTAATCAGATCTAGCTCAGGTTCAATAACTTATGTATGTTCTTCCACTTGCCAAATTTCATCAAGTTTGACCTTAGAGGCATTAGTTCCTTCACCAAGGAACTCCTTTTCCAAAAAAACTGCCTTAAGGCTGACAAATACTTTTTGCTCATCAGCAATATAGAAGTAATATCCTTTAGTTTCTTTTGGGTAACCTATAAAACTACACTTATCAAACCTAGGTTCAAGCTTGTCTATCATTAAATATTTGACATAAGTCGGACACCCCCAAATCCTAAGGTGTGAGAGCACTAGCTTATGCCCTGTCCATATCTCATATGGTATTTTATTAACAGATTTACTCAGAATCTTATTTAGAATGTAACAAGCTGACTCAAGCTCGTATCCCCATAAGAAGATCGACAAACCAGCAAACCCCATCATGGATAGAACCATGTCCAACAAGATCCGATTTCTTTTTTCAGACACACCATTATGTTATGGTGTTCCAGGAGGGATCTATTGGAAGAGAATTCCATTCTTTCCTAGATATATCAAAAACTCATTGAAAATGTACTCACCCTCTCAATCAAACCAAAGAGTTTTAATACTCTTTCTAGTTTGCTTCTCTACCTCATTTCAAAATAGTTTGAACATTTCAAACGACTTCGACTTATGCTTCATTAAATAGACATACCCATACCTCGATAGGTCATCTGTGAAGGTTATGAAGTAGAAGTATTCACCTCTGGCACTTGAACTCATGGGTCCACATATATCTGAATGTACTAGACTCAAAAGTTTAGTGGCTCATTCATATTTTTCAATAAAAGGTGACTTGATCATCTTACCAAGAAGATAGGACTCACAGGTCAGAAGTGATTCACAATCACTAACCTCTAGAATTTCTTCTTGAGCTAACATGTTTATTCTGTTCTTATTAATATGACCCAGCCTATAGTGCCAAAGGTAGACTTTAGATACATCACTAATTCTAGGGCATTTATTAGAGGATTGAACCACGTTAATAGGCATAGTTAATAAATAAATATCGTTATTCAATCATCCAATAAAAATTGAAACACCATTCAAAATGACATTATAATTTTTTTTTATTGATATTTCATAACCATTCATAGCCAAAAGACCTACAGAAATGATATTCAATAAGAAAGTTGGATAAAAATGACATTCATTAAGAATAACTTTATTTAAATTGATTATAAGATTCATGATTTCTAAAGCTAGAATTGAAACTTATCTTCCATCTCCAACGTCCAGAAATCTCTCACCTTGATCAAATCTCCTACTGACCTACAAGCCCTGCATAGAATTACAAATATGGTAAGAGCTTCCAGTATCTAATACCCAGGCAGTAGAATCAAATAAAAAAAAATTATAAGATATTATCATATAATTATCTTGCCCAGCAACAACTTGCTTCCTCCTCGGCCAGTTCGAATCCAAGGAGGCAATGTACATAGGACAGTTCCTCTTTTAGTGCCTCTACTTCTTGTAGAAGAAGCACTCCGCCTGGCTTTGGTCGGACTTACGCTTCTTAGTCTAACCCTATGCAGTCATCCCGATATTTGGCTGTACCTTCTTGTTCTTGTTCTTCTTATTCTTCCTTCCTTTCTTAAAGGATCGACGATTAGAAGAAGACCCTCCCACTACATTCACCGTCTCCTTGTGGAGTTGGTGATCCTTCTCAAAGTTCTGCAGCAACCCCAACAAGCCATGGTAGTTGACTACAGGCTTTGTCATTCTGAAATAAGTCAGGAAAGGAAGAAAAAACTTGGACAAGAAATTAAGGATTGCATCCTTATCGAGCTACTCGTGTAGGAGAAAGCCTAGCTTGCTAAGGTTCTCAATCATCTCGATCAGGTACAATACATGATCGATGACTGAGGCCCCATCCTTCATCCAAGCATTGAAAATGGCACAACTTGTTTTATGCCTTTCAACATCATCAGGCATGCCAAAGGAGTCATTCAACATTTGAAGCATCTCCTATGGCTGAGCATTTTCAAACCTATGGCTAAACTTATCATTCATTGCCACCAGCATTATGCACCAAACGATGGTGCGGTCGTTGAGCCACTTCTAGTAAGTATCTTGTACCACTCCTCTAGCATTCAGAGCTGGCTCCTCAGATGCTAGATCCATTACTATATAAAGGATTTGCTCATGCTTCAGGATGATTTCCAACTTATGATACCAGCTATCGAAGTTGGATCCTATTAATTTATCATTGTCTAACAATGATCGGAGCGATAGGTTAGTGGCCATTTCTACATAAAAAAAAAAAAAAAAAAACCTAATTAGTATATGAAGCAATTATCCTAAAGACTTGGACTTTAGTCTAAAGGTCCTTCCACTATTTTATACGAATTGATAGCCTCTATCTCTAATTCGAGGAATTACTTTAATTCCTTAGTGGGTACTAAAATCCACATAGACTACACACGAGCCCAACTTTGGTTGGTCAACCCATGTGCATCTATAGGTAGATTCAAAATTAATTTTTTTCTAAACAACTTTTAGTAATACTGATTTTGCCCCGAAGACCTAATCAGTAGGCTTTGGCCTCCACTAAAAAGATCTGATTAGGTCCAATCACTAACATGACCATATTTGGTCTTATCTAACTAAAAAATGATTAGGCCCAACTTTGGTCAGCCAACCTAACCACGATCAGAAAGACTTAACCAAATTATCATTTTATAAGTGATAATTTCATTAGTCAATAATCACCGGGCCTTTAGGCCTCTAATGATCATTATACTAACGAACCCTTTATCACTCAACTTAATAAGAGGCTATGATTTAGTTATCTATATAACTATTTTATTTTTAAGGATCTAATAATTTTAGAGGATTTAATTAACATATTTTAAGAAAAAAAAAAAAATTCAGCGAGCCAATTTTGATTCTCCCACTGACTTCACAAAGTCAGATAAAAAAGGATCTAATCTAGGCTAGTATTAGGAGCACCTAAATCAATCAGACTGATTTATCTAATTGACATGGGTGAGTCTAAATCATTAAGTGATCTAATCAAAATCTAATTCATCAAGATGGCTAGGTAAGTGAGATCTATGGAAGGGATATGCCATTAACTCATCAAAGATCGAATCAATGCGAATAGCTCCCAATTAAAAATTACTGATCAAAGTGCCAAACTTATCTTAGACACCATCCGATTTATTAGTTTTAATTTGACCAACCTAGTAATTTTGGATTCGACCGCATAGCCATGAATCAAGTCCATTTAATTCTCGTTAAAGACATGGACTTAACCAACTATAACTATTGTAATTGAGTCTATAGAGTCCTTGATCTAATCTAAATTAACATTTAATTAGATTTGATCAACTACTCAAAATTAGTCCATTGTTTAACTAACCTTAGGTCTAACCCAATTTATGGACCTAATTCATCTAACCCAATAACCCATAAGTTTATGATTAATGACTTAGGATCTTAATTTACAATTCTAGACACTAAATCATTTCACTTATTTTTAATTAAGTTTATGAGCTAAGAGTTAGGGTTCAGTATTTCAAAAATATCTTTTTAAATTTTGAAAGGTTCTTTACAGCTTGACATCATTCACCAATTGAGTCGACTCACTTCAAAATTGAATCGGCTCAATTCATAAACAACACTAGTTATATGGTTTAATCTGAAACTATGTACACTACATAATACTAAATATGAATCAAACTTTAGATCCTATCTAAATGTGCATTTATGATAAAATATCAGATTAAAATTTAATTTATCATATCATAAAAATTAGATCTAATCTAAAATTTTTTTGATCAACTACAAGATCAAGCACGTACAATGATAATCTTTAAACTATAGGGGGTAAACTCTATAGCAGGACAACCTGCAGTCTGTGCGATCTTAATTTTAATTTTTAGATCTAATTAATTAAATTATTAGATTAATATTTAGATCAAATCTAAATTATCAATCTAAACATGCAAACATATCATGTTTAGCGAACCCTTGCTCTGATACCATTTGAAGAAAATAGTGCAGGATTTGCAGTGCTACTTTCAAAAAAAATTTTAAAAATAATAAAAATATAGTAAAAAAAATAATTAATCTAATTAATTATCTACTAATCATATCAAAAAATTAAATCTTATACTAAGAATCTAAACATAATATGCATGCATTTATATAGATCTGAAAAATAAAATTATGCAGCAAATTATTTACTATATCTATGTATTCAGAATACAATACCTTTTTGTAGGTAGTCGATCGTCGTGATTTGATCATCATCGAGGAGGTCCACTGGTCACGATGCAGCCATATAGATATCTTGCCTTCATGGATCATCCACACGAGGCTTTTGGTCATGATCAGCTCTCCATGAGTGCTAGCTCGACACCGGAGTCTTTCAGGGGCTATTTCGATCGAATAGCTTCGATCTTCATCTACGGGCTTCACAGATATTTTAGGTTGCTGGTAGACATAGTAGAGAAGTAGAGGAGGTTCTCTCTAAAATTTTGTGGGCTTACGACGCTCGTAGCTCATACAATAGCTTCCCGAAACCTAGGTCAAATACCTAGGACTGCACTCACCCTAAAAACCTTGCACTCCTTCTCTCTTGGTTTTCACTTTCTCGAAGATGATTGAAGCCTCTTCCCATGCACCAAATGAATCTCACAAAAGTCCTCTCTTCAAAATAGAATGTTCGCACTGTTAGATATGTGTGCTGTGTGCCCTAGAAGTCAGAATTGGCTGACACTTGTTATACACTTTTAAGGGCAAAATTATAATTTTAACTATAAATAATAAAATGAGTTATTTTCTATCATAATGTATATTTAATATCTGTGATACATCTCTTGAGTTAATGATAATGATAATTCTTATTTTCAAGAGTTAAAAATTTAAGATATGAATTTTTATTATTAACTCATAAAATGCTCCTGACCACAGGATCATCATAAGAATGGTGATTGATCCGGAAGGTTGGTGTACAATAACTTCTTTATAGTAGTTGAGTGTTAAGTCTACGATGTAGAGACACCAGAGCAAGAGTATAGATACTCGTTAGAGAATGAGGGCACTGAGCATGACCACCTTGAGCAGTCATTAGGAAGTCTACCTTCTCGTCGATGACTGGCTTGAAGCTGCAGTGGTGTGTCTGATTCTTTGACCTGAGGTGCATCGATAGTTTACCTTGAGGGTATTATAGTTTGACTACATCATGACTCGATCTCCTAGCCATTTAAAATTCTGAGGTGTATGTTGGCTATAGCATATTCGTTGTAGGAATTGGATTGCACCAAAAGAAAATCCATCTACCTCGATGGATGAGGAGTAGCCCTATGATGATCAGAAGAATCAAATCCATAAGCCGATAGCCATGGCAAAGTGAAATAACAGAAAGAGTTTCTATTAAGATTTTCATATTGGATTTGAATCGAATGATTAATTCATATGATGGATATTAGGGTTTGATGAGTTCACCTTAACCCTAATCCGATCGGGGCTCAAGATAGAAGAACTTAATCACACGGATAACTGCATCAAGAGATTCATTTTCAGTTCTAATGGATTGCCATCATATACTGCTAGGTATCACTGATGGATTTTAAGAGTAATTAGAATAATTTGGATGATCGATCATTCTAGTTGTCTGAATCAAAAAAGTTCTAATCCATTGGAAGATGTTTCGATGATGTCGATGATAGAGATCGCGACATATCTCATTACCATACGAAACTGAATCTAACTGGAGCATACAAACAAGGGTTTGAATCTGGATATAATCAATTAGACTAACCCAGTTCAATTGATTTGAATTAGATTCAATTAGGTTCAAGAAAATCGTGCTAGCACACGATTGAGCCTAATGTTCTTCTTCAACAATCATCAAAAGTTATCTCGATTGAGCCAAATATGTTTGGCCCCACTCAGGTACCTTTACTTGGTCTGACTAAAGCTTGTTTAGATCAGAAAAGGGTTGTCTTAATTTATAAGATAAATTTGAGACAATACTTGCCATTTTTCATTACTTGTTAATTTTTGTCTTTTGACTTTGATCAAACATTGACCTTTGATACTTAGACATCTGCCCATGTGTCATGCACCCATAGGAGAGAGATTTAACCTTTGTCCTCCTTCTAGAAAGAGGAAAGGAGGGGGTGCACGTCTAGGGAGGCGTGCACCCAAGGATGGTGATGCCTGGAGTCCCATATAGATGGGACTCCAGATTGCTTCTTGGTATCAAACAAGGTGGCACCAAAGACTCTACTTTGACCAGTCTTGGCACCACCTAAGGATGTTTGAGAGGGGATCTCATCTAATTAGATCAGATGATATCATCCCATCAATCAGATTTAGATCTGATTGCACGAAGAGACGTGATTGGCCTGAATGATGTGGCACTGCATGGCATAGCAGGATCTATATAAATCCTGTCTGCGCCTAGGTTTGAGAGAGCTCTCCCCTTGCCCATGCCACATAGCCCTCTTCCTTCTCTTCCACACCTACCTCTAATCCTCTCTCTCCTCTCCACGCCCAAGAGGCCTTAGGCTCATGTTTGGTGCGATCCAGGCAAGAGAAAGATGACAAGAAAGGAAAAAGGCAGCACTGCTGCAAGAGACAACATCGGATGTTCAAAAATTCTTTTGAAGATCTTCAAGATTAAATCCAGATCTGATCTTCGAAGGATAGATTAAGAAGAAGAAGATCTTCAGATCTTGCTTGAGTAGATACCGGTAGAGGCTAGGCGATTGCATGGCTACATTCAAAACCTCAGGCAATCAGCAGGATCATCACAGGATAATAAGATTACCTAAGAATAAGGTATAAATTTAATTTAATTTATTTTATTTTATTAGATCTATCAAATCAGATCAGATCTAATTTAGATCTAAGAAATTTTTTTTTTAAATATTTCTCTTGGTCAAATCAGATCTGAATGAACTTGATTCGAAAATAGGATTTTTCCTTCACACAGATGTCCCAAAACCTTCCCCTTTTAATATTTGCATAAAGAGCAACTTCTATGCATGTGGGGAACCAAAAACTAGTTTGAATGCTAGTTTGAATTCAAAACTCTTTTTAATTCAAACTTCATCCAAACCAATTCAAACTTATTTAGGACATGTGAAGGAGTTGTATGCCTGCTCTTCAATAAGGAAAAGTCCACGTGAAACCCCTTTCATGTGGAGATAATTGGCGCACAAGAGAAGGGTGGCGCAAGGGATAAGATATGGTTGTTGTCAACTCAAATTCAAACTCATTTTGAATTTGAATGTCAACTAACCATAACTTATCCATTGAGGACATGGAAGATTAGGGCATGAGGTATTATGTGCATGGGAGGAAAGCCACGAGAGAATAAAAATCAAATTTTAAATGGGCATGGGACATAGGTGGCACATGGGAAGAGAAGACTAGTCAAATTAGTCTTTGAAATTCAAATTTCAACCAACTAAACCAACCCAATCAAAATTGGTTAGGCTTAGTAAGAATAAATTAAATCTAATCCATTTAGGCTTAATTAGGCTCAATTAAATCTTAATAAAATTAGGAATTGATCAAGCCCAACCTCCAATCAAATTAGGGTTCGAACCTCTCCGACGATTAGGTCAACTTGTGACCTAATTGGGTTAAACCCAACTGAACCCAATTCAATTAGACTTGAATCAAAAATCATAACTCAATCAAATTGAGTTAAAATTACTAATTAAATCTCTCATAATCTCAGAGTCCAAATCCAGTAGGT
>QRFJ01004570.1:20612-35612 GCA_006176705.1 Cocos nucifera | reverse complement strand
CCTTCTTCCGAGTTCTCAAGCAACCAAAGAACTTTTGCTGGATGATGGAGTGCCAGCAGGCATTCAAGGAGCTTGAAAACTACCTCGGCTCACCCCCATTGCTGGCAAAGCCCAAACTCCGAGAGGAATTGTTCCTATACCTAGCTATCCCTGGTAGCCCTGACGGCAGTCCTAATCAAGAAAGAAGTGAAGATGCAATGACCGGTCTACTACGTAAGTCGAGTCATAAGGGATGCAGAGATCAGGTACTCTAGGCTAGAAAAATTAACTTACTTCCTTCTAATTGCTGTCAGAAGACTCCATCCTTGTTTTCAGGAGCACACCATAACAGTCCTCACGGACCAATCAATAAGAGCAGTCCTTCACCAGACGAACGCTTTTGAAAGAATCATAAAATAGACAATCGAGCTCACAGAGTTCAACATCAACTATCGACCCCAACCATCAATCAAGGCTTAGATATTGGCAGATTTTGTGTTAGAATGCACCATTTCAGTTGAAGCTGAGCTTGAACAGAATGAGACTGATGCCTGGTTATCATGATCGAACCTCCCTGAGGAAAGTGCCAACCTTTTTGAAGGCTTTTGGGCTCTGCACGTGGATGGTTCATCTACTCTGATGGAGCTGGTGCGGGGTTGGTTTTGGTCAGCCCTGAGGGAGTCATCGTCGAGTACGCACTACGCTTCAAGTTTCCTACGACCAACAATGGGGTTGAGTATGAAGCACTGATTGTCGGATTAAAATTAGCAAGAGAATTAAGAATAGATTGGCTTCAAGTCTACAGCAATTCCTAGCTGATGGTCGGCCAAGTTAATGGCAACTACGAGGTGCAGAAAAAATGCATGGTGAGATACCTTGGAAAAGTGAAGGATTTGACTCTAGCCTTCGACAGTTTTGACATTCGATAGATTTTGAGGGTAGAAAATGCAAGGGCCGATCTTCTCTCCAAGTTGGCCACTTCAGCCCCAACCGAACTGCCTAGAGAAGTATTTTTGGAGACTCTGAAGTACCCAAGCCTAGAGGAATCCTAGGTCGTTCTGCAGACAAAATTCGAGCCAAGCTAGATTGACCCATTGGTCGCCTACCTCAAAGAGGGGGTCCTTCCTCATGATCAGAAAGAAGCTCAGAAACTCAAAAATCAAGCCTCCCGGTATGTTTTATACAAGGATAGTTTGTATAAGAGGTCGTACTCGCTGCCACTACTAAGGTATCTTTGACCTTCAGAGGTCGATCTTGTGCTATGGGAGGTGCACAAGGGACTTTATGGAAGTCACGTAGGAGTCAGGTCCCTATCGCAAAAACTACTTCGGTAAGAGTACTACTGGTCGATCTTGTTTCATGATTCCATGGAGTATGTTAAGAAGTGCGACCACTATCAGAAGAATGCAAACATACAAAGACAGCCGACCTCCAAGCTTACTCTACTAAGTGCACCTTGGATATTTGCGCAATGAGGAATGGACATACTTGGTCCTTTCCCAACAACGTCTGGGCAGCGAAAGTTTCTCCTGATCGCGATCGACTATTTCACCAAGTGGGTCGAAGCCGAGCCACTAGTGAAGATTACCGAGGCCAAGGTATAGGACTTCATCTGAAAGTCAATAGTCTGTCAGTTCAGTCTGCCTCAAACTCTCATAATCGATAATGGATGATAGTTCACTGAAGCAAGATTCATCGAGTTTTGTGAAAACTTAAACATCTCCCACCACTTCACATTGGTAGCTCACCCATAGGCCAATGGGGAAGCTGAAGTGACCAACCAAACTCTGCTGTAAGGCATTAAGACGAGGCTCAACAAAGTAAAGAAGGCCTGGATAGATGAACTCTACCACATCCTCTAAGCATACCGAACCATGCAAAAGCTGCCAACTGAGGAAACTCTATTTGCCTTGGCCTTTGGCATGGAGGCAGTTATCCCGATTGAACTTAAGCTTCCATCAGCATGGGTTGTGGCCTTCAACGAGCAGCACAACCCACAAGACCTCAGAGTTAATCTCGACCTGCTGGAAGAGAAGAGGGAGGAAGCCCACGTCTGGATGGTAGCCTA
Organism: Cocos nucifera; assembly: GCA_006176705.1. NCBI lineage: Eukaryota > Viridiplantae > Streptophyta > Magnoliopsida > Arecales > Arecaceae > Cocos > Cocos nucifera. The sequence goes on along the minus strand of QRFJ01004570.1, from coordinate 33,565 downwards.
CAGATGGAAGATGGCCTGGTACTATAACTCTAAAGTTAGAAGTAAGACGTTTAGAGTGGGGGATTTAGTGCTTCCGCGAGTCACCTGAAGGAGAATCATGATTTCCCGGGTTAGGTTCATTCAGATCTGATTGAATCGAGAGGTATAATTCAAAAATTCTTCTCTCATATCCAAATCAGATCTAACACTTTTTAGATCTGATTTATAATCTAATAATTAAGAAAATAAAATTGAATTAATTCTAAATTAATTTTTATCTTGATTTTGGGTAATCTGATTACTCGTTGATGATCCTACGGAAGCTCCGAGGTTCTGGATCTAGCCACGCAAGTGCCTGGCCTCTACCGATATCCACTCAAACTGGATCTGGAGATCTTCTTCTTCTCTTTCTTTTCTCTAAAAATTAAATTTGAATCTAATTTGGAGGATCTTCAAAACTTCTTCTGAAGATCACCCATCGTCTCTGCAGTAGTGCTGCCTTCTTTCTTTTTCGTCAGCCTTTTCTTGCCTGACTCGCACTAATTTGAAGGCCCAACTTCCTTGGGCATGGAGAGGAGGGAGAGGGCCAGATGGTGGCATGGAGAAGGAAGAGGGGCAGCCTTGGGGCATGGCTTGGAAGAGGAGTTCTCTTTAAAATTGGGCGCAGACAAGGTCTTTTTATAGACTCTACTGCGCCACGTAGTGCTGCATCACCCCATCCAATCACATTGCTTCGTGCAATCAAATCTAAATCTGATTGGTGGGATGACATCACCTGATCCAATCAGATGAGAGACCCATAGGTTCATTCTTAGATGGCACCTAAGACTGGTCAAAGTAGATACCCAAGGGCCACCTAAGTAGAAATCAAGAAGCAACCTAGAGTCCCATCCGCATGGGACTCCAGCATTCCTATCCATGGGTGCATGCCATCCTAGGCATGTGCCCCCTTCTTTTCAATTTCCAGAGAGAGGACAAGCCCCTATCTGCTCTCCAATAAGTGCATGACACATGGACAGATGTCCAAGGATCAAAGATCAACGTTTGATCAAGTCAAAGTACAAGAATTAACGAATGACGAAAAATGGCAGGTGTTGTCTCAAATTTATCTCATAAATTAAGACAACCCTTTTCTGACTTGAACAAGCTCCAGTCAGACCAGGTAAAGGTACCTGAGTGAGCACAAACCCATTTAACTCAGTCGAGATAACTTTTATGATAGAAAAAAGGAGAACGTTAGGCTCAATCGTGTGCTAGCACGATTTTTTTGAACCTAATTGAATCTTATTCAAATCAATTGAACAGAGTTAGTCCAATTGATGATATTCATATCCAAACTCTTATTTGTGTGACCCAGTTAGATTCAGTTCTGTATGGTAATGGGACATGTCATGATCTCCTTCATCGACATCATTGAAATTCTTTTTGATGGATCAGAACTCTTTTGATTTAGACAACTTAGAATGATCGATCATCTAAATCATTCTAATTGCTCCCAAAATCCATCAGTGATACCTAGCAGCATATGGTGGCAACCCATCAAAATTGAATGAACCTCTTGGTGTAGCTACTTGTGTGATTAAGTTCTTCTATCTTGAGCTATGATCAGATTAGGGTTAAGGTGAACTCGTCAAACCCTAATTCCTATCATATGATTTAATCATTTGATTCAAGTCCGATGTGAAAACTTTAATAGAAACTCTTTCTATTATTTCATACTCTCTGCCATGGCCATGGGCTTATGGACTTGATTCTCATGATCATCATAGGGCTGCTCCTCATCTATCGAGGTAGATAGATTTCATCTTAGTGCAATCCAATTCCTACAATGAACATGCTATAGCCAACATACACCTCAGAATTCTGAATGGTTAGGAGATCGAATCATGGTGTAGTCAAACTATAACATCCTTAAGGCGAACTATCGATGCACCTCAGGTCAAAAAATCAGATACACCACTGTAGCATCGAGTCAGTCATTGATAAGAAGGTAGACTTCCTTATGACTACTCGAGGTGGTCACGCTCAGTGCTCTCGTTCTCTAACGGGTACCTGTACTCTTGCTCCGATGTCTCTACACCATAGACTTAAGACTCATCTACTACAAAGAAGTGATTGTACACTAACCTTTCAGATCAATCACCATCCTCATGATGATCCTACGGTCAGGAGCATTTTATGAGTTAATAAATGAAAATTCATGTCTTAAATTTTCAACTCTTGAAAATATGAATTATCATTATCATTAACTCAAGGGATGTATCACAGACACTAAATATACTTATATGATAGAAAATAATCTATTTTATTATTTACAGTCGAAATTATAATTTTGCCCTTAGAAGTGTATTACAAGTATCGGCCAATTCTGGCTTCTAGGGTACACATATCTAACAAACTTCCACTTGACCTAAAGCCAATTGGATACAAATCTAAGTCCCATTTTCTCAAGATGGGCTTCGATTTTCTATTGGTCCAATGATTTTGTAAGCGGATCCACCGTATTGTTTGCGGAGTTGACTATCTAAAGGAATACCTTGTCTTATTTTGTAAGACATTACCTATCATTTTTGGTCACCTTCCATTTCTTGTTCTTTGACTTTGGTCAAAAGTCTACCTTTGACTGGTCAAATGTTGACCATTGACACTTTGACTTTTGACCACATGTCACGTACCTATTGGAGAGCTGGTGGGGGCCTGTCCCCCTGCCAGAACCTGGCAAGGAAGAGGGCACATGCCACTCTTAGCGTGTGCCCAAGTTGGAGGCGCCTAGGAGTCCCTATTGGATAGGGACTCCATCTCCTTTTTGGATTCCAATTAGAGTTCTCCTAAGAACCAACTTTGACTGATCTTAGGCACCCTTTAAGGAGAAATCCAGGGGACTCTATTCCCACCAATCATATTTAGATCTGATTTCATAAAGAGTTATGATTGGTTGGAAAGAAGAGAAGTTGGATCACAGACAGTCTATAAATAAGACCCTGCACCCAACCCAGATTGTGATTGGAAGTGATTGAAAGAAATCACAATTCCCACGCCCAAGGCTGCCTCTCCCCACTTCCTCCATGCCAAACCACCTTATCCCCTTCCTCTCCATGTCCAAAAGGAGTTTTGGACTTTTGGTTGGTGCGATCCAGATCAAAGAAAGGCGACTGAAAGCTAGAAGGCTGCACTACTGCAAAGGACGACTGCTGATCTTCAGAAGGAGTTTTGAAGATCCTCCAGATCAGATTCAGATCTAATTTCTGGAGATATGATAGAGAAGAAGAGGATCTCCAGATCCAGTCTAAGTGGATACCGATAGAGGCCAGGCACTTGCGTGGCTAGATCCAGAACCTTCCGTTGCATACAGGATCATCAACGGATAATAGGATTATCCATATCAAGGTAAATTAAATTTGATTTAATTTATCTAAATTTTATTTAAATTTTAAAATAATAATAATCAGATCTAAAATATTCTAGATCTGATCTAGATCAAAGAGAAAAAATTTTGAAATATATCTCTTGATCTGATCAGATCTGAACGAACCTGGTCCGAGAAATCAGGATTTTTTCTTTAACTCGGTCTATCTCTATAGACCTTAATTCCTAGAATAAAGGATGCTTCTCCTAGGTCTTATTAGATATATGTGCTCTAGAAGCCAGAATTGGCTGACACTTGTAATACACTTCTAGGGGCAAAATTATAATTTTGATTAAAAGCAATAAATGGGTTATTTTCTATCACATATGTGTATTTAATGTCTGTGATACATTCTTTGAGTTAATGGTAATGATAATTCATATTTTCAAGAGTTGAAAATTTAAGACATGAATAATCATTGTTAACTCATAAATTGCTCCCGACCATAGGATCATCATGAGGATGGTGATTGATCCGGAAGGTTGGTGTACAATCGCTTCTCTTTAGTAGATGAGTCTTGAGTCTACGGTGTGGAGACACCGGAGTGAGAGTACAGATACTCGTTAGAGAACGAGGGCACTGAGCGTGACCACCTCGAGTAGTCATTAGGGAAGTCTACCTTCTCGTCAATGACTGACTCGATGCTGCAGTAGTGTGTCTGGTTCTTTGACCTGAGGTGCATCGGTAGTTCACCTTGAGGGTGTTATAGTTTGACTACACCATTACTCGGTCTCCTAGCCATATGGAACCCTGAGGTGTATGTTGGCTATAGCATGTTCATTGTAGGAACTGGATGGCATCAAGATGGAATCTATCTACCTCGGTGGTAGAGGAGCAGCCCTATGATAATCATGAGAATCAAGTCCAGAAGCCCATGGCCATGGTAGAGTGAAATAATAGAAAGAGTTTCTATTTAGATTTTCACATTGGACTCGAATCGAATGATTACATCATATGACAGAGAACTAGGGTTTGACGAGTTCACCTTAACCCTAATCTGATCGGGGCTCAAGATAGAAGAACTTAATCACACAGGTAGCTGCACCAAGAGGTTCGCATTCAGCTCTGATGGGTTGCCACCATATACTGCTAGGTGTCACTGGTGGATTTTGGGAGCAATTAGAATGATTTAGATGATCGATCATTCTAGCTGTTCGAATCAGAAGAGTTCTGATCCATCGAAAGGAGTTTCGATGATGTCGATGATAGAGATCATGACATATCCCATTACCATACAGAACTGAACCTAACTGATCACACAAACAAGGATTTGAATCTGGTGATCATCAATTGAACTGATCTAGTTCAATTGATCTGAATGAGATTCAATTAGGTTCAAGGAAATCGTGCTAGCACTCGATTGAACCTAACGTTCTTCTTTTGCTATCATAAATAAGTTGTCCTATCTGAGCCAAAGGAGTTTGTGCTCAATCAGAGGCCTTCATATGGTCTGACTGGAGGTTGTCCAAGTCAGAAAAGGTTGTCTTATTTTGTAAGACATTACCTGCCATTTTTGGTCACCTGCCATTTCTTGTTCTTTGACTTTGGTCAAAAGTCTACCTTTGACTGGTCAAATGTTGACCATTGACACTTTGACTTTTGACCACATGTCATGCACCTATTGGAGAGCTGGTGGGGGCCTGTCCCCCTGCCAGAACCTGGCAAGGAGAAGGGCGCACGCCACCCTAGGCGTGTGCCCAAGTTGGAGGCGCCTAGGAGTCCTTGTTGGACAAGGACTCCATCTCCTTTTTGGATTCCAATTAGAGTTCTTCTAAGAACCAACTTTGACTGATCTTAGGCACCCTCTAAGGAGGAATCCAGGGGACTCTATTTCCCACCAATCAGATTTAGATCTGATTTCATAAAGGGTTATGATTGGTTGGGAGGAAGAGGAGTTGGATCACGCTTAGTCTATAAAAAGGACCCTGCACCCAACTCAGTTAAGAGATTCAATTGAGAATTGAAATCCCCATGCCCCAAGGCTGCCTCTCCCCTCCCTCTCCATGCCAAACCATCTTCTCCCCTTGCTCTCCACATCCAAAAGGAGTTTTGGACCTTGGTTGGTGCGATTCAAATCAAAGAAAGGCGATCAAAAGCAAGAAGGCTGCGCTGCTGCAAAGGACGACTGCTGATCTTCAAAAGGAGTTTTGAAGATCCTCCAGATCAGATCCAGATCTAATTTTTGGAGGCATGATAGAGAAGAAGAGGATCTCTAGATCCAACCTGAGTGGATACCAGTAGAGGTCAGGCGCTTGCATGGCTAAGATCCATAACCTTCCGCTGCAAACAGGATCATCAACAGGGTAATAGGATTACCCAGATCAGGTAAATTAAATTTGATTTAATTTATCTTTTAATTTTATTTTATTAAAATAATAAGAATTAGATCTGAAACATATCAAAATCTGATTGGATCAAGAGAAAAATTTTTGAAATATATCTCTTGATCTGATCAGATCTGAACGAACCTGGATCGGAAAATCAGGATTTTCCCTTCAACTGGTATCAGAGCCATGGTTCTAAAATTATTTAGATCTGATTTTAAATTTATTTTAATCAAAAAATAATTAATTTTAGATGTCACATGAGATGTGATCAGATCTGAAATCAGAAAAAATTAAAATTAAATGATTTGGATCTAAGATTAGAAGATATGCATGACTAGTTCTAGAATAGAATAGTTCTATAGAATAGTCTTGCATGTTTTTGATTTAATCTGATTAAATCATATTTTAGATCTTTTTATTTACTATTTTTTGATATTATAAGTGTTATAATAACATCTAAAAAATAGCAAATAAAATTATTTAATTTTTGAAATATCATATGAGATATGATTGATGCATGTCTAGACTAGTTGTAGAATAGTTCTACATAATTGTCTAGATTAGAATTTATTTTGATTAGATCAATTTAAATCTAATTTTTAGATTATTATGAGATAATTTAGATCTAAAAATATGCATGATTATGATACATGAGATGTATGCAAAATATGCCATGATTAGATCTAATTTATATATGAGATATATGATATAGATCTGATATTATTTTGTAGTATTGAATGTTCCTGATTAAGGCGTTCCTCTTGGCCGTCCGATCATAAGAACGAAGAAGGATTTAAAGGCCCTCTCTTTCCATTCGATGGGATGTTCTTATGATGTGTAGGGGTGCTGCGTGTTCGTCCTTAATCAGAAATCCAAAACTTACTTTCTGCAAAATCCTAGATCCTGAAACCCTAGGATTTATTGTGCATATTTTATTTATGAACCCTACTTAATTAAGAATTAAGTTTATGGAAATATTAATTAGGTCTAAAATTGAGAATTTCAGATCTAAGACATATTCATAATACTGGGTTCGGGCTTGGGTAGCTCAATTAGGTCTAAGCGGTTGATCAAACCGAATCAAGAGTTGGTTAGATGGGATCAACAATGCTTAAATTGACCAGCCTAATAGGATTAAGTCTGGGTCAAGATCGAGTCACGATCAAGCAAGACCTAATTAGGCTCAGAGGTTAGAGTCTGGATTGTAGGCTAACCCAATTGGTTCTGACTCAACAATTTGGTGTCTAAGGTAAGTTTGGCACATACGACCGACTGATTTTTAATTGGAAGCTACTCGACCTGAATGCATTCTTGTACGAGTTAATGGCATATTCCTTCCACCGATCTCACTTACCTGGCCATATCTGTTGACACAGTTCTGATCTGAGGTGGTCAATAATCCGAGCTAACCCATGCCACTAGGTTAGTCATAATTGTTATGACTATGCAAGTCTAGTTTAATGAGACCTAAATCAATTCTCCCTAAGAAAAGATTAAGTCTGAGGTCTTCCACCATTGTAGATGTGCGGGCCCTTCCCGGGGTTGATTGTTCTCGGCTGGATACAGTGGCTCAGTTGCACCGGAAAAGATGCAACCATGTCTATTAGGCATTGGATGCTATGGGCTGGAGGATGAGTTGGGCTCAATATTTCGGATACGGTGAGAGACTCAATTAGGAACCCAGTCTATGCAAATGGTGGGTCTGACTTAACTAAGGAGTGGATCAATATTCCGGATATGGTGAGATTCATGAATTAGAGATCAAGTTTGGGTGCACCATGATTAGAGAATCATTGAACAAGAGTTGTTCACTCATTGGCTAACCCATCACCAATAACTGTTAGGTGAGGTGATGAGTCAGTTGGTGAGACCGCACCACCCACTAGAAATCATTAATCATGGAGATTTTCGCATCTCTACAGAGGGAGTGTAGGGATCCGAGAAAATAGTGGGAAGCTAATTTGTTTAAAAATAAAATCTCTAAACAAATTGGTTAAGTCAAAATTATAATATCTAACTAGAATCTTTGACTCTCTACAGGAAAATGTCTGCGTCCAACCCATTGGCACGTATCCTAGACACACATAGACTGACCGGACCCAATTATAAAGATTGGCTCAGGAACTACAAAATTATTTTGGGTTTCGAGAAGTTAACCCATGTTTTGGACCAGGACCCTCCCACCTTACCAGCCCGTCCATCTGTTGAACAGAGAGCATCTCTGGAAAAATGGATTGACGAAGATAATAAGGCCAGATATTACATGTTGGGCTCGATGTCTGATGAGCTCCAGCACCAACATGAAGATATCGGGACTGCTCGCCAAATGTTGGCTCACCTGCAGGAGATGTTTGGTGAACAGAGTCGCGCAGCCAAATATCAAGTCACAAAATGACTTTTTAAGGCTAAGATGCGTGATGGGCAGTCAGTCCAAGATCACTGTCTGACAATGATCAAGGACATGGAAGAGCTTGAGAAGCTCGGTGTGAAGTTGGACTTGGACCTGCAGAACGATATCATTCTGCAATCCTTGACTGATGCATATGGGCAATTCATCATGAATTACCACATGCATAAACTTCAGAATTCCTTGGCTGAGTTAATGAATATGCTGGTTACCGCTGAGCTTTCTATGAAAGGTTCTAAAGGCTCAGTTCTTGCTATGGAATGGACTTCTTCCAAAAGAAAGTCTTATGGAAAGAAAAGGAAGTCTGTGAAAAAGCAAAAGGTGGAAGGATCAAAGAAAAAGAAGGCAAAGCCAAAGATGAAAGCTGCTGGCAAAGGAAAGTGTTTCCATTGCAACAGCGATGGCCATTGGAAGCGGAACTGCCCTACTTACCTGGCCACCCTAAAGAACAAGAAGGAAGGTCCTTCTGGAGGTATGCTCGTTATTCGAGCAAAACGTGAATGCCAAACGACCTAGGGATAGTCCAAACGATAGATATCTATGGCACCTGAGATTAGGTCATATAGTAGAAGATAGGATCAACAAATTGGAGAAAAATGGGCTATTGAGTCCATTGACTTCTGAGTCATATCCAACTTATGAATCTTGTCTTCAAGGCAAAATGACTAAACTTCCTTTTGTTGGACATGGGGAGAGGGCCACAGATCTCCTTGCCCTAGTACATACAGATGTGTGCGGCCCATTTGATGTGCCGGCTAGAGGCAATTTTGTCTACTTCATTAATCCTTTACCGATGATCTTATCTAGGTATGGGTATGTGTATCTTATGAGACACAAGTCTGAAGCCTTTTGAAAAGTTCAAAGAATTCAGACATGAAGTAGAAAAGCAAACTAGAAAAACCCATTAAGGTTCTTCGATCAGATCGAGGAGGTGAATACCTTAGCCGAGAATTCCTAGACTATCTCAAGGAAAAATGGCATAGTCTCTCAATGGACTCCACCAGGAACACCTCAACTCAACGGGGTTTCAGAACGGAGAAATCGGACCCTATTAGATATGGTTCGATCCATGATGAGCTTCACAAAGACCTCCCTGAATTTTCTTTGGGGACATATTTGTTAACTTCAATATATCTTACTGAAATAGGGTTTCCTCTAAAACCATTCCTACCACACCGTATGAGATATGGCATGGTAAGAAACCAAGTCTGAGTCATCTCAGAATTTGGGGTTGTCCGGCTCATGTCAAAAGACAACAAGCGGACAAGTTAGACTTTAGGTCCTTTAGAGCTCGATTCATAGGATATCCTAAAGAGTCATTAGGATATTATTTCTACATTCCAGAAGACCATAATGTGATTGTGAGTCGACATGCCATCTTTCTTGAAAAATAGTTTATTCAAGATAGCGGCATTGGAAAGCAGATCAAGCTCGATGAGAAAGTCTCACAAGAGCAACGAGCTAAGGACCAATTGGAACCAAATCAGGTTGAGCCAATACAGAACACTACCTCCTCCACCTCGTAGATCGAAAGAGGATTTCCCATCCTCCTGAAGAGGTACTTAGGTACTATTTCAGAGGAAGTAGAGAAAATATTTCCTCATAGGTAATGGGGTTCATGGTGATGATCCCAAAACCTATAACGAGGCGATATCAGATATCGACTCCGAGAAATGGTTAGAGGCAATGAAGTCAGAAATTGACTCGATGCACTCAAACCAAGTCTGGAACCTTGGTAGATCCATCCAGAAGGTATAGTACCTATTGGGTGTAAATGGATCTTCAAGAGAAAGATTGGTGCAGATGGGAAATGTGGAGACATTCAAGGCTAGATTAGTGGCAAAAGGTTATAGTCAACGCGAAGGCATTGAACTATCAGGATATCTTTTCGCCAGTAGCTATGCTAAAATCCATCCGCATTGCTTGCTTGTTGCAGCCTATTTCGATTATGAAATATGGCAAATGGACGTGAAAATGGCATTCTTAAATGGATATCTTGAGGAAGATATCTATATGGAACAGCCACTAGGTTTCACATCCAGTGATACTGATCACAAGGTTTGCAAGCTGCAAAGGTCCATATATGGACTTAAGCAAGCATCTTGGAGCTGGAATACTCATTTTAATGATGTGATCAAATTATTTGGTTTCATCAAAAATGAAGGAGGAACCATGTGTTTTCAAAAAAGGTCAGTGGGAGCGCTGTTGTCTTCCTCGTATTGTACGTGGATGACATCCTCCTTATTGGGAATGATATTCCCATGTTGACCATAGTTAAAATATGGTTATCTAAAGAATTCTCCATGAAAGACCTAGGAGAAGCATCCTTTATTCTAGAAATTAAGGTCTATAGAGATAGACCGAATAGGATGCTAGGACTCTTTCACAGAAGATGTACATAGAGGAAGTGCTAAAGAGGTTTAGTATGGAAAACTCCAAGAGGGGTTTGGTACCCTTCAGACATGGCATTCATCTTTCCAAGAAAATGTGCCCCAGCACACCTGAGGAAATAGAATGCATGAGCAAGATCCCTTATGCTTCAGCAATAGGGAGCCTCATGTATGCCATGTTATGTACACGACCTGATATAGCCCATGCTGTGAGTGTCACAAGCAGATATCAGTCGAATCCAGATGAAGAACACTGGACTTCTGTGAAATGTATCCTTAAGTACTTGAGAAGAACTAAGGATATGATGTTGGTCTTTTGGTAATGGAGAACTCCAAGTCCAGGGATATACAGACTCGGATTTTATGTCCGATATAGATGATCGAAAGTCGACATCTGGGAAGTCTATTTGTGTGCAATGGTGGTGCTGTCAGTTGGAAGAGTTTCAAGCAGACAGTGATAGCAGATTCCACCATGAAAGTAGAGTACATCACTGCATCAGAAGCTACGAAGGAAGGCATTCTGGTATAAGAAGTTTGCATGCAGAAAGATTGGAGTGATGCCATCAGATGCCATTCCTCTGTACTGCGACAATAATGGCGCCATAGCCCTTGCTAAGGAGCCGAGGTCTCACCAGAAATCCAAGCACATCGAGCGGCGATACCACCTCATCCGCGATTACCTCGAGAAAGGTTATGTCGAGGTCAAGAGAGTCGACTCCATAGACAATAATGCAGCAACCCACTTACAAAGTCGTTGGGCCAGCAGAAGATCAAAGCCCGCCTTGAGAAGATGGAACTTAGATTTATAGCCAATTGGCTTTAGGTCAAGTGGGAGTTTGTTAGATATGTGTGCCCTAGAAGCCAGAATTGGCTGACACTTGTAATACACTTCTAAGGGCAAAATTATAATTTTGACTATAAATAATAAAATAGGATTATTTTCTATCACATATGTGTATTTGAAAGTGTCTGTGATACATCCTTTGAGTTAATGGTAATGATAATTCATATTTTCAAGAGTTGAAAATTTAAGACATGAATTTTCATTATTAACTCATAAAATGCTCCCGACCATAGGATCATCATGAGGATGGTGATTGATCTGGAAAGATTGGTGTACAATCGCTTCTCTTTAGTAGATGAGTCTTGAGTCTATGGTGTAGAGACATCGGAGCGAGAGTATAGGTACTCGTTAGAGAACGAGGGCACTGAGCGTGACCACCTCGAGTAGTCATTAGGAAGTCTACCTTCTCATCAATGACTGACTCGATGCTGCAGTAGGTGTGTCTGGTTCTTTGACCTGAGGTGCATCGGTAGTTCACCTTGAGGGTGTTATAGTTTGACTACACCATTACTCGATCTCCTAGCCATTCGGAAATCCTGAGGTGTATGTTGGCTATAGCATGTTCATTGTAGGAACTTGGATTGCATCCAAGATGGAATCTATCTACCTCGGTGGTAGAGGAGCAGCCCTATGATGATCATGAGAATCAAGTCCATAAGCCCATGGCCATGGCAGAGTGAAATAATAGAAAGAGTTTCTATTTAGATTTTCACATTGGACTTGAATCGAATGATTAATTCATATGACAGAAATTAGGGTTTGACGAGTTCACCTTAACCCTAATCTGATCGGGGCTCAAGATAGAAGAACTTAATCACACAGGTAACTGCACCAAGAGGTTCGCATTTCAGCTTCTTGATGGGTTGCCACCATATACTGCTAGGTGTCACTGGTGGATTTTGGGAGCAATTAGAATGATTTAGATGATCGATCATTCTAGCTTGTTCGAATCAGAAGAGTTCTGATCCATCGAAAGGAGTTTCGATGATGTCGATGATAGAGATCATGACATATCCCATTACCATATAGAACTGAACCTAACTGGATCACACAAACAAGGGTTTGAATCTGGATGATCATCAATTGGAACTGAATCCCAGTTCAATTGATCTTGAATGAGATTCAATTAGGTTCAAGAAAATCGTGCTAGCAACTCGATTGAACCTAACGTTCTTCTTTTACTATCATAAATAAGTTGTCCTGACTGAGCCAAAGGAGTTTGTGCTCATCAGAGGCCTTCACTACTTGGTCTGATTGGAGCTTGTCCAAGTTAGAAAAGGTTGTCTTATTTATGTAAGATTAACCTGCCATTTTTTGTCACCTGCTTTTCTTGTTCCTTTGACTTTGGTCAAAAGTCTACCTTTGATGGTCAAATGTTGACCATTGACACTTTGACTTTTGACCACATGTCATGCACCTATTGGAGAGTGGTGGCTGTCCCCCTGCTAGAACCTGGCAAAGAAGGGCGCACGCCAAGTTGGAGGCGCCAGGAGTCCTTGTTGGACAAGGACTCCATCTCCTTTTGATTCCAATTAGAGTTCTTCTAAGAACCATTGACTGGTCTTAGGTGCCCTCTAAGGAGGAATCCCAGGGGTCTCTA
>QRFJ01004570.1:0-19612 GCA_006176705.1 Cocos nucifera | reverse complement strand
AGAAGAAGAGGATCTCCAGATCCAACCCAAGTGGATATTGGTAGAGGCCAGGCGCTTGCGTGGCTAAGATCCAGAATCTTTTGCTGCAAACAGGATCATCAACAGGGTAATAGGATTACCCAAATCAGGTAAATTAAATTTGATTTAATTTATTTTTTAATTTTATTTTATTAAAATAATAAGAATCAGATCTGAAACATATCAAGATTTGATTGGGATCAAGAAAATTTTTTTTGAAATATATCTCTTGATCTGATCAGATCTGAACGAACCTGGACCGGAAAATCAGGATTTTCCTTCAGGTCTTTCATGGAGAATTCTTTAGATAACCATATTTTAACTGTAGTCAATATGAAAATATCATTTCGGATAAGGAGGATGTCATCCACGTACAATACGAGGAAGACAACAGCGCTTTCATTGACCTTTTTAAAGATGCATGGCTCCTCCTCATTTTTTATGAAACCAAATATTTTGATCACATCATTAAAATGTGTATTCCATCTCCAAGATGCTTGCTTAAGTTTATATATGGACCTTTGCAGCTTGCATACCTTCTGATCATCATCATTGGATGTGAAACGTAGCGACTGTTCCATATAGATATCTTCCTCAAGATATTCATTTAAGAACGCCATTTTTACGTCCATTTGCCATATTTCATAATTGAAATAGACTGCAACAGCAAGCAATGTACGAATAGATTTTAGCATAGCTACTGACGAAAAGGTATCTTGATAGTCAATGCCTTCGCATTGACTATAACCTTTTGCTACTAATCTAGCCTTGAATATCTCCATATTCCCATCTGCACCAATCTTTCTCTTGAAGATTCATTTACATCCAATAGGTACTATAATTCTGGTGGATCTACCAAGATCCAGACTTGGTTTGAGTGCATCGAGTCAATTTCTGACTTCATTGTCTCTAACCATTTCTCAGAGTCGATATATGATATCACCTCATTATAGATTTTCAGATCATCACCATGAACCTCATTACCTATGAGAAATATTTTCTCTACATCTTCTGAAATAGTACCTAAGTACCTTTCAGAAGGACGAAAAATCTTTTTCGATCTACAAGATGGAGGAGGTAGTGTATGGATTGGCTTAACCTAATTTGGTTCCATTTGGTCCTTAGCTCGTTGCTTTTGTAAGACTTTCTCATCGAGCTTGATCTGCTTTCCAATGCCGCTATCTTGAATAAACTATTTTTCAAGAAAGATGGTATGTTGACTCACAATCACATTATGATCTTCTGAAATGTAGAAATAATATCCTAATGACTCTTTAGGATATCCTATAAATCAAGCTCTAAAAGACCTAAAGTCTAACTTGTCCACTTATTGTCTTTTGACATGAGCTGGACAATCCCAAATTTTGAGATGACTAAGACTTAATTTCTTACCATGCCATATCTCATATGGTGTGGTAGAAACGGTTTTAGAAGGAACCCTATTCAGTAAGTATATTGCAGTTAACAAACAGTGTCCCCAAAGAAAATTAGGAAGGTCTGTGAAGCTCATCATGGATCAGACTATATCTAATAGGGTCCGATTCCTCCGTTCTGAAACCTTGTTGAGTTGAGGTGTTCCTGGTGGAGTCCATTGAGAGACTATGCCATTTTCTTTGAGATAGTTCAGAAATTTCCGACTAAGGTATTCACCTCTTCCATCTGATCGAAGAATCTTAATGGGTTTTCCAATTTGCTTTTCTACTTCATGTTTGAATTCTTTGAACTTTTCAAACACTTCAGACTTGTGTCTCATAAGATACAGATACCCATACCTAGATAAATCATCGATAAAGGTTATGAAGTAGACTAAGTTGCCTTTAGCCGGCACATCGAATGGGCCGCACACATCTATATGTACTAAGGCAAGAAGATCCGTGGCCCTTTCCCCATGTCCTACAAAAGGGAGTTTAGTCATTTTGCCATGAAGATAGGATTCACAAATTGGATATGACCCCGAAGTCAATGGACTCAATAGTCCAATTTTCTCCAATTTGTTAATCCTATCTTCTGCTATATGATCTAATCTTAGGTACCATAGATACCTATCATTAGGACTATCCCTAAAACATTTTGATCTTATGGCATTCACATTTTGCTCAAAGTTAAAAATAGATACATCAACATGTAACTGATAAAGATTGTTAATAAGGACACCATTTGTAATTTTATTTCTTTCATAAAGAATGTTATAATGGTCCTTAAGAAAACTAATTACATAGCCTTCTAATGTAAGACAAGAAATAGAAATCAAATTTCTGCTTGCTGCAGGCACAAAATAACAGTCTTTTAATACTAAGTCTAAACCAAATGGTAGTCAAAGAGGGTATGTTCCCATGGCCATGATAGCAATCCTTGCTTTATTTTCTATGCGTAGGATCATCTCATCATCCCTCAGCCTCCTGCTATCCTCAAGACCCTGCATAGAAGTGCATAAGTGAGCACTAGAACCAGAGTCAAGCACCCAACTGGATGCAGAAGAAATCGTAAGGTTAGACTCAATAACGAGCATACCTCCAGAAGGACCTGCCTCTTTCTTCTTTAGGGTGGCTCAGGTAAGTAGGAT
The DNA here is from genome assembly GCA_006176705.1 of Cocos nucifera. NCBI lineage: Eukaryota > Viridiplantae > Streptophyta > Magnoliopsida > Arecales > Arecaceae > Cocos > Cocos nucifera. Next base: position 17,031 of record QRFJ01004570.1, on the reverse strand, counting down.
AGTTCCGCTTCCAGTGGCCGTCATTGTTGCAATGAAAATACTTTTCTTTGTCAGTGGCCTTCTTCTTCGGCTCTGCCTTTTTCTTCTTTCCTCCTTCCATCTTCTACTTTTTCACAGACTTCTTCTTCTTTCCAAAAGACTTTCTCTTGGAAGAAGTCCATTCCATAGCAAGCACTGAGCCTTTAGAACCTTTCATGGAAAGCTCAGTGGTAACCAGCATATTCATAAGTTCGGCCAAGGAGTTTTGAAGTTTATGCATATGGTAGTTCATGATGAACTACCCATATGCATCAGTCAAGGATTGCAGAATTATATCATTCTGCATAGATCCAAGTCCAACCTCACTCCGAGCTTCTCAAGCTCTTCCAAGTCCTTGATCATCATCAGATAATGATCTTGGACTGACTGCCCATCGCGCATCTTAGCCTTGAATAGTCATTTAGTGACTTGATACTTGGCTGCGCGACTCTGTTCACCAAACATCTCCTGTAGGTGAGCCAACATTTGGCGAGCAGTTCTGATATCTTCATGTTGGGTGCTGAAGCTCATCAGACATCGAGCCCAACATGTAGTATCTGGCCTTATTATCTTCGTCAATCCACTTATCCAAGAGATGCTCTCTGTTCAGCAGATGGATGAGCTGGTAAGGTGGGAGGGTCCTGGTCCAATACATGAGTTAACTTCTCGAAACCCAAAATAATTTTGAAGTTTTGAAGCCAATCCTTATAATTTGGTCCGATCAGTCTATGGGTGTCCAGGATTCGTGCTAGTGGGTTGGATGCAGACATTTCCTATAGAGAGTCAAAGTTTCTAGTTAGATATTGTAATTAAGACTTAACCAATTTATTTAGAATTTTATTTTTAAATAAATTAGCTCCCACTATTTTCTCGGATCCCTACACTCCCTCTGTAGAGATGCAAAAATCTTCATGATTAATGATTTCTAGTGGGTGGTGCGGTCTCACCAACTGACTCATCACCTCACCTAACAGTTATTGGTGATGGGTTAGCCAATGAGTGAACAACTCTTGTTCAATGATTCTCTAATCATGGTGCACCCAAACTTGGTCTCTAATTCATGAATCTCACCGTATCCGAATATTGATCCACTCCTTAGTTAAGTCAGACCCACCATTTGCATAGACTGGATTCCTAATTGAGTCTCTCACCGTATTCAAAATATTGAGCCCAACTCATCCTCCAGCCCATAGCATCCAATGCCTAATAGACATGGTTGCATCTTTTCGGTGCAACTGAGCCACTGTATCCAGCCGAGAACAATCAACCCCGGGAAGGGCCCGCACATCTACAATGGTGGAAGACCTCAGACTTAATCTTTTCTTAGGAAGAATTGATTCAGGTCTCATTAAACTAGACTTGTCATAGTCATAACAATTATGACTAACCTAGTGGCATGGGTTAGCTCGGATTATTGACCACCTCAGATCAGAACTGAGTCAACAGATATGGCTAGGTAAGTGAGACCGGTGGAAGGGATATGCCATTAACTCGTACAAGAATGCATTCAGGTCGAGTAGCTTCCAATTAAAAATCAGTCGGTCGTATGTGCCAAACTTACCTTAGACACCAAATTATTGAGTCAGAACCAATTGGGTTAGCCTACAATCCAGACTCTAACCTCTGAGCCTAATTAGGTCTTAGCTTGATTGATCACATCGTGACTCGATCTTGACCCAGACTTAATCCTATTAGGCTGGTCAATTTAAGCATTGTTGATCCCATCTAACCAACTCTTGATTCGGTTTGATCAACCGCTTAGACCTAATTGAGCTACCCAAGCCCGAACCCAGTATTATGAATATGTCTTAGATCTAAAATTCTCAATTTTAGACCTAATTAATATTTCATAATCTTAATTTCTTAATTAAGTTAGGGTTCATAAACAAAATATGCACAATAAATCCTAGGATTTCAGGATCTAGGGTTTTGCAGAAAGTAAGTTTTCAATTTTCTGATTAAGGACGAACATGCAGCACCCCTACACATCATAAGAACACCCCATCGAATGGAAGGAGAGGGCCTTTAAAGCCCTTCTTTGTTCTTATGATCGGACGGCCAAGAGGAATGCCTTAATCAGGAACATGCTAATCTACAAAAACTAATTAGATCTATATCATATATCTCATATATAAAAAATAGATCTAATTAAAATGGCATATTTTGCATACATCTCATGTATCGAATCATGCATATTTTTTAGATCTAAATTATCTCATAATAATCTAAAAAATTAGATTTAAATTGATCTTATCAAATAAAATTCTAATCTAGATAATTATGTAGAACTATTCTACAACTAGTCTAGACATGCATCTATCATATCTCATATGATGTTTAAAATTAAATTTAATTTATTTTTTATTTTTTAAGATGTTATTATAATATTTATAATATCAAAAAATAAAAAATAAATAGATCTAAAAATATATTTAATCAAATAAATTAAATATGATTATACAAGACTACATCTATAGAACTATTCTATTACCTAGAACTAGTCATGTATCTCATACATATTAGATCTAGATTAATTAATTTTAATTTTTTATTTTTTTGATTTTAGATTTAATCACATCTCATGTGATATCTAAAATTACTAATTAATCAGATTAAATTAAATTTAAATAAATTTTATAAGAACCTAGCTTTTGAAGGAAAATTCTGATTTTTAGGTCAGGTTCGTTCAGATCTGATTGGATTGAGAGGCATATTTCAAAAATTCTCCTCTCATATTCAGATCAGATCTGACACTTTTCAGATCTAATTTATAATCTGATAATTAAGAAAATAAAATTAAATTAATTTTTACCTTGATCTTGGGTAATCTGATTACCCATTGATGATCCTATAGAAGCTTTGAGGTTCTGGATCTAGCCACGTAAGCGCCTGGCCTCTACCAGTATCTACTCGAGCTGGATCTAGAGATCTTCTCTTTCATTTTTTTTTTCCAAAAATTAGATCTGGATCTGATTTAGAGGATCTTCAAAACTTCTTCTGAAGATCATCCATCGTCTCTGCAGCAGTGCTGCCTTCTTCCTTTTTCGTCAGCCTTTCCTTGCCTAACTCGCACTAATCTAAAGGCCCAACTTACTTGGACGTGGAGAGGAGGGAGAGGGCCAAATAGTGGCATGGAGAAGGGAGAGGGGCAGCCTTAGGGCGTGGCTTGGAAGAGGAGTTCTCTTTAAAAATGGGCGTAGATAGGGTTTTCTTATAGACTCTGATGCACCATGCAGTGCTGCATCACCCCGGCCAATCACGTTGCTTCATGCAATCAGATCTAAATTTGATTGGTGGGATGACATCACCTGATCTAATCAGATGAGAGACCCATAGATTCATTCTTAGATGGCGCCTAAGATTGGTCAAAGTAGATACCCAAGGGCCATCTAAGTAGAAACCAAGAAGCAACCTAGTGTCCCATCCGTATGGGACTCCAGCATCCCTATCCATGGGCGCACGCCATCCTAGGTGTGCACCCCCTTCTTTCCAATTTTCAGAGAGGGGACAAGCCTCTATCTGCTTCCCAATAAGTGCATGACACATGGACAGATGTCCAAGGGTCAAAGGTCAACGTTTGACCAAGTCAAAGTACAAGAATTAGCAGGTGAAGAAAAATGGTAGGTGTTGTCTCAAATTTATCTCATAAATTAAGATAACCCTTTTTTGACTTGGACAAGCTTCAGTTAGATCAGGTAAAGGTACCCGAGTGAGCAAAAATCCATTTGGCTTAGTTGAGATAACTTTTATGATAGAAAAAAGGAGAATGTTAGGCTCATACGTGTGCTAGCACGATTTCCTTGAACTTAATTGAATCTTATTCAAATCAATTGAACTGGGTTAGTCCAATTGATGATATCCATATTCAAATCCTTGTTTGTATGACCCAGTTAGATTTAGTTTTATATGGGAATGGGACATGTCATGATCTCCATCATCGACATCATCGAAACTCCTTTTGATGGATTAGAACTCTTCTGATTCAGACAACTTAGAATGATCGATCATCTAAATCATTCTAATTGCTCCCAAAATCCACCAGTGACACCTAGCAGCATATGGTAGCAACCCATCAAAACTAAAAAAGAACCTCTTGGTGCAGCTACTTGTGTGATTAAGTTCTTCTATCTTGAGCCCCGATCAGATTAGGGTTAAGGTGAACTCGTCAAACCCTAATTTCTATCATATGATTTAATCATTCGATTCAAGTCCGATGTGAAAATCTTAATAGAAACTCTTTCTATTATTTCACTCTCTGCCATGGCCATGGGCTTATGGACTTGATTCTCATGATCATCATAGGGCTGCTGCTCCTCATCCACCGAGGTAGATAGATTCCATCTTGATGCAATCCAATTCCTACAATGAACATGCTATAGCCAACATACACCTCAGGGTTCCAATGGCTAGGAGACCGAGTCATGGTGTAGTCAAACTATAACACCCTCAAGGTGAACTGTCGATGCACCTCAGTCAAAGAACCAGACACACCACTGCAGCATCGAGTCAGTCATTCGACGAGAAGGTAGACTTCCTTATGACTACTCGAGGTGGTCACGCTCAGTGCCCTCATTCTCTAACAAGTACCTGTACTCTCACTCCGATGTTTCTACACCGTAGACTTAAGACTCATCTACTACAAAGAAGCGATTGTACACTAACCTTTTGGATCAATCACCATCCTCATGATGATCCTACGGTTAGGAGCATTTTATGAGTTAATAAATAAAAATTCATGTCTTAAATTTTCAACTCTTGAAAATATGAATTATCATTACTATTAACTCAAGGAATGTATCATAGACACTAAATACACTTATGTGATAGAAAATAATTAATTTTATTATTTATAGTCAAAATTATAATTTTGCCCTTAGAAGTGTATTACAAGTGTCAGCCAATTCTGGCTTCTTGGGCGCACATATCTAACATCATCGTCTCTCAGCCTCAAAGCTAGGGGAAGCTCACCCCAAATTGGGAAGGCCCGTATGAAGTGGTGGAGGTCGTTCGGTCCGAAACTTATCGCCTGAAGGAGCTCGGAGGAATAGTGCTTCCACAGTCTTGGAACTCAGAAAATCTGAGAGTGTATTACCAGTAATCTTCCTTCAATACAACTCCTTCATTTCAGCATTATTATTTCCTGGTGCAAGAATTATGTGATGGCAAGAAAGAAATGAGTGAAAGTGGCCACGTTAGAAATAGGAGGAGAACCTCATCCTAACACGAGTAAAGTCGAAGGCCTCATTCATTTTAGATGAGATGGGGGGAGAAACCCTGACAACGGCTCTTATGTGCCTCCACGGCCATTAGAAATAGGAGGAGAACTCATCCTAAACACAGCAGTCGAAGGCCCTCGTTATTTTAGACGAGATGGGAGGAGAGGCCTGACAACTGTCCTTATGTGCCCACAGCCCGTTAGGAATAGGAGGAGAACCTTATCCTAACGCGAGCAAAGTCGAAAGCCTCATTCATTTTAGATGAGATAGGGGAGAGGCCTTGACAATGGCTCTTATGTGCTTTCATAGCCCGTTAGGAATAGGAGGAGAACCTCATCCTAACATGAGCAAAGTCGAAGACCTCGTTCATTTTAGACGAGATGGAGGGAGAGGCCCTGACTATAGCCCTTATGTGCCCCCATAGCCATTAGGAATAGGAGGAGAACCTCATCCTAACATAAGCAAAGTTGAAGGCCTCTTCATTTTAGACGAGATGGGGAGAGGCCCTAACAACGGTCCTTATGTGCCCCCACAGTCCGTTAGGAATAGGAGGAGAACCTCCTCCTAATGCGAGCAAAGTCGAAGGCCTCATTCATTTTAAGATGAGAGAGGGGGAGAGGCCTTGACAATGGCTCTTCTGTGCCCTCATAGTCCATTAGGAATAAGAGAAGAACCTCATCCTAATGTGAGCAAAGTCGAAGGCTTCATTCATTTTAGATAAGATGGGGGGAGAGGCCCTGACAACAACCCTTATGTGCCCCCATAGCTCGTTAGGAATAGAGAGAGAACCTCATCCTAACATAAGCAAAGTCGAAGAATGAACCAACCTCGGCTAGAGATAAGATCTTTCCCAAGCGTTCGAGTCAACTTTGACTGTAGGAGATAAGATCTTCTCCGAGCTTCAACCTCAGCCAAAGATAAGATCTCTTTCGAGCGACCGAGCCAACCTCGGTAGCAGGAGATAAGATCTCCCTCAAGCTTCAACCTCGGCCTGAGATAAGATCTCTTCCGAGCGACTGAGCTAACCTTGGCTAGAGATAAGATCTCTCTCGAGCGACCGAGCTTCAACCTCGACTAGAGATATAATCTCTCTTAAGCGCCCGAGTCAACCTCAACTGGAGTTAAGATCTCCCCCGAGCTCAACCTTCAACCTCAACTACAGGAGATAAGATCTCTCCTGAGCTCCAACCTCGGCTGCAGGAGATGAGACCTCTCCAGAGTCAACCTCGGCTGGAGATGAGATCTCCCATGAGCTTCAATCTGAACTAGCACAAAGCCCAAAAGAGGACTTTGGCAGTCGCCTCTTCTGCACTCCCTTCCTTTGAGTTTCGAACTCGAAAGTGGGGGGGACTATTGTTGGGGATAAACCCCGCTCCTGCCGAAGTCCAATTCGATGCTCAGCCTAATGCAACTAGTAGCCATGGAAGAGCCTCAGCGGCCGAGCTCCTACCGAACTTCTCAGTGGTCGAGCTCCTACTGAACTCTCCAACAGTCGAGTCTTTGCCAAACTCCTTCAGCCAGTCGAACTCCTCAGCGATCGAACTCCAGTCGAACTTCTCAGCGGTCGAGCTCTAGTCAAACTTTTCAATGGCCGAACTTTAGTTGGACTCCCATGAGAGTCGGACTCCCTCCGCACTCCTTCAATTGGACTACCACGAGAGCCAGACTCCCTCTGTACTCCTTCAATCAAATTTCCATGAGAGTTAAACTCCCTCCGCACTCCTCCAGTCATACGCCCATGAGAGCCAAACTTCCTCCAGGCTCCTCCAGTCGTATGCCTATAAAAGCTGAACTTTTGTCGAACTTCTCCTTCAGTCGAACTCCTCCAGAAGCTGAACTCCTTCTAGATCGCTCCTACAGATGGACTCCTCCAAGGGCCAAACTCCTTCCGAACATCTCCTTCGGCCGAACTCCTCCCGAACGATCCCCTCCAGACGTATCCCCCTTAGGAGTCCGAGCTCCCTTGAAATAGATATATGCCAAGGTTCTTCACCTACGGCTATTGAACCTCGACGGTATGGCTGCCACTACCAGTCTGGCAGCACCTTTTTCTTCATAACAAGCTCCATGCGGCCCATGATCGAATGATATGGCCATCTCTACTGACGACACCACTCTCTCCGTAACCAGCCCCATGCGGCCCACGGTCGGACGACATGGCCGTCACTACCAACCTGACGATACCACTCTCTCCATAACCAGTCCCGTGTGGTCCACAATCGGATGACATGACCGCCACTATCAGCCTGACGATACCACTCTCTCCATAACCAGCCCCATGCAGCCTAGAGCGGCCTGCTACCAGACGGTACGGTCGTCACCATCATTTAAGCTCCATCTATAAAAGGAACCCTCCAGATATGTTTTCTCGGAGGCTCTCCTCTCCCCTCTAAAACTTTAAGCTCACTTCTCATTCCTGAGCACTCCATTTTTGTTGGCCAGAAGAGCTGACCTGATCATCGGAGGGTCCTACCAGAGCCACCACCACTGACTTCGGATGGAACTTTATTTTATAGGTCACCGACGGTGACCTCATCTTCCTCTACTCTAGTTCGATCTAACGTCAACCAGATTCTACACCAATACCTCCAAAGTCTACTGTACTTTTAGCCCCATAGGCCAATTCTTTTCAAGTGGGGCCAGACTCTACTAGTGGATTCAGGGAGTAGAGGCAAGGATCAACTTCACCATCTGCTAAAGATTTTTTTGATAACTAAAAGATTGCCCATGACACTTTTAGAGGGATGCTTCTTGACTCTGACTTGAAGAAGGTCGGGAGGGAGAGTTTTGTGAAGCAACAGAAGTGGTTGGTGACTTCTTTGATTTGGGTAAGCCTTTCTCTTATTTTGATCCTTCTCTCTCTCTCTCTCTCTCTTTCTCTCTCTCTCTCTCTTTTGACTTCTTCTCTCTTTGAATACAGATGAGTCACTATGCGACCACCATCATAAATTGAATAATGGACATTGAGGGTGAGTTGACTGCAACGCAAGACAAGTGTGAGAAGGCTAAAGCTTCTGATGTTGAGGTGAGGGCCGAAGTTGCCACAACCAAATCCAAGGTAGATGCTGTTGAGGCTGAAGTAGCTCATCTAAAGGAGACGCTGAAGGAGGTTGAAGCTTCAAAGGTGAAGTTAGAGGTACTGGGCCTGAATAAGAACTTGCGAAAAGCTTGATCCAAGGCCACCAAAATTAAGAAGAGAATGGAAGATCGGGTTGCTGAAGATGGAAGGCGGTGGCAGCTTTCCAAGCCTCTAAAGAATTTTTCTAGGAGAAAGACGACTTTGACCAAGAAGCATGTATTGCCGGCCAAGATATTTGCCGTTTGAAGATAGCGGCACATTTTCTAGATTTAGACTTAGGCTTCTTGGACAAAGAAAATGGAGAGGAAGAGGGAAAAGTTGAAGGTGAAGCCAAAAGAGGTCCGACCGGTGGTGAGGCCAATCAAGGAGGTTAAGTGCTGCTTGCTGAAGAAGATATTAGATATGTGTGCCCTAGAAGCTAAATTGACTGACACTTGTAATACACTTCTAAGGATAAAATTATAATTTTAACTATAAATAATAAAATAGATTATTTTCTATCGTAGTGTGTATTTGAAAGTGTCTGTGATACATCTCTTGAGTTAATGATAATGATAGTTTATATTTTCAAGAGTTGAAAATTTAAGACATGAATTTTTATTATTAACTCATAAAATACTTCCGATCGTAGGATCATCATAAGGATGGTGATTGATTCAGAAGGTTGGTGTACAATCGCTTCTTTAGGATAGATGAGTCTTGAGTCTATGGTATAGAAACACCGGAGTGAGAGTACAGGCACTCATTAGAGAATGAGAATACTGAGCGTGACCACCTCGAGCAGTTATGAGAAAGTCTCCCTTCTCGTTGATAACTGGCTCAAAGCTGTAGTGGTGTGTCTGGTTCTTTGATTTAAGGTGCATCGATAGTTTATCTTGAGGGTGTTATAGTTTGACTATACCATAACTCGATCTTCTAACCATTCAGAATCCTAAGGTGTATGTTGGCTATAGCATGTTCATTATAGGAATTGGATTGCACTAATAAAATATCTATCTACCTTGATAGATGAGGAGTAGCCCTATGATGATCATGAGAATCAAGTCCATAAGCCTATGGCCATGGCAGAGTAAAATAATAGAAAGAATTTCTATTAGGATTTTCATATTGGACTTGAATCGAATGATTAATTCATATGACGGATATTAGGATTTGACGAGATTACCTCAATCCTAATCCAATTGGGGCTCAAGATAGAGAAACTTAATCACATAGGTAACTACACCGAGAGGTTCATTTTTAGTTCTAATGGATTGCCACCATATGCTACTATGTGTCACTGATGGATTTTGGGAGCAATTAAAATGATTTGGATGATTGATCATACTAGTTGTCTGAATCAAAAAAAATTTGATCCATCGGAAGGTATTTCGATGATGTCGATGATAGAGATCGCGACATATCCCATTACCATATGGAGCTAAATCTAACTGGATCACATAAACAAAGATTTGGATCTGGATATTATGAATTGGACTAATCCAGTTCAATTGATTTGAATAAAATTTAATTAGGTTCAAGAAAATCTCGCTAGCACACGATTGAGCCTAATGTTCTCCTTTAACAATCATTAAAGCTTATCTCGACTGAGCCAAATGTATTTGGGCTTACTCAAAAACTTTTACTTGGTCTGAATAGAGCTTGTCCAAGTCAAAAAAAGGTTTTCTTAATTTATGAGATAAATTTGAGACAACTTCTACCATTTTTCGTCACTTGCTAAATCTTATCTTTGGACTTTGGTCAAATATTGACCTTTGACACTTAGACATCTGCCCATGTGTCATGCACCCATAGGAGAGAACTTCAGGCTTTGTCCCCCTACTAGAAAGTAGAAAGAGAGGGGGTGCATGCCTAGGGAGGCGGACACCCCATGAGGATAACGTATGAAGTCCCATACAGATGGGACTCCAGTTGCTTCAGGGAATCAAACTAGATGGCACCAAAGAGTCTTGTTTGACCCAGTCTTGACGCCATCTAAGGATAGTTTTGAGGGACTCTAATCTAATTAGATCAGATGATGTCGTTTCATCAATCAGATTTAGATCAGATTGTACAAAGGACCATGATTGACCGGGATGATGTGGCACTGCATGACGTAGCAGGGTCTATATAAACCCTATCTGCGCCTAGATTAGAGAGTTTCTGCCTTAGCCCATGCCACATAACCCCTCTTCCTCTTTCTCCATGCCACCCTTTCATCCTCTCTCTCCTCTCCACGCCCAAGAGGCTTTGGGCATAAGTTAGGTGCGATCCAAGCAAGAGAAAGGCGACAGGAAAGGAAGAAGGCGGCACTACTGCAAGATGAAGGAAAACCTGATTTTCTGAACCAGGTTCGTTCAGATCTGATCAGATCAAGAGATATATTTTAAAAAAATAATTTTTTGATCTGTATTAGATTTGGGATGTTTCAGATCTAATTTTTACTATTTTAATAAATAAAATAAAATAAGAATAAATTAAATCAAATTTAATTTACCTGATTTGGGTAATCCAATTATCCGTTGATGATCCTATATGCAGCGAAAGATTCTGGATCTAGCCATGCAAGTGCCTGGCCTCTACCGATATCCACTCAGGCTTGATCTAGAGATCCTCTTCTTCTCAATCATGCCTCCAAAAATTAGATCTGGATCTGATCTGGAGGATCTTCAAAACTCCTTTTGAAGATCAGCAGTCATCCTTTGCAGCAGCGCAGCCTTCTAGCTTTCAGTCGCCTTTCTTTGATCTGAATCGCACCAACCAAGAATCCAAAACTCCTTTTGGATGTGGAGAGGAGAGGGAGAAGGTGGCTTTGGCATGGAGGAAGAGGGGAGAGGCAGCCTTGGGGCATGGGAATTATGATTCTTTCAATCACTTCAATCACAATTGAGTTGGGCGCAGGGTCTTATTTATAGACTAAGCGTGATCCAACTCCTCTTCTTCCCAACCAATCACAACCCTTTGTGAAATCAGATCTAAATCTGATTGGTGGGAATAGAGTCCCCTGGATTCCTCCTTAGAGGGTGCCTAAGACCAGTCAAAGTTGGTTCTTAGGAGAACTCTAATTGGAATCCAAAAAGGAGATGGAGTCCCTGTCCAACAGGGACTCCTAGGCGCCTCCAACTTGGGCACACGCCAAGGGTGGCGTGCGCCCTCTCCTTGCCAGGTTCTGGCAGGGGGACAGGCCCCCACCAGCTCTCCAATAGGTGCATGACATGTGGTCAAAAGTCAAAGTGTCAATGGTCAACATTTGACCAGTCAAAGGTAGACTTTTGACCAAAGTCAAAGAACAAGAAATGGCAGGTGACCAAAAATGGTAGGTAATGTCTTACAAAATAAGACAACCTTTTTTGACTTGGACAACCTCCAGTCAGACCATATGAAGGCCTCTGATTGAGCACAAACTCCTTTGGCTCAGTCAGGACAACTTATTTATGATAGTAAAAGAAGAACGTTAGGTTCAATCGAGTGCTAGCACGATTTTCTTGAACCTAATTGAATCTCATTCAGATCAATTGAACTAGATCAGTTCAATTGATGATCACCAGATTCAAACCCTTGTTTGTGTGACCCAGTTAGGTTCAGTTCTGTATGGTAATGGGATATGTCATGATCTCTATCATCGACATCATCGAAACTCCTTTCGATGGATCAGAACTCTTCTGATTCGAACAGCTAGAATGATCGATCATCTAAATCATTCTAATTGCTCCCAAAATCCACCAGTGACACCTAGCAGTATATGGTGGCAACCCATCAGAGCTGAATGCGAACCTCTTGGTGCAGCTACCTGTGTGATTAAGTTCTTCTATCTTGAGCCCCGATCAGATTAGGGTTAAGGTGAACTCGTCAAACCCTAGTCTCTGTCATATGATGTAATCATTCGATTCAAGTCCAATGTGAAAATCTAAATAGAAACTCTTTCTATTATTTCACTCTGCCATGGCCATGGGCTTCTGGACTTGATTCTCATGATCATCATAGGGCTGCTCCTCTACCACCGAGGTAGATAGATTCCATCTTGATGCAATCCAGTTCCTACAATGAACATGCTATAGCCAACATACACCTCAGGGTTCCATATGGCTAGGAGACCGAGTAATGGTGTAGTCAAACTATAACACCCTCAAGGTGAACTGCCGATGCACCTCAGGTCAAAGAACCAGACACACTACTGCAGCATCGAGTCAGTCATTGACGAGAAGGTAGACTTCCTAATGACTACTCGAGGTGGTCACGCTCAGTGCCCTCGTTCTCTAACGAGTACCTGTACTCTCGCTCCTGGTGTCTCCACACCGTAGACTCAAGACTCATCTACTAAAGAGAAGCGATTGTACACCAACCTTCCGGATCAATCACCATCCTCGTGATGATCCTATGGTCGGGAGCATTTTATGAGTTAATAATGATTATTCATGTCTTAAATTTTCAACTCTTGAAAATATGAATTATCATTACCATTAACTCAAAGGATGTATCACAGACACTAAATACACATATGTGATAGAAAATAACCCATTTTATTGATTATTAGTCAAAATTATAATTTTGCCCCTAGAAGTGTATTACAAGTGTCAGCCAATTCTGGCTTCTAGGGCACATATATCTAACAATCTCCCACTTGTCCTAAAGCCAATTGGCTACAAGTCTAAGTCCCATCTTCTCAAGGTGGGCTTCGATCTTCTGCTGGCCCAACGGCTTTGTAAGTGGGTCTGCCACATTATCTGTGGAGTTGACTCTCTTGACCTCGACGTAACCCTTCTCGAGGTAATCGCGGATGAGGTGGTATCGCCGCTCAATGTGCTTGGATTTCTGGTGAGACCTCGGCTCCTTAGCAAGGGCTATGGCGCCATTGTTGTCGCAGTATAGAGGAATGGCATCTGATGGCATTACTCCTGATTTCTGCAGCAAACTTCTTGTACCAGAATGCTTCCTTCGCAGCTTCTGATGCAGCGATATATTCTGCTTCCATGGTGGAATCTGCTATCACCGTTTGCTTGGAACTCTTTCAGCTGACAGCTCCACCATTGCACACAAACAGACTCCCAGATGTCGACTTTCGATCATCTATATCGGACATGAAATCCGAGTCTGTGTATCCCTGGACTTGGAGTTCTCCATTACCAAAGACCAACATCATATCCTTAGTTCTTCTCAAGTACTTAAGGATACATTTCACAGAAGTCCAGTGTTCTTCACCTGGATTTGACTGATATCTGCTTGTGACACTCACAGCATGGGCTATATCAGGTCGTGTACATAGCATGGCATACATGAGGCTCCCTATTGCAGAAGCATAAGGGATCTTGCTCATGCGTTCTATTTCCTCAGGTGTGCTAGGGCACATCTTCTTGGAAAGATGAATACCATGTCTGAAGGGTATTAATCCCCTCTTAGAGTTTTCCATACTAAACCTCTTTAGTACTTCCTCTATGTACATCTTCTGTGAAAGTCCTAGCATCCTATTCGGTCTATCCCTATAGACCTTAATTCCTAGAATAAAGGATGCTTCTCCTAGGTCTTTCATGGAGAATTCCTTGGACAACCATATTTTGACTATTGTCAACATGGGAATATCATTTCCAATAAGGAGGATGTCATCCACGTACAATACGAGGCAGACAACAGCGCTCCCACTGACCTTTTTGAAGACACATGGTTCCTCTTCATTTTTGATGAAACCAAACATTTTGATCACATCATTGAAATGAGTGTTCCAGCTCCGAGATGCTTGCTTAAGTCCATATATGGACCTTTGCAGCTTGCAAACCTTGTGATCAGTATCACTGGATGTGAAACCTAGCGGCTGTTCCATATAGATATCTTCCTCAAGATATCCATTTAAGAATGCCGTTTTCACGTCCATTTGCCATATTTCATAATCGAAATAGGCTGCAACAGCAAGCAATGTGCGGATGGATTTTAGCATAGCTACTGGAGAAAAGGTATCCTGATAGTCAATGCCTTCGCGTTGACTATAACCTTTTGCCACTAAGTCTAGCCTTGAATGTCTCCACATTTCCCATCTGCACCAATCTTTCTCTTGAAGATCCATTTACACCCAATAGGTACTATACCTTCTGGTGGATCTACCAAGGTTCCAGACTTGGTTTGAGTGCATCGAGTCAATTTCTGACTTGCATTGCCTCTAAGCCATTTCTCAGAGTCGATATCTGATATCGCCTCGTTGTAGGTTTTGGGATCATCACCATGAGCACCATTACCTATGAGGAACATTTTCCTCTACATCCTCTGAAATAATACCTAAGTATCTTTCAGGGGGATGGGAAAACTCTTTCCGATCTACGAGGTGGAGGAGGTAGTGTTCTTATTGGCTCAACCTGATTTGGTTCCATTTGGTCCTTAGCTCGTTGCTACTTGTGAGACTTTCTCATCAAGCTTGATCTGCTTTCCAATGCCGCTATCTTGAATAAACTATTTTTCAAGAAAGATGGCATGTCGACTCACAATCACATTGTGGTCTTCTGGAATGTAGAAATAGTATCCTAATGACTCTTTAGGATATCCTATGAATCGAGCTCTAAAGGACCTAAACTCTAACTTGTCCGCTTGTTGTCTTTTGACATGAGCCGGACAACCCCAAATTCTGAGATGACTCAGACTTGGTTTCTTACCATGCCATATCTCATACGGTGTGGTAGGAACGGTTTTAGAGGGAAACCCTATTCAGTAGATAAATTGAAGTTAACAATGAGTGTCCCCAAAGAAAATCAGGGAGGTCTGTGAAGCTCATCATGGATCGAACCATATCCAATAGGGTCCGATTTCTCCGTTCTGAAATCCCGTTGAGTTGAGGTGTTCCTGGTGGAGTCCATTGAGAGACTATGCCATTTTCCTTTGAGATAGTCTAGGAATTCCCGGCTAAGGTATTCACCTCCTCGATCTGATCGAAGAACCTTAATGGGTTTTTTCCAGTTTGTTTTTCTACTTCATGTCTGAATTCTTTGAACTTTTCAAAAGCTTCAGACTTGTGTCTCATAAGATACACATACCCATACCTAGACAGATCATCGGTAAAGGTAATGAAGTAGACAAAATTGCCTCTAGCCGGCACATCAAATGGGCCGCACACATCAGTATGTACTAGGGCAAGGAGATCTGTGGCCCTCTCCCCATGTCCAACAAAAGGGAGTTTAGTCATTTTGCCTTGAAGACAAGATTCACAAGTTGGATATGACTCGGAAGTCAATGGACTCAATAGCCCATTTTTCTCCAATTTGTTAATCCTATCTTCTGCTATATGACCTAATCTCAGGTGCCATAGATATCTATCATTTGGACTATCCCTAGGTCGATTTTTGGCATTCACGTTTTGCTCGATAGTTAAAGAATAGGTACATCAATATGTAAGCTGATAAAGACCATTAATAAGAAAACCATTTGCAATTTTATTTCTTTCATAAAGAATGTTACAATGGTCCTTAAAGAAAAGGTAATCACATAGCCTTCTTGTGCTAAGCATGAAACAGAAATCAAATTCCTGCTTAGCTGCAGGCACATAATAACAGTCTTTTAAAACTAAGTCTAAACCAGATGGTAATCGAAGAGGGTATGTTCCCATGGCTACTACAGCAACTCTTGCTCCATTACCGATGCGTAGGATCATGTCTCCATCCCTCAGCCTCCTGCTATCCTCAAGATCCTGCATAGAAGTGCACAGATGAGCACTAGAACCAGAGTCAAGCACCCAACTGGATGCAGAAGAAACCGTAAGGTTAGACTCAATAACGAGCATACCTCCAGAAGGACCTTCCTTCTTGTTCTTCAGGGTGGCCAGGTAAGTAGGGCAGTTTCGCTTTCCAATGGCCGTCGCTGTTGCAATGGAAATACTTTCCTTTGCCATCGGCCTTTTTTTTCGGTTCTGCCTTCTTCTTCTTTGATCCTTCCACCTTCTGCTTTTTCACAGACTTCTTTTTCTTTCCATAAGACTTTCTTTTGGAAGAAGTCCATTCCATAGCAAGAACTGAGCCTTTAGAACCTTTCATAGAAAGCTCAGCGGTAACCAGCATATTCATTAATTCGGCCAAGGAATTTTGAAGTTTATGCATGTGGTAATTCATGATGAATTGCCCATATGCATCAGTCAAGGATTGCAGAATAATATCGTTCTGCAGGTCCAAGTCCAACTTCACACCGAGCTTCTCAAGCTCTTCCATGTCCTTGATCATTGTCAGACAGTGATCTTGGACTGACTGCCCATCATGCATCTTAGCCTTAAAAAGTCATTTCGTGACTTGATATTTGGCTGCGCGACTCTGTTCACCAAACATCTCCTGTAGGTGAGCCAACATTTGGCGAGCAGTCCTCGATATCTTCATGTTGGCGCTGGAGCTCATCAGACATCGAGCCCAACATGTAATATCTGGCCTTATTATCTTCGTCTATCCATTTCTCCAGAGATGCTCTCTGTTCAATAGATGGACGGGCTGGTAAGGTGGGAGGGTCCTGGTCCAATACATGGGTTAACTTCTTGGAACCCAAAACTATTTTGTAGTTCCTGAGCCAATCTTTATAATTGGGTCCAGTCAGTCTATGTGTGTTCAGGATACGTGCCAATGGGTTGGATGCAGACATTTTCCTGTAGAGAGTCAAAGATTCTAGTTAGATATTATAATTTTGACTTGACCAATTTGTTTAGGAATTTTATTTTTAAACAAATTAGCTCCCACTATTTTTCTCGGATCCCTACACTCCCTCTGTAGAGATGCGAAAATCTCC
>QRFJ01004569.1:56464-96269 GCA_006176705.1 Cocos nucifera | reverse complement strand
CCCCTAAAGTTGTATACAAGTGTCACCAATTCTGGCTTCTAGGGCACATATATCTAACATCCATTTGCCATATTTCATAATCGAAATAGCTGCAACGGCAAGCAATGTGCGGATGGATTTTAGCATAGCCACTGGGAAAAAGGTATCCTGATAGTCAATGCCTTCGCATTGACTATAACCTTTTGCCACTAGTCTAGCCTTGAATGTCTCCACATTCCATCTGCACCAATCTTTCTCTTGAAGATCCATTTACATCCAATAGGTACTATACCTTCTGGTGGATCTACCAAGGTCCAGACTTGGTTTGAGTGCATCGAGTCAATTTCTGACTGCATTGCCTCTAGCCATTTCTCGAAGTCGATATCTGATATCGCCTCGTTGTAGGTTTTGGGATCATCACCATGAGCACCATTACCTATGAGGAACATTTCCTCTACATCCTCTGAAATAATACCTAAGTATCTTTCAGGGGGATGAAAAACTCTTTCCGATCTACGAGGTGGAGGAGGTAGTGTTCTTATTGGCTCAACCTGATTTGGTTCCACTTGGTCCTTAGCTCATTCTGCTTGTGAGACTTTCTCATCAAGCTTGATCTATTTTCCAATGCCGCTATCTTGAATAAACTATTTTTCAAGAAAGATGGCATGTCGACTCACAATCACATTATGGTCTTCTGGAATGTAGAAATAGTATCCTAATGACTCTTTAGGATATCCTATGAATCGAGCTCTGAAGGACCTAAACTCTAACTTGTCCGCTTGTTGTCTTTTGACATGAGCTGGACAACCCCAAATTCTGAGATGACTCAGACTTGGTTTCTTACCGTGCCATATCTCATACGGTGTGGTAGGAACGGTTTTAGAGGGAACCCTATTCAGTAAATAAATTGAAGTTAACAATGAGTGTCCCCAAAGAAAATCAGGGAGGTCTGTGAAGCTCATCATGGATCGAACCATATCTAATAGGGTCCGATTTCTCCGTTCTGAACCCCGTTGAGTTGAGGTGTTCCTGGTGGAGTCCATTGAGAGACTATGCCATTTTCCTTGAGATAGTCTAGGAATTCTTGGCTAAGGTATTCACCTCCTCGATCTGATCGAAGAACCTTAATGGGTTTTCCAGTTTGTTTTTCTACTTCATGTCTGAATTCTTTGAACTTTTCAAAGGCTTCAGACTTATGTCTCATAAGATACACATACCCATACCTAGATAGATCATCGGTAAAGGTAATGAAGTAGACAAAATTGCCTCTAGCCGGCACATCAAATGGGCCGCACACATCTGTATGTACTAGGGCAAGGAGATCTGTGGCCCTCTCCCCATGTCCAACAAAAGGAGTTTAGTCATTTTGCCTTGAAGACAGGATTCACAAGTTGGATATGACTCGAAGTCAATGGACTCAATAGCCCATTTTTCTCCAATTTGTTGATTCTATCTTCTGCTATATGACCTAATCTCAGGTGCCATAGATATCTGTCGTTTGGACTATCCCTAGGTCGTTTGGCATTCACATTTGCTCGACAGTTAGAACAGGTACATCAATATGTAGCTGATAAAGACCATTAATAAGGAAACCATTTGCAATTTTATTTCTTTCATAAAGAATGTTACAATGGTCCTTAAAGAAGGTGATCACATAACCTTCTTGTGCTAAGCATGAAACAGAAATCAAATTTCTGCTAGCTGCAGGCACAAAATAACAGTCTTTCAAAACTAAGTCTAAACCAGATGGTAATCACAGAGGGTATGTTCCCATGGCTACTACAGCAACTCTTGCTCCATTACCGACATGTAGGATCATGTCTCCATCCCTCAGCCTCCTGCTATCCTCATGACCCTGCATGGAAGTGCACAGATGAGCACTGGAACCAGAGTCAAGCACCCAACTGGATGCAGAAGAAACCGTAAGGTTAGACTCAATAACGAGCATACCTCCAGAAGGACCTTCCTTCTTGTTCTTTAGGGTGGCCAGGTAAGTAGGGCAGTTCCGCTTCCAATGGCTGTCGCTGTTGCAATGAAACACTTTCCTTTGACATCGGCCTTTTTCTTCCATTCTGCCTTCTTTTCTTTGATCCTTCCACCTTTTGCTTTTTCACAGACTTCTTTTTCTTTCCATAAGACTTTCTTTTGGAAGAAGTCTGTTCCATAGCAAGAACTGAGCCTTTAGAACCTTTCATAGAAAGCTCAGCGGTAACCAGCATATTCATTAACTTGGCCAAGGAATTCTGAAGTTTATGCATGTGGTAATTCATGATGAATTGCCCATATGCATCAGTCAAGGATTGCAGAATAATATCGTTCTATAGGTCCAAGTCTAACTTCACACCGATCTTCTCAAGCTCTTCCATGTCCTTGATCATTGTCAGACAGTGATCTTGGACTGACTGCCCATCACGCATCTTAGCCTTAAAAAGTCGTTTCATGACTTGATATTTTGGCTGTGCGACTCTGTTCACCAAACATCTCCTATAGGTGAGCCAACATTTGGCGAGCAGTCCCGATATCCTCATGTTGGTGCTGGAGCTCATCAGACATTGAGCCCAACATGTAATATCTGGCCTTATTATCTTTGTCTATCCATTTATCCAGAGATGCTCTCTGTTCAACAGATGGATGGGCTAGCAAGGTGGGAGGGTCCTGGTCCAGTACACGTGTTAACTTCTCGGAACCCAAAATAATTTTGTAGTTTCTGAGCCAATCTTTATAATTGGGTCCAGTCAGTCTATGTGTGTCCAGGATACGTGCCAATGGGTTGGACGCAGACATTTTCCTATAGAGAGTCAAAGATTTTAGTTAGATACTGTAATTTTGACTTGACCACTTTGTTTAGGGATTTTATTTTTAAACAAATTAGCTTCAACTATTTTCTCGGATCCCTACACTCCCTCTGTAGAGATCGAAAATCTCCACGATTAATGATTTCTAGTGGGTGGTGGGGTCTCATCAACTGACTCATCACCTCACCTAACAGTTATTGGTGATGGGTTAGCCAATGAGTGAACAACTCTTGTTCAATGATTCTCTAATCATGGTGCACCCAAACTTGGTCTCTAATTCATGAATCTCACCGTATCTGAAATATTGATCCACTCCTTAGTTAAGTCAGACCCACCATTTGCATAGACTAGGTTTCTAATTGAGTCTCTCACCGTATCCAAAATATTGAGCCCAACTCATCCTCCAGCCCATAGCATCCAATGCCTAATAGACATAGTTGCATCTTCCCGGTGCAACTGAGCCACTGTATCCAGCCGAGAATAATCAATCCCGGGAAGGGCCCGCACATCTACAATGGTGGAAGACCTCAGACTTAATCTTTTCTTAGGGAGAATTGATTCAGGTCTCATTAAACTAGACTTGGTTTAGTCATAACAATTATGACTAACCTAGTGGCATGGGTTAGCTCGGATTATTGACCACCTCAGATCAGAACTGTGTCAACAGATATGGCTAGGTAAGTGAGACCGGTGGAAGGAATATGCCATTAACTCCTACAAGAATGCATTCAGGTCGAGTAGCTTCCAATTAAAAACTAGTCGGTCGTCTATGCCAAACTTACCTTAGACACCAAATTGTTGAGCCTAGAATCAATTGGGTTAGCCTACAATCCAGACTCTAACCTCTGAGCCTAATTAGGTCTTGCTTGATCGTGACTCGATCTTGACCCAGACTTAATCCTATTAGGCTGGTCAATTTAAGCATTGTTGATCCCATCTAACCAACTCTTGATTCGATTTGATCAACTGCTTAGACCTAATTGAGCTACCCAAGCCCGAACCCAGTATTATGAATATGTCTTAGATCTAAAATTCTCAATTTTAGACCTAATTAATATTCCATAAACTTAATTCTTAATTAAGTAGGGTTCATAAACAAAATATGCATAATAAATCCTAGGGTTTCAGGATCTAGGGTTTTGCAGAAAGTAAGTTTTGGATTTCTGATTAAGGACGAACACGCAGCACCCCTACACATCATAAGAACACCCCATCGAATGGAAGAGAGGGCCTTTAAACCCTTCTTCATTCTTATGACCGGACGGCCAAGAGGAACGCCTTAATCAGGAACATTCAATACTACAAAACAATATCAGATCTATATCATATATCTCATATATAAAGTAGATCTAATTATGGCATATTTTGCATACATCTCATGTATCATAATCATGCATGTTTTCAGATCTAAATTATCTCATAATAATCTAAAAAATTAGATTTAAATTAATCTAATCAAAATAAATTCTAATCTAGATAATTATGTAGAATTATTCTACAACTAGTCTAGACATGCATCAATCATATCTCATATGATATTCAAAAATTAAATAATTTTATTTGATATTTTTTAGATGTTATTATAACACTTATAATATCAAAAAATAGCAAATAAAAAGATCTAAAGTATGATTTAATCAGATTAAATCAAGAACATGCAAGACTATTCTATAGAACTATTCTATTCTAGAACTAGTCATGCATATCTTCTAATCTTAGATCCAAATTATTTAATTTTAATTTTTCTGATTTCAGATCTGATCACATCTCATGTGACATCTAAATCACTTATTTTTTAATTAAAATAAATTTAAAATCAGATCTAAACAATTTTAGAACCATGGCTCTGATACCAGTTGAAGGAAATCCTGATTTTCGGACCAGGTTCGTTCAGATCTGATCAGATCAAGAGATATATTTCAAAATTTTTTCTCTTGATCCCAATCAGATCTTGATGTGTTTCAGATCTGATTCTTATTATTTTAATAAATAAAATAAAATAAGAATAAATTAAATCAAATTTAATTTACTTGAATTTGGGTAATCCTATTACCCTGTTGATGATCCTGTTTGCAGTGGAAGGTTCTGGATCTAGCCACGCAAGCGCCTGGCCTCAATCGATATCCACTCAGGCTGGATCTAGAGATCCTCTTCTTCTCTATCACAACTCTAAAAATCAGATATGGATCTGATCTAGAGGATCTTCAAAATTTCTTTTGAAGATCAGCAGTCGTCCTTTTGCAGCAGTGCAACCATCTTACTTTTGATCACCTTTCTTTGATCTGGATCGCACCAACCAAGGTCCAAAACTCTTTTGGAAGTGGAGAGGAGAAGGAGAAGAAGCTTTGGCATGGAGGAGGAGGAGAGAGGCAGCCTTGGGGAGTGGGATTTTTAATTCTCAATTGAATCTCTTAACTGAGTTGGGCGTAGGGTCCTTTTTATAGACTAAGCGTGATCCAACTCCTCTTCCTCCCAACCAATCACAACCCTTTGTGAAATCAGATCTAAATCTGATTGGTGGGAATAGAGACCCTTGGATTCCTACTTAGAGGGTGCCTAAGACCAGTCAAAGTTGGTTCTTAGAAGAACTCTAATTGGAATCCAAAAAGGAGATGGAGTCCTTGTCCAACAAGGACTCCTAGGCGCCTCCAACTTGGGCACACGCCTAGGGTGGCGTGTGCCCTTCTCCTTGCTAGGTTCTGGTAGGGGGACAGGCCCCCACCAGCTCTCCAATAGGTGCATGACATGTGGTCAAAAGTCAAAGTATCAATGGTCAACATTTGACCAGTCAAAGGTAGACTTTTGACCAAAGTCAAAGAACAAGAAATGGCAGGTGACCAAAAATGGCAGGTAGTGTCTTACAAATAAGACAACCTTTTCTGACTTGGACAACCTCCAGTCAGACCATATGAAGGCCTCTGTTTGAGCACAAACTCCTTTGGCTCAGACAGGACAACTTATTTATGATAGCAAAAGAAGAACGTTAGGTTCAATCGAGTGCTAGCACGATTTCCTTGAACCTAATTGAATCTCATTCAGATCAATTGAACTAGATCAGTTCAATTGATGATCACCAGATTCAAACCCTTGTTTGTGTGACCCAGTTAGGTTCAGTTCTGTATGGTAATGGGATATGTCATGATCTCTATCATGGACATCATCGAAACTCCTTTCGATGGATCAGAACTCTTCTGATTCGAACAGCTAGAATGATCGATCATCTAAATCATTCTAATTGCTCCCAAAATCCACCAGTGACACCTAGCAGTATATGGTGGCAACCCATCAGAGATGAATGCGAACCTCTTGGTGCAGCTATCTGTGTGATTCAGTTCTTCTATCTTGAGCCCCGATCAGATTAGGGTTAAGGTAAACTCATCAAACCCTAGTCTCTGTCATATGATGTAATCATTCGATTCAAGTCCAATGTGAAAATCTAAATAGAAACTCTTTCTATTATTTCACTCTACCATGGCCATGGATTTCTGGACTTGATTCTCATGATCATCATAGGGCTGCTCCTCTACCACCGAGGTAGATAGATTCCATCTTGATGCCATCCAGTTCCTACAATGAACATGCTATAGCCAACATACACCTCAGGGTTCCATATGGCTAGGAGATCGAGTAATGGTGTAGTCAAACTATAACACCCTCAAGGTGAACTGCCGATGCACCTCAGGTCAAAGAACCAGACACACTACTGCAGCATCGAGTCAGTCATTGACGAGAAGGTAGACTCCCTAATGACTACTCAAGGTGGTCACGCTCAGTGCCCTCGTTCTCTAACGAGTACCTGTACTCTCGCTCTGGTGTCTCCACACCGTAGACTCAAGACTCATCTACTAAAGAGAAGTGATTGTACACCAACCTTCCAGATCAATCACCATCCTCGTGATGATCCTATGGTCGGGAGCAATTTATGAGTTAATAATGATTATTCATGTCTTAAATTTTCAACTTTTGAAAATATGAATTATCATTGCCATTAACTCAAAGGATGTATCATAGACACTAAATACACATATGTGATAGAAAATAACCTATTTATTGATTACAATTTTGCCCCTAGAAGTGTATTACAAGTGTCGGCCAATTCTGGCTTCTAGGGCACATATATCTAACAATTAAACCTAACTAGATCACACAAATAAGGATTTGGATCTGGATGTCATCAATTGAGCTAATCGAGTTCGATTGTTTTAGATTAGATCCAATCAAGTTTAAGGTAATCGTGCTAGCACATGATTAAGCCTGACTTTCTCCTTCTGTAATCTTTCTGATTCATTGCAATCGAGTTAAATTTGATTTGACTCATTTCTATATTTTGAATGAGTTTATTTTCATCTAACTAAAATAAGTCTAGATTAGATTAATTATGAAAATTAAATTCATTCCTAGTGCAATTGGACTAGGGTCAATAGTTGACCCAATTGAGAGAATTAAGGGTCATGTGATCAGAGAATTTTAGAAAATTCTTTAGAAATTATTTTACTCTAATTTTTGGATTTGCAATAGGGCATGAGCATTACATTGGGTGTGCAAAATTTTGTGATTTTTAAAGGTGCCTAGTCTAGGTTTTGATAGAGTTTGATTTGGATGAAACTCTTGAGAGAAGAGTCCTAGACGCACATGGACTGTTACTTGTCCTTTCATGCCGCCACCTTCCAGATGGATTTTTGGCATCAAAACTAAATGGGATCTGGGGTTTTTCATGGATATCAGGTTCAAGAGTCCCAATAGTTGAATTAATAAGGTTTTTAGTCTAAAAGGGACTCTTTATGGCGCTATGTCTTATATAAGAACTCTTCTTACAAAATTGCCTCAATGTAATTTATATTTTCTACACCCAAAGGAGCCTTCCCTTTGATATCCACACCACATCAATCCTCTCTCTCCCTCTCTTCTACATGCCTAAAAGTTAGGCACAAATCTGAGTTGAAGGTCTAAGGTTTTTGGCATAAGATTCAGCATCTATGCAATGGTGTTCGTGAGACGAATAGGCTGCCCTCAGAAGTCATTTTGAAGTCTTTTCAAATCAGATCCAGATCTAATTTTTGGAGGAGAGATTCATGAAGAGAAGACATTTAGATCCTACTTAAATGGATATCAATAGAGGCCAGGCATATGCATGGCTCCTTTCAGAACCTTAGGAATTATTAGGATCATCGCAGGATAATTAGATTATCAAATTAGGTACTTAAAATTAAATCTAATTTAATTTTATTTTTAACATTTAATATTAGATATTTATGATCAAATCTGAGAATTCTTATATCTGATTAGGATTTTAGAAAAAAATTTTAAAATATTTCTTTAGATCCAATTAGATCTGGACGATCTTGTGTCGGAAAAAATAGGTTTTTCCTTCAACTGGTATCGGAGCCAGGTTGCAGTTCTTTGGATCTATTTTAGATCTAATTTATTTTTATTTTTATCTAATATTAAAAAGTTTTAGATGTCACATCATATGTGATTAGATCTAAAATCAAAAAATTAAAATTAAATCATTTAGATCTAATATGTATGAGATGTATGACTAGACTGGGAATAGAATAGTTCTTTGTGTAGTCTAGTATAATCATGTTGTTAATATGATTAAATATAATTTTAGATCTATTTAATTTTTATTTTTTTAATATTATAATTATTATAATCAGATCTAAAAAGTAAAAAATAAAGTTTTTAATTTTTGATTTATTCATATGTGATATGAAAAGATGCATGTTTGACAAGTTGTAGAATAGTTCTACAAATTATCTAGAATAGTTTTATTTTGATATGATCAAATTTAAATCTATTTTCTAGATATTATATATGATATTTTAGATCTAAAAAATATGCATGTTTAATTTAGTGATGATACATGAGATGTATGCAAAGCATGTATTAGTTAGATCATTAATTATATATGTGATATATTATCGAGATCTAACTAGTTTTATAGTTTTAATTATATTTTTGATTAAGGCATTCCCCTTGGCCGTCCGATCATAAGAACAAAGTAGGGTTTAAAGGCCCTCTCCTCCCATTCGATGAGGTATTCTTATAGCATGTAGGGGTGCTGTGCGTTCATCCTTAATAAAAAATCAGAAATTATTTTCTGCAAAATCTTAGATCCTGAAACCCTAAAATTTTGATACATATTTTTTTTTATGAATCCAAACTTAATTAAGAATTAAGATTATGAAACTAATTAGGTCTAAAATTGAGAATTTTTATATCTAAGATATTTTCATAAAATTGGGTTCGGGCTTGGGTAGCCCAATTAGGTCTAACAGTTGATCAAACCGAATCAAGAGTTGGTTAGGTGGGATCAAGAGTGCTTAGAATTGACTAGCCTAATAGTTGTAAGTCTGGGTTAAGGTCAACTCACAGCCACATGTGATCGATCCAATTAAGACCTAATTTAGCTCCATGGTTCGAGCCTAGATTGTAGGCTAACCCGATTAGTTCTAGTTCGATAATTTGGTGTCTAAGGTAAGTTTGACAGATACGATCGATTGGTTTTTAATTAGGAGCTACTCAACCTGAATGCATTCTTGTCAAGTTAATGGCATATCCCTTCCATCGATCTCACTTACTTGGCCATTTGTATCAATCCAGTTCTGATTTGAGGTGGCTAACAATTCGAGCTAACCATGCCATTAGGCTTGTCATAATCGTTATGACTGAGTTAAGTTTAAGAGACCTAAATTGAATCTTCCTATAAAAAGATTAACTCAATTATTCTTCAACCATTGTAGATGTGCGGGCCCTTCTCGGGGTTGATTGTTCTCGATTAGTTATAGTGGCTCAGTTGCATCGGAAAGACGTAACCACATCTATTAGGCGTTGGATGCTATGGATTGGAGGATGGATTGGGCTCAATATTTTGGATATGGTGAGGAACCCAATCAGAAATTTAATTCATGCAAATGGTGGACCTGACTTAACTATGGAGTGGATCAATATTTCGAACATGATGAGATTCATGAATTAGAGATCGAAATTACGTGCACCATGATTAGAGAATCATTGGATAAGAATTGTTCACTCATCGGTAGATCCATCATCAATAATTATTAGGTGAGGTGGTGAGTCAGTCGATGGGACTACACCATCCACTAGAAATCAATTGATCGTGAAGATTTTCACATATCTACCCAGCAAATGTAGAAATATGAGAAAATAGTGGGAGCTTAATTTGTTTAAAAATAAAATTTTTAAATAAATTGATTAAGTCTAATTATAAAATCTAACCAGAAACTTTGACTCTCTATAAAAAAATATCTACGTCCAACCCACTAGCCCATATCCTGGATGCCTATAGACTGATCGAACCAAACTTCAAGGATTGGCTCCAAAACATTAAAATTATTTTGGGTTTCGAGAAGTTGACTTATGTATTGGAATAGGATCCTCCCACTTTACCAACCCATCCATCTGCTGATCAGAGAGCATCTCTAGAGAAGTGGATGGATGATGATAACAAAGCTAGGTTTACATGTTGGGCTTGATGTCTGATGAGCTCCAGCGCCAACATGAAGATATTAAGACTAGCCACCAAATGTTGGCTCACCTGCAAGAGTTGTTTGGTGAACAAAGTCGCACAGCTAAATATAAAGTCACTAGAAGACTTTTTAAGACTTAAATGCGTGATGGACAGTCGATCCAAGATCATTGTCTGATGATGATCAAGGACTTAGAAGAGCTTGAGAAGCTTAGTGTCAAGTTGGACAAGGGTTTGTAGATTGATATAATTCTATAATCCTTGACCGATGCGTATGGACAGTTCATCATGAACTATCATATGCATAAACTACAGAATACTCTAACAAAACTTATGAATATGCTAGTTACTGCTGAGCATTCTATGAAAGATTCTAAAGGCTCAGTACTTATTGTGGAGCAAAATTCTTCCAAGAGAAAGTCTTTTGAAAAGAAGAAGGTCTGTGAAGAAGTAGAAGGTAGATGGTGGAAAGAAGAAGGTAAAGCCGAAGAAGAAGATCAATGACAAAGAAAAATATTTCAATTGCAACACAGACGGTCATTGAAAGCAAAATTGCCCCTTGTACCTGACCGGCCTAAAGAACAAAAAGGAGGCAGGTCCTTCTAGAGGTATGCTCATTATAGAATCTAACCTTATGGTTTCTTCTGCATCGAGTTGGATGTTGACTCTAGTTCTAGTGCCACTTATGCACTTCTATGCAGGGTCTTGAGGATAGTAGGAGGCTTAGGGATGGTGAGATGATCCTACGCATCGAAAATGGAGCAAGAGTTGCTGCAATGGCTGTGGAAATCTATCCTCTGCGATTATCATTAGGACTAGATTTAGTTCTTAAAGACTGCTTTTATGTGCCTACAACAAGCAGAAATTTGATTTCTATTTCATGTTTAGCACAAAAAAGCTATGTAATTGGTTTTCTTAAGGACCATTGTAATATTCTTTTTGAAAGAAATAAAATTGCAAGTAATTTCCTTATAAATGGTCTCTATCAATTACATATTGATGTTTCTATTTTCAATATCGAGCAAAACATGAATGCTATAGGATCAAAATGATCTAGGGATAGTCTAAACAATATGTATCTGTGGCACCTTAGGCTAGGTCATATAGTGAAAGACAGGGTTAACAAATTGAAAAAATTTAGGCTATTGAGTTTGTTTACTTTTGAGTCATATCTAATTTATGAATCATGCCTTCATGGCAAAATGACCAAGCTTCCTTTTGTAGGACATGGGGAAAGGGCCACAGAACTACTTGCCCTAGTACATACTGATGTGTACGGCCCATTTGATTTGCCGACTAGAGACAACTATGTCTACTTCATTATCTTTATCGATGATTTATCTCGGTATGGGTATGTATATTTGATGTGACATAAATCTCAAGCTTTTGAAAAATTCAAAGAATTTAGATATGAAGTAGAAAAATAAATCAAAAAATTCATTAAGATTCTTCAATCAGATCGAGGAGGTGAATATCTTAGTCGAAAATTTCTAGACTATCTTAAGCAAAATGGCATAGTCTCTCAGTGGACTCCACCTGGAACACCTTAATTCAACGGGATTTCAGAATGAAAAGATTGCACCTTATTAGATATGGTCCGATCTATGATGAGCTTCATGGACCTCCCTAAGTTTTATTGGGGACATAGTCTAATGATCACTATATATTTACTGAATAGGGTTCTCTCTAAAATCGTTCCTACCATACCGTATGAGATATGGCATGGTAAAAAATCAAGTCTGAGTTACCTCAGAATTTGGGGTTGTCTGGCTCATGTCAAGAGATAATAGATGGATAAGTTAGAGTATAGGTCCATTAGAGCTCGATTTATAGGATATCCTAAAGAGTCATTAGAATATTATTTCTACATTCCGAAAGACCATAATGTGATTGTGAGTCAACATGCCATCTTTCTTGTACAATAGTTTATTCAAGATGGTAGCATCAGAAGATAGATTAGGCTTGAGGAGAAAGTCTTCCAAGAGCAACAAGCTAAGGATCCTATGAAATCCAATCAGATTGAGCCAGTCCAATCACTACCTCCTCCACCTCATAGATCAGAAAGGATTTTTTGTCCTCTTGAAAGGTACTTAGATACTATTTTAGAGGATGTAGAGAAAATATTCCTCATGAAAAATAGGGTTCATGGTGATGATCCCAAAATTTATGATGAGATGATATTAGATATCGACTCTGAAAAATGATTAGAGGCAATGAAGTCAGAGATTGATTTAATGCGCTCGAACCAAATCTAAACCTTGGTAGATCCATCTGAAGGTATAGTATCTATTGGGTGTAAATGAATCTACAAGAGAAAGATAGGTGTAGATGAAAATGTAGAGATGTTCAAGGCTGGTTAGTGGTGAAAGGGTATAGTCAGCGCGAAGGCATTGACTATCAGGATATCTTCTCGCTAGTAGCCATGCTAAAATTCATCCGCATATTCTTATTGTTGCAGCCTTTTTCGATTATGAAATACGGTAGATGGATGTGAAAATGGCCTTCTTAAATGAATTTCTTGAGGAAGATATCTATATGGAACAGTCGCTTGATTTCACATCCAGTGATGTTGATCACAAGGTCTACAAGTTGCAAAGGTCTATCTATGGACTTAAGCAAGCATCTCGGAGCTGGAATGCTCATTTCAATGACGTGATCAAATCATTTGGATTCATCAAGAATGAGGAGGAACTGTGTATTCAAAAAGGTCAGTGAGAGTACTGTTGTCTTCCTCGTACTGTACGTGGATGACATCCTCCTTTTTGGAAATGATATTCCCATATTGACCACAGTTAAAATATGGTTATCAAAAGAGTTCTCTATGAAAGATCTAGGAGAAGCATCCTTTATTATAGAAATTAAGATCTATAGGGATAGACCAAATAGGATACTGGGTCTCTCATAAAAGATGTACATAGAGAAGGTACTAAAGAGGTTTAGCATAGAAAACTCCAAGAGGGGATTGATGCCCTTCAGACATGGCATTCATCTCTGCAAGAAGATATGTCTCAACACACCTGAGGAGATTAAACACATGAGCAAGATCCCTTATGCTTCGATAATAGGGAGCCTCATATATGCCATGCTATGTACACGACCTGATATCGCCCATGCTGTGAGTGTCACGAGCAGATATCAGTCGAATCCAAGTGAAGAGCACTGGACTTCTATGAAATGTATCCTTAAGTACTTGAGAAGGACTAAGGATATGTTCTTGATTTTTGGTAATGGAGAACTTCAGTTCTAGGGTTATACAGACTCAAATTTTATGTCTGATATAAATGATTGAAAGTCAACATCTGGTAGTCTATTTGTGTGTAATGGTAGTGCTATCAGCTAGAAGAGTTTCAAGCAGACTGTGATTGTAGATTCCACCATGGAAGCAGAGTACATTGCTGCATCAAAAGCTGCAAAGGAGGTGTTCTGGTACAAACGTACAATTGGGAGTGATGCCATCAAATGTCGTTCCTCTATACTACGATAATAATGACACCATAGCCCTAGCTAAGGAGTCGAGGTCTCACCAAAAATTCAAGCACATCGAGCGGTGATTCCACCGCATCCATGATTACCTCGAGAAGGATTTCGTCTAGGTCAAGAGAGTCGACTTCGTGGATAATGTGGTAGATCCACTGACAAAGCCTTCATACCAGCAGAAGATCGAAGCCCGCCTTGAGAATATAAGACTTTGATTTGTAGCCAATTTGCTTTAGGTCAAGTGGGAGTTTGTTAGATGTGTCACCTAGAAGCTAGATTGGCTAACACTTGTAATACACTTCTAAGGATAATTTTATAATTTTGACTATAAATTAATAAAAAAATTATTTTCTATCATAGTGTGTATTTAAAGTGTATGTGATACATCCTTTGAGTTAATGATAATGACAATTCATATTTTCAAAGAGTTAAAAATTTAAGACATGAATTTTCATAATTAACTCATAAACTACTTTCGACCGTAGGATCATCACGAGGATGGTGATTGATCCGAAAGGTTGTTGTACGATCACATTCTTTGAGTTGATGAGTCTTGAGTCTATGGTGTGGAGATACTAGAGTGAGAGTACAGGTACTCATTAGAGAACGAGGGCAATGAGCTTGACCACCTTGAGCATTCATAAGGAAGTCTATCTTCTCATCGATGACTGGCTCGATGTTGCACTAGTGTATCTGGTTATTTGACCTGAGGTGCATCAAGAATTCACCTTGAGGGTGTTGTAGTTTGATTACACCATAACTCGATCTCCTAGCCATTCGGAATCCTAAGGTGTATGTTGGCTATAGTACGTTCGTTATAGGAATTGGATTGCACCAATAAGGGATCTATCTACCTCGATAGATGAGGAGTAGCCCTATGATGATCATGAGAATTGAGTCCATAAATCTGTGGCCATGGTAGAGTGAAGATGATAGAAAGAGTTTCTATAAGGATTTCACATAGGACTCGAATCAAATGAATAATTCATATGATGGATATTGGGTTTGACGAGTTCACCTTAACCCTAATCCTATCGGGGCTCAAGATAGAAGAACCCAATCACACAGGTAGCTACACTGAGAGGTTCACTTTCAATTTTGATGGGTTGCCACCATATACTGTTAGGTGTCACTGGTAGATTTTGGGAGTAATTAGAATAATTTTGATGATCGATCATTCTAATTGTATGAATCAGAAAAGTTCTGGTCTATCGAAAGGTATTTTGGTGATGTCAATGATGGAGATCATGACATATCTCATTATCATATGAAATTGAACCTAACTGGATCGCACAAATAGGGGTTTGGGTTTGGATGTCATCAATTAAGCTAACCAAGTTCGATTGATTTGGATTAGATCCAATCAGGTTTAAGGTAATCATGCTAGCACATGATTGAGCCTGACTTTCTCCTTCTATAATCTTTTTGATTCATTACAATCGAGTCAAATTTGATTTGACTTATTCTTGTATCTTGAATGAGTTTATTTTTATTTGACTAGAATAAGTCCAAGTCAGATTAATTATGAAAATTAAATTTATTCCTAGTGCAATTGGACTAGGGTCAATAGTTGACCCAATTGAGAGAATTAAGGGTTACATGATTAGAGAATTTTAGAAATTTTTTTAGAAATTATTTTGCTTTAATTTTTGGATATGTGATAGAGAACGAGTTTTAATCTTGGTGTGCAAAATGTTATAATTTTTGGAGGTGCCTAGACTGGGTTTTGATAGAGTTTGATTTGAATCAAACTCTTGAGGGAAGAGTCCTAGATGCACATGGACTCTTCCTTATCCTTTCATGCTGCCACCTTTTAGATGGATTTTTAGCATCAAAACTAGATAAAATCTGGGGTTTTTTGTGAAAATTAGGTTTAAGAGTCCTAATGGTCAAATTAATAAGGTTTTTGATCAAAAAGGGACTCTTTATGGCGCTATATCTTGTATAAGAACTCTTCTCACAAAATTATCTCAATGTAATTTATTTTTTCCACACCCAAAGGAGCCTTCCCTCTGATATCCATGACCCCTCTATCCTCTCTCTCTCTTCTACATTCCTAAAAAGTTAGGCACAAATCTGAGTTAAGGGTCTAAGATTTTTGGCACAAGATTCAGCATCTATGCGATGGTATTCGTGAGATGAATAGGCTGCCCTCAAAAGTCATTTTGAAGGCTTTTCAAATCAGATCTGGATCTAATTTTTGGAGGAGATATTCATAAGAAGAAGACATTCAGATCCTACTTAAGTAGATACTAGTAAAGGCCAAGCGCATGCATGGCTTCTTCCAGAACCTTAGGAATCAATAGGATCATCGCAAGGTAATTAGATTACTAAATTAGTTACTTAAAATTAAATCTGAATTAATTTTATTTTTAACTTTTAATATTAGATCTCTATGATCAGTTCTGAAAGTCTCAAATTTGATCAAGATTTTAGAAAAAAATTTTAAAATATTTCTTCAGATCCAATCAGATCTGAACGATCCTATGTCGGGAAAAATAGGTTTTTCCTTCAGTTTGAAGTCAGCATCTCCATAAATGAGCCACTGGTCCTTAGTATTTCTTAAATTCTTCAAAATTATCTTTACAATCTTTCAGTGCTTCTCATCCAAATCAGACTGATATCTACTCACTACTCCTATGAGTATGCCACATCCGATCTCATACATGTCATGGCATACATAATAGAACCTACAGTCGAAGCATATAGTATTCTACTCATGCACTCTCTCTTGAAGAGTTGTCAGACAATCCCTCTTTGAGAGATTAATTTCATGATCTATCAGAAGATAGCCTTTCTTGAAATTCATCATTGTAAACTACTTTGGCATAGTATCGATGTATGTGGACTGGAATAATCCAAGCAATCTTTTATATCTATCTCTATAGATCTTCATCCCTAGGATGTAAGAAGCTTCTCCTGAATCCTGTAAATAGTTAAATTAATCCTGTGATAAATCTTGTACATAGTTAATGCTGCATATAGTTAATTGAATACTGCATATAGTTAATTTAATATTGTACATAGTTAATTGAATATTATACATAGTTAATTTAATACTGTAGCTAGTTAAATGTATCATGTACATGGTTAATTTAACACTGCACATAGTTAAATGAATCCTGCACACAGTTAATTTAGCATTGCTCATAGTTAATTTAATACTACACATAGTTAATTAAATAATGTATATAGTTAATTGAATACTGCACATAATTAATTTAATATTGTACATAGTTAAATTAATCCTAAATATAGTTAAATAAATCCTGCATATAGTTAATTTAACACTACACATAGTTAAATGAATCATGCACATAATTAATTTAACACTGTACATAGTTAATTAAATAATGTACATAGTTAATTGAACACCAGACACAATTAATTTAACACTTCGCATAATTAATTTCACACTATACGTAGTTAATTGAATACTGCATATAGTTAATTTAACACTGTACATAGTTAAATAAATCCCACGATAGTTAATTTAATACTAGACACCATTAATTAAATAATATACATGGTTAATTTAACATGGTACATAGTTAAATAAATCCTAAATATAGTTAATTTAACACTGTACATAGTTAATTGAACACGGTATAAAGTTAATTTAAAACTATACATAATTAAATGAATCCTGTATATAGTTAATTTAACACCATACATAGTTAAATGAATCCTACATATAATTAATTTAACACCATATATAGTTAATTTAATACTACACATAGTTAATTAAATACTGCATATAATTAATTTAACACTATACATAATTAAATTTATCCTAAACATAATTAAATATTATACATAGTTAATTTAACACTATACATAATTAAATAAATTCTGTACATATTTAATCTAATACTGCACATTGTTAAATTAACACTGCATATAGTTAATTTGACACAGTAGATGATTTTAAAATATACTAAATTTTGAAATACACTGTCGATGATTTTGAAATATACTGTAGATGATTTTCAGGATTGACAGTTAAATCCTAGGTTATCTTTGAGCATTGAGATTAAGAGGATGAATTATACAGTAACCATATGCCATAGGTTTGTCGATATTGCATTGCGACTATTTGACCTATCCAAACATCGGCTACCATTGCTAGATGGTTACATTGATTGGTATAGAAAATTAGTTTCTATGCTATCGACTTAGGATTCGAACCTATAGGGTCACATACAATCAGAGTTTCTACCTGATCTGATGATTGATTTTGAGTCTCGATGACCTAGGACTCTATGGTCAAGAGTCCTACTAGACTGGGACTCTATGACTAAGAGTCCCACTGGACTGGAACTCTAAGTCCTACTTGTCTGAGACTTTCTGATTGAGAGTTTTGATGACTTGGGACTCTATGGTCAAGAGTCCTACTAGACTGAGACTCTATAACCAAAAGTTTTAGTGGACTGAAACTCTGAGTCCTACTCATCTAGGACTCTCTGATCAAGAGTCTCACTAGTCTAGGATTCTGTGATCATGAGTTTTATTCATTTGGGATACTAGATTTGAGAGTCCCATCAGATTATGACTCATCAAGAATTTCATGTTGATGGGATTTTATTGCCCAGACACTCACCTAATTGGGACTCTATGTTTATTAGAGGATTAATTAGTAATTTGATTGCTAATTAGCTTAATTTGATTGAGCGATGAGGATTCGATCAAATCCAATCAAATTGGATTCGATTGGGTTTGACCCGATTAAGTTATGTGATGATCTAATCGCTATGGAAGATTCGATCCTAATTTGATCAGGACTTAGACATAATTAATTTCTAATCTGATTAGATTTTAATTGGTTTGGGTTAAGCCTACATTGATTAGATTTGACTTAGTCTAATTTGGTATGGTTAAATTGGTTTGGTTGAAACAAATTTGAATGGGTCAAATTACATTTGAATTTTCAACACCCTTCTCCCTGTGCCAGCCTACTTTAACCACGCCCTCTCTTGCAAATTTAGAATTTGCATGAGAGTTTCCCATGCTAGAAGGAAGTTTGCACCTCTCCTTTTTCTCAAGTTGACCTAGTCCATGTGTTGGATCAGATTAATTTTTGGTTGAATTTTGAATTCAACCTAAGTTGGTTGATTTGGTTGAAATCTCCCAACTCCCTCTCATCCTTATCCAAACTCCATGCTATCTTATGACTTTGTCACACATTTTTGTACATATTAGAGAGTGGGTACATAGAAGGAGAGTCCTTCTATGCATCAAACACCTAGGTTTGGGCATTTGAATTGGATAAGAAAGCTCTTTGAAATTAAAATTCATGAGATTGGTTGAAACAAGTTCAACCATCTCACCTTATCTCATCCATGCTGATTTCCATCATTTTGGTCCCCCATTTTGGTCCCCCATTTTGTGTGTCAATGAGATAGAGGAGAGTTTTCCATGAGAGAGAAATCTTGGGTGGGCGTTTCTTATCTAGGCATGAAAAAGGGTCATAAAGGAAGGAAAACCTTCTTTCGCCATCTTTCTAACCTCACACTACATTCTTATTTTTTTCTCTTTGGTCACTCATTCAAAGGGAGTTTTTAGAGTGGGTGATCAGCAGATTGGAGAGTCCATCTACTGTGAAAATTTATTTTATAAGAAAATTCCAAAGAGAGAGTGCATGAGAGGGTTTTCTGGGTGTATAAAACCCAAGATTTAGGTCTCTGGGTTTGAATGGAGAGATAGAGTACTGTGAGTGCCCAACCACCATCAAACTTTGAAACCACCTCATCATCCTCCGAAGCACACCATGTAATCTTTTAGAGTGTCCGGGAGATCAAGAGAAAGACGATCGATTAGATCGATCGAGATCAGCCATCAAAGGCCCCAATAAGGTGCTAGCACTCTAGTTGAGCTAGTCGGGATCAGGAGCTCCGTGTGGATCAACTATAGAGGCCGAACAAGTGTGTAGCTATAGTACAATGCTAGAGCTTCTTTTGGTAGATTTAGATCATAGAAATCAGCTATCCATGCATAAGTATCGAGTTCTGAACTCAAATCGGTCAGCAAATATGATTTGCTGATTGATTGCATTTAAATTTTTAATTACATATTAGTATGTCTAGATCTTGAGTAGAATTTTATTGATTTGATTAGTGCATGCAGTAAATTAATTTTAGATTAATTTAAATTTTACTACTATTTAATTTTAAAAATATTTTTAAAATGCATGCTTTAACCCTACTCGATTTCCAACAACGGTATTAGAGCATAGGTTACTTGACATGCTATAATATATAATTAGAAAATCAAATATTTATATATTTGATATGTTAGATCTAGATAACTTAGTAATCAAGGATGAATTAGCCACCAAGCCATCCAGTCATGAGGGATAAGTATGGTTTAAAGGCCATCTCTTTTCATTCAGTGGAGATCCCTTATGGCGGTAGGGGTGCCACTGTGAACTCATTCATTAAGATGAACAGTGAAAGAATTTTTATGATTGAAATTATTTCGATTAGAAAGTTAAACATGAATGTGTTTAGATTAGATCTAAAAGATAATTCATGGTTTAATTTTTATTATGCTTGATTTTCCATTTAAAACTAGCAATAGGTTGCTGTTTAAGAAATGAGCCGATCCATTTCTAAAATGAGTCGACCCATTTGAAAAATTAGAAAATAAAAATCTTTCTTTTGAAATATCGAACCCTATCCTATTAGCCCAAAACTTAATTAAAATTAAGTGTTGTCTCATAGGATCTAGAATTATGAATTAAAGATTCTAAGAAATTTGCATAAGCTGTGGGTTAATGGGTTAAATGAATTAGGTCCATTAATTGGGTTAGACCTAAGGTTAGTTAAAAAATCAATTAATCTAGAGTAATTGATGAAATTTAATCAAATGTTGAATTAGATTAGGTCAAGGACACTCTAGATTCAACTTCAATAGTTGTAGTTGGACAAGTCCATGTCTTTAACTAGACCAAGATGGACTTGATTCATGGCTAAGCAGTCTAGCCCAAAATTACTAGGCTGATTAGATTGAACCTAATTAATCGATTGGTATCTAAGGTAAGTTTGGCAGATAAGACTAGTGATTTTTAATTGGGAGTTACTTGCATTGATTCAATCTTTGATGAGTTAACGGTATATCCCTTCCACTGATCTCACTTACCTGGCCAATATGGTCAATTAGGATTTGATTAGATCACTTGGTGATTTGAGCTAATCCATGTCACTAAGAATTAGTTTGACTAATTTCAATAAGTAAGACTGAATTAGGTGCCCATGGATCGAAATTGATCCTTGTCCTAACTAATTGACTTGGTGAAGTCAGTGGAAGGATTTGATTTGGTGAAGTTAGTAGAAAAAATTTGGCCCATGTCCTTTCTATCTTTAAATCATAAGTAACCTAAATTCTCTAAATTATTAGATCCTTAAAATGACTAAGTTATGGAGATAACTGAGTCATAGCCTCCCATTAAGGTGAATAGTAATGAGTCCAATTTACTGAGTGGACATTGGAGGTGCCTTACACCTGGTGTTCATCTGGATATTAGAATTATTATCCATCATATGATGATTAGGTCGCATTCTCTTAATGATGATTAGATTGGCTAGAGCTTTCCTCGGACTTAGTCATCATTGGTTTGATACACCGAACTTAATCATGTTAATGATTGGACGTAACCAGATCCTTTCAATGGAGGCCTTAGCCTACTGAATTGGCTTCTGGGGCAAAACCTAATAAGTAAAAATTATTTGGAGAAATAATTGATGGTGAACCTATCTGTATATGCACACGGGTTAGCTAGAGCTTTCCTCGGGCCCATTTGTAATCTATATAAATTCTAGTACCCACTAAGAAATTAGTGTAATTTCTCAAATTGGAGATATAACCTATCGATTCATAAAAATAGTGGAAGAACCTTTAGACTAAAAGTCTAAGTCTTTAGAGTTAAATAATTTAAGTACTAATAAGATTTTATAATTTTCTTTTAGATAAATAGAATGGCCAGTGTAAGTCCGCTCAGTTCACTGTTGGATAGTGACAAGCATTTAGAACTTGAATATGAGAGGTCTAGTGTCGACCCTAATCTAGCAAACCTAAAAAAGAATAGTCCTCTTAACCCAAATAGGCTGAATAGGAGAAATCAGCAAGTGGTTGCTGGTCAAGGCTATTATATGATAACACCTTGTAATTTTTTCATTTATGATACATCTACCTGGGTATTAGATATCGAAAGTCCAATTCACATATGCAATTCATTGCATAGACTTCAAATTGGTAGAAAGTTTGAGAATGGCGAAAGATTCCCTAATGTTGGGGATGGAAGTAAAGTTTCAGTCCTATTGAGCTTATTTTCAAAAATAATAATATCATTTTAAATGATTGTCATTATTGTCCATCTTTTATGATAAATATAATATCTATTAGGCTTTTGGCCCAAGATGGTTATTATTTATTAATAAAAAAAATTATTATGATATTATTATGAATGATATTATAGTAATATGAGGATAATTAAGAAATAACATTTATATTTTATTACAGACTATTAATATAATGTAAATATCAAATAAATGCTCAAAAATAGATAATGTCATTGATGCCTATCTTTGGCACTGTAGTCTCGATCATATAAACAAGAATAAGATTAACAGGTTAGTCAAGGAGTATGCCTTTGACATCGATGATTATGAATCATAGAATACCTATGAATCCTGCCTTCTTGGTAAGATGACTAAATCATCTTTTACTGAAAAAGGTAAATGGGCTACTGAGCTTCTAGGTCTAGTACATACTGGTATATGTGGACCTATGAACACATATGCTAGAGATGGATATTGCTACTTCATTATATTTACTGATGATCTATCAAGGTATGGGTATGTCTATCTTATGAAGAGTAAATCTGATTCATTTGGAATATTCAAATGATATCGAAATGAGGTAGAAAAATAACTTGGAAAGAGTATTAAAATCTTCGGTCAGACCGAGGAGATGAATACCTTTCCAATGAATTTTTGATATATCTAGTAGAAAATAAAATTCTCTCATAATGGATCCCTCTTGGAATACCACAGTATAATGATATGTCTAAAAGGTGGAATCGAATCTTGTTGGACATGCTTCGGCCCATGATGGGATTTGCGAATCTGCCAAATTCATTCTGGGAGTATGCACTCAAGACTGCTTATTTTGTTTTGAATAATGTTTTGAGCAAGTCTATTGCAAAGACTCCATATAAGATATAGACTGGGCATACGCCGACACTCTCTCACCTTAGGGTTTGGGGATGTTCGATTTATGTTAAATGTTTGTAGCTCGAAAATCTTGGACATAGGTCTAATAAGTGCTTGTTCATAGGGTACTCTAAGAAAATTTGGGGTTATTACTTCTACCTTGCTGAAGAATAAAAGATGTTCATCAGTAATAGGGCAGTCTTTTTGGAAAAGAAGTTTCTTATGAAAGAAACTATTGCCTCTAATGTTGAACTTAGTAAAGTTTGATAGGTAGAAGAACCAATATATTCTAGTGAACCTACAGAACTAGATTTGGTAAGATCAATCCAAGAGCCCATTGTAGAGGCATCTTTAAGAAGATCCGATAGAGTACCGCATCAACTGGATAGATATTATAATTTTTGGTTTAGGATAGTGATCCTATTAAACTCGATGAGAATGATGAGGATCCGATCATCTGCATGGATGTCATGCAGAGGTCTAACTCTGATAAATGGTTGGAAGCCATGAAGTCTAAAATAGAGTCCATGAAAGTCAATAGTGTATGGACATTGGTTGATCCACCTGAGAGAGTAAAAACCATTGGATGTAAGTGGATTTTCAAAAAGAAAAGGGATGCAGACGGAAAGGTGGAGACCTATAAAGTCCATCTAGTTGCTAAGGAATATCATCAATATTATGGTATTGACTATAATGAGACATTTTTATTGGATGTGTGTCCTAGAAGCTAGATTGGCTAAACACTTATAATATACTTCTAAGGGCAATTTTATAATTTTGACTATAAATTAATAAAAAGATTATTTTCTATTATAGTGTGTATTTAAAACATCTATGATACATCCTTTGAGTTAATAGTAATGATAATTCACATTTTCAAGAGTTGAAAATTTGAGATAAATTTTCATAATTAACTCATAAATAGCTCCTGACTATAGGATCATCACGAGGATGGTGATCGATCCAAAAGATTGGTGTACGATCATTTTCTTAGGATAGATGTGTCTTAAGTCTATGGTGTAGAGACACTAGAGCAAGAGTATAGGTACTCATTAAAGAACGAGGCACTAAGCGTGACCACCTCAAGCAGTCATAAGGAAGTCTACCTTCTCATCGATGACTGGCTCGATGCTGCAGTGGTGTGTCTGATTCTTTGACCTGAGGTGCATCAATAGTTCACCTTAAGGGTGTTATAGTTTGACTACACCATAACT
Source organism: Cocos nucifera (assembly GCA_006176705.1). NCBI lineage: Eukaryota > Viridiplantae > Streptophyta > Magnoliopsida > Arecales > Arecaceae > Cocos > Cocos nucifera. Next base: position 72,103 of record QRFJ01004569.1, on the reverse strand, counting down.
CAATATCCTAACCATTCAAAATTCTGAGATATATGCTGGCTATAGCATGTTCATTGTAGAAATTAGATTGCGCTAATAGGAGATCTATTTACCACAGTAGATGAGGAGCAGCCCTATGATAATCATGAGATTGAGTCTATAAGCCTATGGCCATGGCAGAGTGAAGATGATAGAAAGAGTTTCTATTAGAGTTTCATTTTGGACTCGAATCAAATGATTAATTCATATGATGAATATTGGGTTTGATGAGTTCATCTTAACCCTAATCCAATCGGGACTCAAGATAGAAGAACTCAATCACATAGGTAGCTGCACTGAGAGATTCGCTTTTGATTCTGATGGGTTGTCACCATATATGCTAGGTGTCACTGGTGGATTTTAGAAGCAACTAGAATGATTTAGATGATCGATCATTCTAATTATATGAATTAGAAAAGTTCTGGTCCATCAAAAGATATTTCGATGATAGAGATCATGACATGTTTCATTACCATACGAAACTAAACCTAACTTGGTCACACAAATAAAGATTTGGGTTTGGTGTCATCAATTGGACTAATCCAGTTCAATTGATTTGGATTAAATCCAATTAGGTTCAAAAAAATCATGCTAGCACATGATTGAGCCTAACATTCTTCTTTTGTAATCATTTTATTTCATCTCGGTTGGGCCAAATTTATTTGGGCTCACTTAGGAATCTTGTCTTAGTCTAACTGGAGCTTGTCCAAATCAGAAAAGAATTATCTTAATTCATTAGATGGACTTAAGATAATAACTACCAATTCCTATCACTTGCTAATTCTTATTTCTAGACATAGGTCAATAGTTGACCCTAGACACTTAGACATAGGGCCATGTTGAAGGAACCAGATCTAGGGTTTCACAGGTAGATCTTGAAACATTTTCAAGATCTTACAGTGGAAGATTTAAATAAATCTAAAATTTATTTAAATAACCATATGAATACCTAGATCTTAGATCTATTATATGATTAAGGTATGATATTAAATCAAAAATTAAAATCAAATAAGAAAGAAAAAGGATGATCAAATCAACCTAGATCTACACTACATCAAATGCAGGTATGAAGTTTATAGATTAGATCTATTACCTGAGCAAGTTTAGATATTCTAATTTACTGATCTAGGATTGACGATGAAGTCATGATCCGCACATGCGTCTAGCCTCTAGGAGTCATCTACATGAGCCTACGATCTCTGATCTGAAGTTCGATGTAGGAAATCAGCAAAGCATGCTAGTACTGTGTTGATCCTTCTTCAACGGTCGATCCGATGCTTTCTTCTTCAAAATTTGGACTCTCCAAAATATGAGAAGAAAGATGAGAGTTTTCTAATCTGATACTCTCTCAAAAAATTCAAAAGAAAGGAGGGGAGATTGAAAATAAAATAGTCCTAGAAGAAGACCCTCTTCTTCTTCTCTTTTCTCTCACCTAGACACCTAGTTTGGTGCCTATGGAACCCCCACGCCCAAGGATCCTCTTCCTTGGATTTTTGCACACCTCAAACCTCTCCCAAAGCTTTGTATTTTATGAAAATATTAGAATAAAATTCATCCAATAAATAGAAAAAAAAAGTCCAAGTTAGGTCAAATTCCAAGACTAGGAATATCCAAATATGGAAAGTTGTTGGGGCGCCCAACTCTTGGGCGCCTCCTCCGTAATTTTTGGCGTGGACCAGCAAGGGAGGGTGCACAAGAAAGAAGATTATTTTTATGGAATAAGAGAAGAATTAATTAAAAGAGGGGGCAGCACTCAAGGAAAGATGTTTTGGTCAACAAGGATTCTATCTCATAAAATCCTAAGCAAAACCAATTACTCTTTTGACTTGGTCTTCCACCTAACTTCCAAATATGACTTGGAGGAAGAGAGGGGGTATGGAAATCAGGAAGAAAGAGATTTTCCATGAAAATGCCTAGAAACTATGTATGGGGGGCATTGGGACCAAGGTGAAGTAAGGAGATAGGGAGTCCTAGTCACACTAGGACTCCTATTTTGACTTGGTCAAACAAGATCTTTTAACCAAATAAAGTCAAGACTAAACCAACCCAATTAAATAAGACACTAACCCATTTAAGGACTTAATTAAATTAGATTAAATTAGATTTATTTTTGATTTATTTTCTAATCAAATTAGAAAATTGAATTAATCCGAGTCCTAGTAAGACTAGGACTAGTTCTTCCTTGCACTTGGCTTATTCAATAAACCAATTGGACTTGATCCAATCAAGCCCAAACCAAATCTAATTAAATCATATTTAATTAGACTTAATGTCAACCTATTAGCTTAATCAAATTAAGCTAATTAGCAATCCAATTGATAATCGATCCTCCTGCAACACTCGCACTAGGTTAAACACCAATCGTATTGATTGTTTAACCCTAAAATGATTCTTAATCGTTGATCAACCATCCAATCATATCATAAGCTCTAATGTGTGTGACCTCATAGGTCCAAATCTAAGCTGATAGCATAAAAATAAATTTTTGTATCAATCAAAGTGACCATCTAGGATACCCGATGGTCAGATAGGTCGAAGGTGTAGAACACCATCCTTAGAACCCATGCGGATATAGTTTTCATATAATTCATCCCCTTGACCATAATGCTTGTAGGACACATCAGAGTGGCAACTATTAATTTTGATCAGATTGTCCACATTGTATTTCAAAATATCAAATCCATCTGATGGGTTACCTTGGCCAAGGTTTTGCTATATTGAAATATGGTGATACATTCTTCTCCAACTCTTGGAGTGGTCAATTCCATCTTGATCACTCTTCGACTTTGCAAGTACTTGATTGTGCCCAGAAGTCTTTCATTGCTAAATTAGAAATTCAGTTAGTCTAGTACCAAAGCACAATAAGTTGCTTGTAAGTCACTGAGGTGATCTCAGGTCTAAGGGATACTTATACCTATATCCCATCAGAGATATTCTCGACAGCAGAATGCACTGAAGTTGATCATGTTCAATGATGATGTATCCATACATCTCACCTGTATGCCATACCAGTGTCTCCACACATCTTGGTTAAGAGAACAACCAACGTATATGGCATATAGCGATCTATGCTCGATAAACGCTATCGTCCTAATTAACAGCCTATCATTTGGTCATGAATAAATTTAAGGATTAATCGATAAATTTTCTCTTTATCAAAACTAAATAGTCCTAAGGACTTCATCACAACAATAAAGTTCATTAGAAGATGTAAACTTATGATGAAAAAAGATGTTAAAATATTTTTTATTAATTAATAAATTAATTATAATATCTCAACCATCAACAAGCTGATGATTGGCTTTGGAACATAATTTTTAATAACTCCCACTTATCTTAAAGTCACTTGGCACAATATTTAATACCCATCTTCGACTTATGGTTGTCGAACTCCTTGATTGCCAAGGCTTTAGTGAAGGGGTCGACTGGGTTCTCCTTTCCATCGATCTTCTGATGATCGACATCACCATAATCCACGATCTCATGGACCAAATGAAAGCGGCACAGAATATGCTTTGTTCGCTGGTGTGCCTTCGGTTCCTTTGCTTGAGCTATGGCACCAATGCTGTCGCAGTAGAGTAGGACTAGACCATCAATGGAGGGTACTACTCTAATCTCGGTGATGAACTTTCTTATCCGCATAGCTTTCTTTGATGCATCTGATGCTGTCATGTACTCTCCTTCACAAACAGAGTCAGCCACTATATGCTGCTTAAAACTTTTCAACAGATGGCTCCACCATTTAGAGTAAAGATATATCCCGACATACTTTTACTATCATCATGATTAGATTGAAAGCTAGAGTCTGTAAACCCCACAAGCTTCAGATCTGACTCACCATAAACTAACCATTGGTCTTTAGTATTTCTCAAATACTTAAGGATGATTTTAACCACCTTCTAGTGATTTTCTTCAGGGTCAGACTGGTATCTACTCACTACTCCTAATGAGAATGCCACGTTTGGTCTCGTACATGTCATTGCATACATAATAGACCCCACTACCAAAGCATATAGAATTTTACTCATACGCTCTCTCTCTTCAAGAGTTGTCAGATAATCCTTCTTAGAGAGAGAAATTTCTTGGGCTATTGAAAGATAGCCCTTTTTGGAATTCTCCATGTTGAACCTCTTCAGCAGAGTTTCTATGTACGTGAATTGGGATATACCAAGCATCCTTTTAGATCTATCCCTATAGATCTTTATTCCTAGGATGTAGGATGCTTCACCCAAGTCCTTCATGGAGAATCGTGATGATTACCAGACTTTTATTCCTTGTAGTGTGGGGATGTCATTCTCAATTAAGAGAATATCGTCTACATTCAAAATAAGGAATACCATTGCTGGACCATTTGCCCATTTGTAAATGCAGGATTCTTCTTTGTTCTTAACAAAGCCATATGTTTTGATCACTTTATCAAAATGCATATTCCAACTCCGAGATGCTTGCTTCAATCCATAAATGGATCTCTGAAGCTTGCACACCTTGGACTCATCTATGGATGTGAACCCTTTAGGTTGTATCATATACACCTCTTTGATCAGCTCTTCATTTAGGAAAGCTATCCATCTGCCAGATCTCATAGTCCAGATGGGCAACAATGGCAAGCATGATCCGAATGGACTTAAGCATTGCCATAGGGGAGAATATCTCATCATAGTCAATACCATAACATTGACGATACCCCTCGACAATCAAACGGGCTTTATAGGTCTCCACCTTTTCGTCTACGCCCCTCTTCCTTTTGAAGACCCATTTACACCTAATGAATTTAACCCCTTCAGGTGGGTCAACTAATGTCCATACATCATTGACCTTCATGGAATCCATTTCGAATCTCATGGCTTCTAACCATTTCTTAGAGTCAGATATCTGCATCGCATCCATATAAGTGATTGGGTCCTCATCGTTTTCATCGAGTTTGATGAAATCACCATCTTGGATCAAGAATCCATAGTATCTATTCAGATGGTGTGGTACTCTACCGGATCGCCTTAATGATGCAGATTCACTAGGCTTCGGATCTGATCTGATCAAATTCAACTTAGGTTCAACATTATGTGTTCGACTTTCTACCTATTAAACTTCATCAAGTTCAACCTTAGAGGTAACAGTTCCTTCACCAAGAAACTTCTTTTCTAAAAAGGTTGTCCTAAGGCTGATGAACACCTTTTGTTCATCAGCATGGTAGAAATAGTATCCTTTGGTCTCTTTTGGATACCCTATGAATGTACACTTATTAGACCTAGGTCCAAGTTTGTCTGTAATTAACTGTTTGACACAAGTCGGGCACCCCCAAACCCTAAGGTGTGAATGTGCTGGCTTACGTCCTATCCATATCTCATATGGGGTTTTAATTATAAACTTACTTGGAACCATATTTAATAGATAACAAGCCGATTCGACTGCATATCTCCAAAAGGATATTGGCAAGCTGGCAAATTCCATCATGCATTGGACCATATCTATCAGAGTCTGATTCCTCCTTTCAAACACATCATTATGCTATGGTGTTCTAGGAGGAGTCCATTGGAAGAGAATTCCATTCTCTCCTAGATATGTGAGAAACTCACCAGAAAGGTGTTAGATATATGTATCCTAGAAGCCAGAATTGGCTGACACTTGTAATACACTTCTAGGGGCAAAATTATAATTTTGACTAATATAAATAAAATGGGTTATTTTCTATCACATATGTGTCTGTGATACATCCTTTGAGTTAATGGTAATGATAATTCATATTTTCAAGAGTTGAAAATTTAAGACATGAATAATTATTGTTAACTCATAAAATGCTCCCGAACATCGGATCATCATGAGGATGGTGATTGATCTGAAAGGTTGGTGTACAATCGCTTCTCTTTAGTAGATGAGTCTTAAGTCTACGGCGTGGAGACACCGGAGTGAGAGTACAGGTACTCATTAGAGAACGAGGGCACTGAGCGTGACCACCTCGAGTAGTCATTAGGGAGTCTACTTTCTCGTCAATGACTGACTCAATGCTGCAGTAGTGTGTCTAGTTCTTTGACCTGAGGTGCATCGGCAGTTCACTTTGAGGGTGTTATAGTTTGACTACACCATTACTCGATCTTCTAGCTATTCGGAACCCTGAGATGTATGTTGGCTATAGCATGTTCATTGTAGGAACTGGATGGCATCAAGATGGAATCTATCTACCTCGGTGGTAGAGGAGCAGCCCTATGATGATCATGAGAATCAAGTCAAGAAGTCCATGGCCACGGTAGAGTGAAATAATAGAAAGAGTTTCTATTTAGATTTTCACATTGAACTCGAATCGAATGATTACATCATATGATAGAAACTAGGGTTTGACGAGTTTACCTTAACCCTAATCTAATCGGGGCTCAAGATAGAAGGACTTAATCACATAGGTAGCTACACCAAGAGGTTCACATTCAGCTCTGATGGGTTGCCACCATATACTGCTAGGTGTCATTGGTGGATTTTGGGAGCAATTAGAATGATTTAGATGATCGATCATTCTAACTATTCGAATCAGAAGAGTTCTAATCCATCGAAAGGGTTTCGATGATGTCGATGATAGAGATCATGACATATCCCATTACCATACAGAACTGAACCTAATTGGGTCACACAAATAAGGGTTTGAATATGGTGATCATCAATTGAACTTATCCAGTTCAATTGATCTGAATAAGATTCAATTAGGTTCAAGAAAATCATGCTAGCACTCGATTGAACCTAATGTTCTTCTTTTGCTATCATAAATGAGTTGTCCTGACTGAGCCAAAGGAGTTTGTGCTCAATCAGAGGCCTTCATATGGTCTGATTGGAGGTTGTCCAAGTCAAAAAAGGTTGTCTTATTTTGTAAGACATTATCTACCATTTTTGGTCATCTACCATTTCTCGTTCTTTGACTTTGGTCAAAAGTCTACCTTTGACTGGTCAAATGTTGACCATTGACACTTTGACTTTTGACCACATGTCATGCACCTATTGGAGAGCTGGTGGGGGCCTGTCTCCCTGCCAGAACTTGGCAAGGAAGAGGGCGCATGCCACCCTTGGCGTGTGCCCAAGTTGGAGGCGCCTAGGAGTCCCTATTGGATAGGGACTCCATCTCCTTTTTGGATTTCAATTAGAGTTCTCCTAAGAACCAACTTTGACTGGTCTTAGGCGCCCTCTAAGGAGGAATCTTGGGGACTCTATTCCCACCAATTAGATTTAGATCTGATTTCACAATGGGTTGTGATTGGTTGGGAAGAAGAGGAGTTGGATCATGCTTAGTCTATAAATAAGACCCTGCGCCCAACTCAAACTTAGATGATGATTGAATCACAATTCCCCAAGCCCAAGGCTGCCTCTCCCATCTTCCTCCATGCCAAACCACCTTCTCCCCTTCCTCTCCATGTCCAAAAGGAGTTTTGGATTTTTGGTTGGTGCGATCCAGATCAAAGAAAGGCGACTGAAAGCTAGAAGACTGCACTGCTGCAAAGGACGACTGCTGATCTTCAAAAGGAGTTTTGAAGATCCTCCAGATTAGATCCAGATCTAATTTCTAGAGATGTGATAGAGAAGAAGAGGATCTCCGAATCTAGCCCGAGTGGATATCGGTAGAGGCTAGGCACTTGCGTGGCTAGATCCAGAACCTTCTGCTGCATACAGGATCATCAACGGATAATAGGATTACCCATATCAAGGTAAATTAAATTTGATTTAATTTATCTAAATTTTATTTAATTTATAAAATAATAATAATTAGATCTAAAATATCCTAGATCTGATCTAGATCAAAGAAAAAAAATTTTAAAATATATCTCTTGATCTGATCAGATCTGAACGAACCTGATCTGAGAAATCTGGATTTTCCTTCAATTGGTACAGAGCCAGGTTCTAAAAGTATTTAGATTTTATTTTAAATTTATTTTAATTAAAAAATTAATGATTTCAGATATTACATGCGATGTGATCAGATCTAAAATCAAAAAAAATTAATATTAAATGATTTGGATCTAAGATTAGGAAATATGCATGACTAGTTCTAAAATAGAATATATTATAGAATAGTCTTACATATTTTTGATTTAATCTGATTAAATCATATTTTAGATCTATTTATTTACTATTTTTTGATATTATAATGGTTATAATGACATCTAAAAAATAGCAAATAAAATTATTTAATTTTAAATATCATATGAGATATGATTGATGCATGTCTAGACTAGTTGTAGAATAGTTCTACATAATTATCTAGATTAGAATTTATTTTGATTAGATCAATTTAAATCTAATTTTTTAGATTATTATGAGATAATTTAGATCTAAAAACATGCATGATTCAATACATGAGATGTATGCAAAATATGCCATGATTAGATCTGATTTATATATGAGATATATGATATAGATCTAAAACTGTTTTATAGTATTGCATGTTCCTGATTAAGGCATTCCTCTTGGCCGTCCGATCATAAGAACGAAGAAGGATTTAAAGGCCCTCTCTTCCCATTCGATGAGGTGTTCTTATGATGTGTAGGGGTGCTGCGTATTCGTCCTTAATCAGAAATCCAAAACTTACTTTCTGCAAAACCCTAAATCCTGAAACCCTAGGATTTATTGTGCATATTTTATTTATGAACCCTACTTAATTAAAAATTAAGATTATGGAATATCAATTAGGTCTAAAATTAAGAATTTTAGATCTAATACATATTCATAATATTGGGTTCGGGCTTGGGTAGCTCAATTAGGTCTAAGCGGTTGATCAAACTGAATCAAGAGTTGGTTAGATGGGATCAACAATGCTTAAATTGACCAGCCTAATAGGATTAAGTCTGGGTCAAGATCGAGTCACGATCAAGCAAGACCTAATTAGGCTTAGAGGTTAGAGTCTGGATTGTAGGCTAACCCAATTGGTTCTGGCTCAACAATTTGGTGTCTACGGTAAGTTTGGTACATACGATCGACTGGTTTTTAATTAGAAGCTACTCGACCTGAATGCGTTCTTGTATGAGTTAATGGCATATTCCTTCCACCAATCTTACTTACCTAGCCATATCTGTTGACACAGTTCTGATCTGAGGTGGTCAATAATTCGAGCTAACCTATGCCACTAGGTTAGTCATAATTGTTATGACTATAATAAGTCTAGTTTAATGAGACCTGAATCAATTCTCCCTAAGAAAAGATTAAGTCTGAGGTCTTCCACCATTGTAGACGTGCGGGCCCTTCCCGAGATTGATTGTTCTCGGCTGGATACAGTGGCTCAGTTGCACCGAAAAGATGCAACCATGTCTATTAAGTATCGGATGCTATGGCTGGAGGATGAGTTGGGCTCAATATTCTAGATACGATGAGAGACTCAATTAGGAACCCAGTCTGTGCAAATGGTGGGTCTGACTTAACTAAGGAGTGGATCAATATTTCGGATACGGTGAGATTCATGAATTAGAGACCAAGTTTGGGTGCACCATGATTAGAGAATCATTGAACAAGAGTTGTTCACTCATTAGCTAACCCATCACCAATAACTGTTAGGTGAGGTGATGAGTCAGTTGGTGAGACCGCACCACCCACTAGAAATCATTAATCGTGGAGATTTTCGCATCTCTATAGAGGGAGTGTAGGGATCTGAGAAAATAGTGGGAGCTAATTTATTTAAAAATAAAATTTCTAAACAAATTGGTCAAGTCATAATTACAGTATCTAACTAGAATCTTTGACTCTCTATAGAAAAATGTCTGCATCCAACCCATTGGCACGTACCCTAGACACACATAGACTGACCGGATCTAATTACAAAGATTGGCTCAAGAACTACAAAATAGTTTTGGGTTCCAAGAAGTTAACCCATGTACTGGATCAGGAGCCTCCCACCTTACCAGCCCGTCCATCTATTGAACAGAGAGCATCTCTAGAAAAATGGATAGACGAAGATAATAAGGCCAGATATTACATGTTGAGCTCGATGTCTGATGAGCTCCAACGCCAACATGAGGATATCGGGACTGCTCGCCAAATGTTGGCTCACCTATAGGAGATGTTTGGTGAACAGAGTCACGCAGCCAAGTATCAAGTTACGAAATGATTTTTTAAGGCTAAGATGCGTGATGGGCAGTCAGTCCAAGATCACTGTCTGACAATGATCAAGGACATGAAGGAGCTTGAGAAGCTCGGTGTGAAGTTAGACTTGGACCTGTAGAATGATATTATTCTGCAATCCTTGACTGATGCATATGGGCAATTCATCATGAATTACCACATGCATAAACTTCAAAATTCCTTGGCCGAATTAATGAATATGCTGGTTACCGCTGAGCTTTCTATGAAAGGTTCTAAAGGCTCAGTTCTTGCTATGAAACGAACTTCTTTCAAAAGAAAGTCTTATGGAAAGAAAAAGAAGTTTGCGAAAAAGCAAAAGGTGGAAGGAACAAAGAAGAAGAAGGCAGAGCCGAAGATGAAAGCTGATGGCAAAAGAAAAGTGTTTCCATTGTAACAGCGATGGTCATTGAAAGCGGAACTGCCCTACTTACCTGGCCATCCTGAAGAACAAGAAGGAAGGTCCTTCTGGAGGTATGCTCGTTATTGAGTCTAACCTTACGGTTTCTTCTGCATCCAGTTGGGTGCTTGACTCTGGTTCTAGTGCTCATCTGTGCACTTCCATGCAAGATCTTGAGGATAGCAGAAGGTTGAGGGATGGGGAGATGATCCTACGCATCGATAATGGAGCAAAAGTTGCTGCAGTAGCCATGGGAACATACCCTCTTCGATTACCATCTGGTTTAGACTTAGTTTTCAAAGACTGTTATTATGTGCCTGCAGCTAGCAGAAATTTGATGTCTGTTTCATGCTTAGCACAAGAAGGCTATGTGATTACCTTTTTTAAGGACCATTGTAACATTCTTTATGAAAGAAATAAAATTGCAAATGGTTTCCTTATTAATGGTCTTTATCAGCTACATATTGATGTACCTATTCTAACTATCGAGCAAAACATGAATGCCAGGACGACCTAGGGATAGTCCAAACGACAGATATCTATGGCACCGGAGATTAGGTCATATAGCAGAAGATAGGATCAACAAATTAGAAAAAAATGGACTATTGAGTCCATTGACTTTCGAGTCATATCCAACTTGTAAATCCTGCCTTCAAGGCAAAATGACCAAACTCCCTTTTGTTACATGGGGAGAGGGCCACAGATCTCCTTGCCCTAGTACATACAGATGTGTATGGCCCATTTGATGTACCGGCTAGAGGCAATTTTGTCTACTTCATTACCTTTACCGATGATCTGTCTAGGTATGGGTATGTGTATCTTATGAGACACAAGTCTGAAGCTTTTGAAAAGTTCAAAGAATTCAGACATGAAGTAGAAAAACAAACTGAAAAATCCATTAAGGTTCTTCGATCAGATCGAGGAGGTGAATACCTTAGCCAGGAATTCCAAGACTATCTAAAGGAAAATGGCATAGTCTCTCAATGGACTCCACCAGGACCACCTCAACTCAACGAGGTTTCAGAATGGAGAAATCGGATCCTATTGGATATGGTTCGATCCATGATGAGCTTCACAGACCTCCCTGATTTTCTTTGGGGACACTCATTGTTGACTTCAATTTATCTACTGAATAGGGTTCCCTCTAAAACCGTTCCTACCACACCATATGAGATATGGCACGGTAAGAAACCAAGTCCGAGTCATCTCAGAATTTAGGGTTGTCCGGCTCATGTCAAAAGACAACAAGCGGACAAGTTAGAGTTTAGATCCTTTAGAGCTCGATTCATAGGATATCCTAAAGAGTCATTAGGATACTATTTCTACATTCTAGAAGATCACAATGTGATTGTGAGTCGACATGCCATCTTTCTTGAAAAATAGTTTATTCAAGATAGCGGCATTGGAAGGCAAATCAAGCTTGATGAGAAAGTCTCACAAGTACAACAAGCTAAGGATCAATTGGAACCAAATCAGGTTGAGCCAATAAGAATACTACCTCCTCCACCTCGTAGATCGGAAAGAGTTTTCCATCCCCCTGAGAGATACTTAGGTATTATTTCAGAGGACGTATAAGAAATGTTCCTCGTAGGCAATGGTGCTCATGGTGATGATCCCAAAACCTACAATGAGGCGATATCAGATATCGACTCCGAAAAATGGCTAGAGGCAATGCAGTCAGAAATTAACTCGATGCACTCAAACCAAGTCTGGACCTTGGTAGATCCACTAAAAGGTATAGTACCTATTCGATGTAAATGGATCTTCAAGAGAAAGATTGGTGCAGATGAAAATGTGGAGACATTCAAGGCTAGACTAGTGACAAAAGGTTATAGTCAATGTGAAGGCATTGATTATCAGGATACCTTTTCTCCAATGGCTATGGTAAAATCCATCCGCACATTGCTTGCTGCAGCCTATTTTGATTACGAAATATGGCAAATGGACGTGAAAACGACGTTCTTGAACGGATATCTTGAGGAAGATATCTATATGGAACAGCCGCTAGATTTCACATCCAGTGATACTGATCACAAGGTTCGCAAGCTGCAAAGGTCCATATATGGACTTAAGCAAGCATCTCAGAGCTAGAACACTCGTTTCAATGATGTGATTAAAACATTTGGTTTCATCAAAAACGAAGAGGAACCATGTATTTTCAAAAAAAGGTCAGTGGAAGCGCTGTTGTCTTCCGCGTATTGTACGTGGATGACATCCTCCTTATTGGGAATGATGTTCTCATGATGACAACAGTCAAATTATGGTTGTCCAAGGAATTCTCCATGAAAGATCTAGGCGAAGCATCCTTTATTCTAAGAATTAAGGTCTATAGGGATAGACCGAATAGGATGCTAGGACTTTCACAGAAGATGTACATAGAGAAAGTACTAAAGAGATTTAGTATGGAAAACTCTAAGAGGAGATTAATACCCTTCAGACATGGTATTTATCTTTCCAAGAAGATGTGCCCTAGCACACCTGAGGAAATAGAACGCATGAGTAAGATCCCTTGTGCTTCTACAATAGGGAGCCTCATGTATGCCATGCTATGTACACGACCTGATATAGCACATGCTGTGAGTGTCACAAGTAGATATCAATCAAATCTAGGTGAAGAACACTGGACTTCTGTGAAATGTATCCTTAAGTACTTAAGAAGAACTAAGGATATGATGTTGGTCTTTGGTAATGGAGAACTCCAAGTTCAGGGATACACAGACTCGGATTTCATGTCCGATATAGATGATCGAAAGTCGACATCTGGGAGTCTATTTGCAATGGTGGTGCTGTCAGCTGGAAGAGTTTCAAGCAAATGGTGATAGCAGATTCCACCATGGAAGCAGAATATATCGTTGCATCAGAAGCTGCGAAGGAAGCATTCTGGTACAAGAAGTTTGCTGCAGAAATTGGAGTAATGCCATCAGATGTCATTCCTCTATACTGCAACAATAATGGCGCCATAGCCCTTGCTAAGGAGTCGAGGTCTCACCAGAAATCCAAGCATATTGAGCGGCGATACCACCTCATCCGCGATTACCTCGAGAAGGATTATGTCAAGGTCAAGAGAGTCAACTCCACAGACAATGTGGCATACCCACTTACAAAGCCGTTGACCAGCAGAAGATCAAAGTCCACCTTGAGAAGATGGGACTTAGACTTGTAGCCAATTGGCTTTAGGACAAGTGGGAGATTGTTAGATATATGTGCCCTAAAAGCCAGAATTGGCTGATACTTGTAATACACTTCTAGGGGCAAAATTATAATTTTGACTAATATAAATAAAATGGATTATTTTCTATCACATATGTGTCTGTGATACATCCTTTGAGTTAATGGTAATGATAATTCATATTTTCAAGAGTTGAAAATTTAAGACATGAATAATCATTGTTAACTCATAAATGCTTCCGACCATAGGATCATCACGAGGATGGTAATTGATCCGAAAGATTGGTGTACAATCGCTTCTCTTTAGTAGATGAGTCTTAAGTCTACGGTGTGAAGACACCAGAGCGAGAGTATAGGTACTCGTTAGAGAACAAGAGCACTGAGCGTAACCACCTCGAGTAGTCATTAGGGAGTCTACCTTCTCGTCAATGACTGACTCGATGCTGCAGTAGTGTGTCTAGTTCTTTGACCTGAGGTGCATCGACAGTTCACCTTGAGGGTGTTATAGTTTGACTATACCATTAGTCGGTCTCCTAGCCATTCGGAACCCTGAGATGTATGTTGGCTATTGCATGTTCATTGTAGGAACTGGATGGCATCAAGATGGAATCTATCTACCTCGATGGTAGAAGAGCAGCCCTATGATGATCACGAGAATCAAGTCCAAAAGTCCATGGCCATGGCAGAGTGAAATAATAGAAAGAGTTTCTATTTAGATTTTTACATCGGACTCGAATCGAATGATTACATCATATGATAGAAACTAGGGTTTGATGAGTTTACCTTAACCCTAATCTGATCGGGGCTCAAGATAGAAGGACTTAATCACATAGGTAGCTGCACCAAGAGGTTCGCATTCAATTCTGATGGGTTGCCACCATATATTGCTAGGTGTCACTGGTGGATTTTGGGAGCAATTAGAATGATTTAGATGATCGATCATTCTAACTGTTCGAATCAGAAGAGTTCTGATCCATCGAAAGGAGTTTCGATGATGTCGATGATAGAGATCATGACATATCCCATTACCATACAGAACTGAACCTAACTAGGTCACACAAATAAGGGTTTGAATCTAGTGATCATCAATTGAACTTATCCAGTTAAATTGATCTGAATGAGATTCAATTAGGTTCAAGAAAATCGTGCTAGCACTCGATTGAACCTAACGTTCTTCTTTTCCTATCATAAATAAGTTGTCCTGACTGAGCCAAAGGAGTTTGTGCTCAATCAGAGGCCTTCATATGATCTAACTGGAGGTTGTCCAAGTCAAAAAAGGTTGTCTTATTTTGTAAGACATTACCTGCCATTTTTGGTCACCTACCATTTTTTCGTTCTTTGACTTTGGTCAAAAGTCTACCCTTTGACTAGTCAAATGTTGACCATTGACACTTTGACTTTTGACCACATGTCATGCACCTATTGGAGAGCTGGTTGGGGCCTGTCCCCCTGCCAGAACCTAGAAAGAAAGAGGGCGCCTGCCACCCTTGGTGTGTGCCCAAGTTGGAGGCGCCTAGGAGTCCCTGTTGGATAGGGACTCCATCTCCTTTTTGGATTCCAATTAGAGTTCTCCTAAGAACCAACTTTGACTGGTCTTAAGCACCCTCTAAGGAGAAATCTAGGGGACTCTATTCCCACCAATCAGATTTAGATCTGATTTCATAAAGGGTTGTGATTGATTGGGAAGAAGAGGAGTTGGATCATGCTTAGTCTATAAATAAGACCCTGCGCCCAACTCAAACTCAGATGATGATTGAATCACAATTCCCCATGCCCAAGGCTGCCTCTCCCCTCTTCCTCCATGACATACCACCTTCTCCCCTTCCTCTCCACATCCAAAAGGAGTTTTGGATTTTTGGTTGGTGTGATCCAGATCAAAGAAAGCCGACTAAAAGCTAGAAGGCTGCACTGTTGCAAAGGACGACTGCTGATCTTCAAAAGGAGTTTTGAAGATCCTCCAGATCAGATCCAGA